>JAWQEG010003536.1:0-559684 GCA_033782935.1 Petrolisthes cinctipes | reverse complement strand
GTTGTCAAATCTTCATGTTAATATTAAGTTTCACAACTGCTCTTCAACTGTCCTAACAAAAAAAAAAAAAAAAAAAAAAAAAAATCTTCATCACTTTCGATATAAGTTTTTATTGTTAAGGACCTCACCAGCTACCTTATGCCGTGTGAGAAGGGAGGCTTTGGAACCTCCTAAAACAACGCCTTTTAACGCTCACAGGTTTCGAAAGGGCTGAGATTGAAGGGATCTCAGGCGTGTGGGGTACGAGTAATGGAGATGCCTCAGGACCCCCGTAGGTATTCTCTTAGATTAATAAGCCTGACCAGCTCCCTGTGACCGTTCTTAGGTGCCTAAAGGCTCGACTGCTCTTTGGTGAGAGAGCTTTCGTGCCTTGCTGGCTGCCAGGCCAGTAAAAGATCTCGGATTAAGTCGTGGACATTTAGTTTTACTATTTGCTTTAAGTTTGGCCGCGGATGGAGGATTAGTAGGGATTAGTAGGACGACGGTTACACTTCAAGCACCCCTGTCGAAAAATCAGAGTCCCATTTACTTAGGACTCTTGTGCTGCTCAGTTGGGAGCTGCGGCACGATTGGGGCCGTCCGACCCAGGGGAGACCTTAGGGTTGGTGTGCTTGGCTCATAAGGTTTCTGTTGGCCGAACGACCGAAAACCTTCTGGAAGTAGGCGGATGAGGCTTATGCGAGACCAAATCACACTACCCTTTCTTTTATATTATTGGTCTGAAATTGAATTGAATTAGAGCGAGATGACTGGTCCATCAGCAAGAAAATTTACATGTACTACATGCAAGGTGTACCGCTGGTGTGAGGACTTCAGCGGGAGGAGTGCGAGCGACCTAGACTCCTCGAGTGTCTGCGACTTTTGCAAACTCGAGGAGAGGTTGATGAAGCACATCTCACTGCTCACGAAGGAGAACAACTCCCTAAAGGAGGAAGTTCTCCGAATGGACTCGCAGAGGTGTGACTGCCATGTGAGAGACAAGGCAGTCCAAGGAGCTTCTTCACCGGAGAGCTCCACCACGGCGGTAAAGAAGAAGAAGAAGAAGAACATGAAAAAGAACAACAAGAAGAAGAACAACAAGAAGAAGAACAGCAACAATGAAGAGGGAGAAGAGACTGCAGAAGGAAAAGAGACTGCAGAAAAGTGTGATGGAAAAGAGGAGGGGAATATGGAGAAGGAAGAAAAACCCAAGAAGACAATTGAGGAGGGATTAGAGGAAAGTGAGGAATCAAACAAGAAGGAAAAGAAAATGAAGAAGGAAAAGAAGACGAAGAAGAAGCAACCTGGAGGAAGTGACGAGCCCGGCAGGAATTCAAAACACTCTCGGGTTCCTCACAAGGCATCTCGTGCTCCTACCAAGGAGAGGCCTGTGGATATACACATTGTAGGTGATTCCCAGGCACGAGGGCTGGAACCCCTAATGGCAGATCGCCTTCACACTTCTGTGAAGGTGAATTGTTTGCCAGGTTGTGGCAATGCTGACCTCCGAAAGGAAGCTGAGAGGATCCAAACGTCCAGATCTGCTGTCATTGCACTCATGGTGAGTGGTAATGACATCTACCTGAGAAATGGTAGAGTAGGCATGACCGAAGGAGTCCTCTCGGATGTGCTCGGTGCAGTAGACGACTGTGGGTCAAAAACCCGCAGAAGGGTAGTTGTTGGCATGCTCCCAAGGAGAGGCCCTTTAGGGACTGCTCTGTCAAAGAACATTGCAGTAAATCAGCGCCTGGCTGATTTGTGTACTGCCGAGGGGGTGTTCTTTGTGGACCCCTACACCTCACTCTTTGGTAGAGACGACCTCTACCAGAGGGATGGCACACATCTCTCACTAAAGGGGAAAGAAGTGCTTTCCAAATTAATGGAAGACGCCGTCCGACGATGTCTCAGGAGCACTCGACCGAGCGTGGAGGAGAGCCCTCGTCGCTATGCTAGAGTGACCCCAGAGAAGACATTCGCTGAGATCCTGAAGAAGGATATCCCCAGCACTACCAAGACAATGTCCAAACCGGGAAACGGAGGAGTATAGGGAGCCCTGCAGTTGGGGGTTCCCTGAAGGTTCTATTGTTCAACGCCAGGTCCATCCGAAACAAGTTTTTGGAACTGCGGGCCCTCGTTGCGACAGAGGAACCCGAGATGGTGGCCATAACGGAGTCATGGTTGAGAACCTCAGACAGAGATCTTGAAGGGGAATTCGTGATTCCAGGCTACCAACTCTTCCACAAAGATAGAGAGGACAGAGGGGGTGGTGGTGTGCTGTTGTATGTAAAGAACTCCATCAAATCGATGACCTGCAACATCACATCGAACCACGAGCTCCTTGGAGTTGACCTAGAAATAGGCACTGCAAAATACAGAACCCTGCTGCTTTATAGACCCCCTGGACAACTCAATGAGATGGACAGGGACCTATACCAGTTGCTGGGTGAACTAGTGGACGGCAGGGTGTGCATCCTTATGGGGGACTTCAACACACATGTTGACTGGGAAACCAGAGAGCCCTCTGCCGAGAACACACCACTCTTGGAGTTTGTAAATGATGAATTCCTCACTCAATGGGTAAGGGAGCCAACAAGAGGTGCTAACATACTCGACTTGGTCCTCACCTCCGAGGATGACATCATTCAAGACCTCTCTGTAAATGAAGAAATAGGTGGAAGCGACCACAAGCTTATAAGATTTTCAGTTAAGGTCCCTAATATGGAGTCCGTGACCCCGGTGCATAGAAAATTAGACATGGGGAGAGCGGACTTTGCAGGTCTTCGTGAAGGCGTTGCTGAAATGGAACTAGAGGAGGGAGAGAGTGCTGATGATCTGTGGAGGTCATTCTTGTTTGCTTTCATGGAACTTCAGTCGCGCTTTATTCCTCTGAAGGGAACAGGTCAGAAGTTCATTCAACCTAAGTGGTTTAATCGGGAAATCCGTAACCTACTAAGGGAGAGGAGAACTGCGTATCGTCGAGCGAAGGCATCTGGGGACTTTGACGGTCATAGAAGACTGAATCGAAACGTGAAGTCCAAAATAAGGGCGGCTAAGCGTGCTGAGGAGGTCCGTGTGGCTAGACTCTGCAAAGAGAACCCCAAGGAGTTTTTCAGTTATGTGAATGGCCGTAAACCAATCCGACGCAGGATCGGTCCCTTGGTGAATGAGGATGGAGCATTGATGCACTCTGATGCAGAAAATGCTAACCTCTTAAATGCGTACTTCTCTTCAGTGTTCTCTGAGGAGAGTGGTCCCATTCCCGAACCTTTGGACTCCTTCAGTGAGCAGTTGGAGTCAATGGTCTTCACCCAAGAAGAAATCGAGAGAAAAATAATCGAATTAAAAGCAAACAAGTCCCCCGGTCCGGATGGGTTCTTACCTAGAGTGTTGAAAGAAGTGCATGGTGAAGTATCACGGCACCTGTGCATGGTCTTCAACAGGATAATCCAGACTGGATGCGTTCCTAGAGACTGGCGTGAGGCAGAGGTGACTCCTATCTTCAAGAAGGGAGATGCTAGCCAACCGTCAAACTACAGACCCATCAGTTTAACCTCGATAGTCTGTAAACTCATGGAGAGCATCATGGTGGACAAAATAACAGCACACTTAGAATCAAATTTGCTACTGAGGGGTTCCCAGCATGGGTTCCGGCAGCACCGGTCATGCCTCACAAATCTGGTGGAATTCTTCCATTTTGTTTTCAGTGAGCATGATCGGGATAAAGCGGTCGATGTTGTCTACTTAGACTTTCAGAAAGCCTTTGATAAGGTACCCCACCGCCGCCTCCTTCGGAAAGTGCGTGCACTGGGCATAGACGGAAATGTGGCAAATTGGATAGAGAACTGGCTAAGTGACAGACGGCAGCGGGTGGTAGTGAATGGACAGGCTTCAGAGTGGGTGCCCGTTACTAGCGGTGTTCCCCAAGGTTCTGTTCTGGGACCACTACTGTTTATCATCTATGTTAATGACGTGGATGGTGACATGGTTGCCAAGATTTCCAAATTCGCCGATGATACTAAGCTTGGTATGAATGTCGCGAAAGAAGGAAATACTACCCGCTTACAAGAAGATCTTAGGAAGATCGGGGAGTGGTCTGACACGTGGCAAATGCCATTTAACGTGAACAAATGCAAAGTTATGCATATAGGCCACAGAAACCCCCGAACAGAGTATAACCTTAAGGGCAATGCTCTCGTAAGCACTGATACTGAGAAAGACTTGGGTGTAACTATCACCAGTGACCTCAAGTTCTCAAAGCAGTGTATTGAGGCTGAGAAGAAAGCCCAAAGGATGTTAGGGTACATAAAGCGACAGTTTGGATACCGGAACAAGGAGATAGTACTTTGTCTGTACAATTCCCTTGTCCGACCGCACCTGGAGTATGCAGTCCAGTTTTGGAGTCCTTCTTACCGGAAGGATATCGCGAGGTTGGAACGAGTGCAAGCCAGGGCAACCAAACTTATACCCTCTCTTAGACACAAGAGCTATAAAGATCGGTTGGTAGAACTCGATCTGTTCTCTTTGGAAACCCGGAGACTGCGTGGTCAGCTTATCGAAGTGTTTAAAATACTACGAGGCTTTGACAATGTAGACTACAGGGACATTTTCCAACTCAGTGAGGGCACAACCAGGAATCATGGCTACAAACTTGAACTAAAGCGATACAACCGTGATCTGTGTGGTAAGTTCTTTACATACAGCATCTGCGGTACTTGGAACGCGCTTCCTGCTGATGTGGTCAACAGCAACTCTGTGGATCAGTTCAAGTCCAGATTAGACAAAGCCTTAAACCACCGTCTAGGTGTTTAAGCCGTTGTGCGAGTGTTCCTTGATGGTTTCACATGACACATTCGAGGACGGTCGCCTACTTGCGCAACTAAACCCACAGGTACCCTCTTTGTATGGATCGTAAGGTCCCCTAGGGTACTTCTTTTCCTTGTAACTCCTTGTAACTCTCTCTCTCTCTCTCTCTCTCTCTCTCTCTCGGGTTCCTCACAAGGCATCTCGTGCTCCTACCAAGGAGAGGCCTGTGGATATACACATTGTAGGTGATTCCCAGGCACGAGGGCTGCAACCCCTAATGGCAGATCGCCTTCACACTTCTGTGAAGGTGAATTGTTTGCCAGGTTATGGCAATGCTGACCTCCGAAAGGAAGCTGAGAGGATCCAAACGTCCAGATCTGCTGTCATTGCACTCATGGTGAGTGGTAATGACATCTACCTGAGAAATGGTAGAGTAGGCATGACCGAAGGAGTCCTCTCGGATGTGCTCGGTGCAGTAGATGACTGTGGGTTAAAAACCCGCAGAAGGGTAGTTGTTGGCATGCTCCCAAGGAGAGGCCCTTTAGGGACTGCTCTGTCAAAGAACATTGCAGTAAATCAGCGCCTGGCTGATTTGTGTACTGCCGAGGGGGTGTTCTTTGTGGACCCCTACACCTCACTCTTTGGTAGAGACGACCTCTACCAGAGGGATGGTACACATCTCTCACTAAAGGGGAAAGAAGTGCTTTCCAAATTAATGGAAGACGCCGTCCGACGATGTCTCAGGAGCACTCGACCAAGCGTGGAGGAGAGCCCTCGTCGCTATGCTAGAGTGACCCCAGAGAAGACATTCGTTGAGATCCTGAAGAAGGATATCCCCAGCACTACCAAGACAATGTCCAAACCGGGAAACGGAGGAGTATAGGGAGCCCTGCAGTTGGGGGTTCCCTGAAGGTTCTATTGTTCAACGCCAGGTCCATCCGAAACAAGTTTTTGGAACTGCGGGCCCTCGTTGCGACAGAGGAACCCGAGATGGTGGCCATAACGGAGTCATGGTTGAGAACCTCAGACAGAGATCTTGAAGGGGAATTCGTGATTCCAGGCTACCAACTCTTCCACAAAGATAGAGAGGACAGAGGGGGTGGTGGTGTGCTGTTGTATGTAAAGAACTCCATCAAATCGATGACCTGCAACATCACATCGAACCACGAGCTCCTTGGAGTTGACCTAGAAATAGGCACTGCAAAATACAGAACCCTGCTGCTTTATAGACCCCCTGGACAACTCAATGAGATGGACAGGGACCTATACCAGTTGCTGGGTGAACTAGTGGACGGCAGGGTGTGCATCCTTATGGGGGACTTCAACACACATGTTGACTGGGAAACCAGAGAGCCCTCTGCCGAGAACACACCACTCTTGGAGTTTGTAAATGATGAATTCCTCACTCAATGGGTAAGGGAGCCAACAAGAGGTGCTAACATACTCGACTTGGTCCTCACCTCAGAGGATGACATCATTCAAGACCTCTCTGTAAACGAAGAAATAGGTGGAAGCGACCACAAGCTTATAAGATTTTCAGTTAAGGTCCCTAATATGGAGTCCGTGACCCCGGTGCATAGAAAATTAGACATGGGGAGAGCGAACTTTGCAGGTCTTCGTGAAAGCGTTGCTGAAATGGAACTAGAAGAGGGAGAGAGTGCTGATGATCTGTGGAGGTCATTCTTGTCTTCCTTCATGGAGCTTCAGTCGCGCTTTATTCCTCTGAAGGGAACAGGTCAGAAGTTCATTCAACCGAAGTGGTTTAATCGGGAAATCCGTAACCTACTAAGGGAGAGGAGAACTGCGTATCGTCGAGCGAAGACATCTGGGGACTTTGACGGTCATAGAAGACTGAATCGAAACGTTAAGTCCAAAATAAGGGCGGCTAAGCGTGCTGAGGAGGTCCGTGTGGCTAGACTCTGCAAAGAGAACCCCAAGGAGTTTTTCAGTTATGTGAATGGCCGTAAACCAATCCGACGCAGGATCGGTCCCTTGGTGAATGAGGATGGAGCATTGATGCACTCTGATGCAGAAAATGCTAACCTCTTAAATGAGTATTTCTCTTCAGTTTTCTCTGAGGAGAGTGGTCCCATTCCCGAACCTTTGGACTCCTTCAGTGAGAAGTTGGAGTCAATGGTCTTCACCCAAGAAGAAATTGAGAGAAAAATAATTGAATTAAAAGCAAACAAGTCCCCCGGTCCGGATGGGTTCTTACCTAGAGTGTTGAAAGAAGTGCATGGTGAAGTATCACGGCACCTGTGCATGGTCTTCAACATGGTAATCCAGACTGGATGCGTTCCTAGAGACTGGCGTGAGGCAGAGGTGACTCCTATCTTCAAGAAGGGAGATGCTAGCCAACCGTCAAACTACAGACCCATCAGTTTAACCTCGATAGTCTGTAAACTCATGGAGAGCATCATGGTGGACAAAATAACGGCACACTTAGAATCAAATTTGCTACTGAGGGGTTCCCAGCATGGGTTCCGGCAGCACCGGTCATGTCTTACAAATCTGGTGGAATTCTTCCATTTTGTTTTCAGTGAGCATGATCGGGATAAAGCGGTCGATGTTGTCTACTTAGACTTTCAGAAAGCCTTTGATAAGGTACCCCACCGCCGTCTCCTTCGGAAAGTGCGTGCACTGGGCATAGACGGAAATGTGGCAAATTGGATAGAGAACTGGCTAAGTGACAGACGGCAGCGGGTGGTAGTGAATGGACAGGCTTCAGAGTGGGTGCCCGTTACTAGCGGTGTTCCCCAAGGTTCTGTTCTGGGACCACTACTGTTTATCATCTATGTTAATGACGTGGATGGTGACATGGTTGCCAAGATTTCCAAATTCGCCGATGATACTAAGCTTGGTATGAATGTCGCGAAAGAAGGAAATACTACCCGCTTACAAGAAGATCTTAGGAAGATCGGGGAGTGGTCTGACACGTGGCAAATGCCATTTAACGTGAACAAATGCAAAGTTATGCATATAGGCCACAGAAACCCCCGAACAGAGTATAGCCTTAAGGGCAATGCTCTCGTAAGCACTGATACTGAGAAAGACTTGGGTGTAACTATCACCAGCGACCTCAAGTTCTCAAAGCAGTGTATTGAGGCGGAGAAGAAAGCCCAAAGGATGTTAGGGTACATAAAGCGACAGTTTGGATACCGGAACAAGGAGATAGTACTTTGTCTGTACAATTCCCTTGTCCGACCGCACCTGGAGTATGCAGTCCAGTTTTGGAGTCCTTCTTACCGAAAGGATATCGCGAGATTGGAACGAGTGCAAGCCAGGGCAACCAAACTTATACCCTCTCTTATACACAAGAGCTATAAAGATCGGTTGGTAGAACTCGACCTGTTCTCTCTGGAAACCCGGAGACTGCGTGGTCAGCTTATCGAAGTGTTTAAAATACTACGAGGCTTTGACAATGTAGACTACAGGGACATATTCCAACTCAGTGAGGGCACAACCAGGAATCATGGCTACAAACTTGAACTGAAGCGATACAACCGTGATCTGTGTGGTAAGTTCTTTACATATAGCATCTGCGGTACTTGGAACGCGCTTCCTGCTGATGTAGTCAACAGCAACTCTGTGGATCAGTTCAAGTCCAGATTAGACAAAGCCTTAAATCACCGTCTAGGTGTTTAAGCCGTTGTGCGAGTGTTCCTTGATGGTTTCATATAACACATTCGAGGATGGTCGCCTACTTGCGCAACTAAACCCACAAGTACCCTCTTTGTAAGGAGCGTAAGGTCCCCTAGGGTACTTCTTTTCCTTGTAACTCCTTGTAACTCTCTCTCTCTCTCTCTCTCTCTCTCTCTCTCTCTCTCTCTCTCTCTCTCTCTCTCTCTCTCTCTCTGTGTATGTAAGGAGATAAATGTATGAATAGATATACTGATAGATGTATATTGGTGTTGTAGTGGCCATACTATGTATCACACTATGTATCATACACATATGGTCACTCCTATATCAAGAGGCATACCACTCCTAGATCCCGGGTCTATTCGTATGGGCCAGGTATGCTAATCCTCGACCCTAAGCTCCCGGGGGACAGCAGCTGTCAGCCTGAACTAAATATAAGGGGACAGTCCTGCCCTGCAGAGTCATACTGCAACGGCCACATACTGCAACCAACCGACTACCGACCACAAGGAGTAACAGCTCGCCGGTTCGCCTGCTGCTTGAGCTGCTCTGCTCCTTGACGTTAACGTCAATAGTACTCCAATCACCATAACCACAGTTGACGTGTCTGTCGACCACAAGGAGTAACAACTCGCCGGTTCGCCCGCTGCTTGAGCTGCTCTGCTCCTTGACGCCATCATCAACAGTGCTCTCCATAATTAGTAGTAAATTGCAGAGCACCTGCAGTTCACAATACACATTCCACACACCCACTTACACTGTGCTTACCACTTTTCAGCCATAGAGCCCTACACACGGTACAGTCCTCGCTATCTCTGTCCGTTGGGAGGCATATCCTCCCTCGAGCTGAGACGCCCTGTCTAAGGGTGACGTGGACTAGCGCCCTGGGTGGGAAGGTGGCAAAACACTTTTAGGTAGAAATAGGGATAGGCTCCCTCTCTGAGGGCAAATTCAGCTTTCTCGACGTCACCACCTACGACCCCAGTTTGGGGGGCTGGGCTAGACAAGAGCCAGGTGCTGAATATGTTTGAGCACAAACATATATACATATATACACATGAAACACCAAAACATTCAAGATGAACCCAACAATTAGACTGAAACATACAAGCAAGGTGGTTCGACAGCTGGTGGTTCGACAGCAGATGGTTCAACTAAAGTTGTTTCATCCGTACTTACTGACAGCAAATCGTCCTCACTTCGGAGACGGTGAATTACATCATGTGGAAGAGCTGAAGTTGTGAGTCCTACTTTTGCATCGGATCCAAACAATGCAGCAAATGGTGACCTTTTAATGCCAGAATGGTAGCTAGAGTTTTTTTGAAATTGCACAAATTATAATCCAACTGTCCAGTCAGTTGTATTATTATCACTCAACCAGGCTACCAACATATCTTTGATATCACAGTTTGCTCGTTCAACTGACCCCTGGCTCTAGAGGATGTCTGGGTTTTCCATGAACCATTACGAGATCAGGCCAAAGCAGTTTAAGTTCGGTAATAACACAAGCAATAAACTCCGATCCGTTGTCACTTTGTAAAATTTCCGGTGCGGCAAATAAAAGAAAAATATCCAACAGCTGATAAGCAACTTCTGCAGCACGTTTTGATGTGAGAGGTCTCAATACACAGAACTTTGTAAGATGGTCTTGGTAAACCATTATCCACTTATAATGCCTGCATATCTACAAGGTCAACTTGTGATCTGGAACCAAAGTTCTTTGTCAGAATAGGTCGAACAACAGTCCCTTTAGTTGTTGGCCGCTTACGTTTACGTTGGCATTCGATGCACAGTGATTTATAAATGGATATGGCATCATAGATAATGTTGGCATATTTTTTAGTTAATTCCTTCACCATCTTATCGCGCCATCCGTGGCCAGTTGCAATGTGAGCACGCTTAATAATATCGAACGTATCCTCCAATGTAGCAAAATAAATAGGATCCTCATTGGCATTCCCTCTTCTGATCAACTTGAAAACATCACCACACTTGAGAACCTCATACTTCTTCAGAAGGTAGTACTCATGAGGCGTCTTTTTGCCTGACTTGTCAATTGCTGTCAGATCTGCAATAATCTTATTATACTGCTCTTTTGGAAGCAAGATAGACTTCTTTCCTTCACTTCTTTTGAATAACTCTTCCCGAAAATGTGCTTCTAAATCACACTCAGTTGGATTTGCCATGATGTTGACAGTAGGAAAGATGGCGTGTGACTGGTGATTGGCTATAGGGAAGACTAAGGCTTGCCGGTGTCAGCACCGACACTAGGGGTGGGCAGAAATCGACTCCAGAATCGAGTCCGTCGATTCCAGGTGAGCGAGACCGGAATCCTGTGATGGTTCGGTAGTTCAGTGGTTTAAAACGTCGGGGTATGGCAGGGGATTTGGGAGGGGTAATTAGCGGGGGTCCTGCGATTTATTCCATTGTTCTATCATACCAAATATGATTCAGGGAATCTGTATAATAATAAGGCCCAAAATTCAGGGAATATATATATTCCCTGAAAATTTCAGGGAATATACATATCCTCCGAGTGAATCAGACATTATACACATTCCCTAAAAATATCAGAGAATATATATATTCCCTGATTATACAGATTCACTGTAATATATATATATATATATATATATATATATATATATATATATATATATATATATATATATATATATATATATATATATATATATATATATATATATATATATATATATATATATATATATATTTTTTTTTTTTTTTTTTTTTTTTGTTCCAGAAGTGATCTGTACATGCATACTCAGTGCTAGAATATATCCCAAATACAGGCCCAAAACATGCTTAAAATCGATGTTGATGGTGCTCAGAGTTGATATCTGCATTTATTTAATGTACACATTTATATACAAAATACAGGTAAAAAACACCCGAAAAATCGATATTTTTTACATAAAGTCCCGAGCTAATGGAAAGGAAACACCACCATCGCCCAGACAAGCACATCCATGGTTGTTTCTACCCAGAGAGTTAGTGGGGAGAAGGGGAGAGTAAGGGGGAGGGAAAGGTGTTAGGAGGGACTGATGGAGGGAGAAATGGGAGGGTAGGGGTGTACAGCTCCCAGATTGAAATGATTAATTGATTGATTGATTCTTTGATGCAACTAGGCATCTGGCGGTGCAACAGCTAGGGTCATATGCCCCCCAACATAAAATGGTCATCTACATCCCCGAAAGGGATAGGCAGCATGATTAAAAAGACACACAAACTAAAAAGCACATTTTTACCAAAAAAAAAAAAACAGTCCACTTAAGTAAAATATATAAAAGAATCAAAACTAAAAAACATCAAACTATCAAAAAATCACAAATATCATAAAATCACAATTTGTGGAGAAGGCTGGCCTCCTCCACATAGGAGAATGTGTTCCCTCCCACATTACAAGCCTCCTCCCCGAGCACCTGGGAGAGACTGTAAGAACCGTCGCCCACCCGGTACTCGGAGAGGTGCCTGCAACGAAGGTCCCCAAGTCTGAGACACTCGACAATAAGATGCCATACTGTCAAAGGGACCAGACAATCATCACAGTAGGGAGGGTGAGCCCTCTCCATTAAAAAGCCATGAGTCAATAATGTGTGGCCAATGCGGAGACGGACAAGAGACGTCTCCCACCGGCGAGACCGATCGCTATAGCTCCACGAACCAAGGAGCTGGCGGATGTCACGGAGCTTGTTAGCCCCGACGGCGTCTCATCTGTCCTGCTAGCAGGGGATGATGGGATGACGAATGGCAGGAGGCCGAGAATTGGAGACCGCAGCCTTAGCCAGGGCGTTAGCCTGATCATTCCCACCGACACCCACATGAGCATGGACCCAACAAAATGTGACTTTGCGACCACGAAGCCCCAGGAGGACAAGCCACTTGAGAATGGCCAACACCAGGGGATGGGAAGAGTTAAAATTGCACAAGGCCTGCAAGGCACTACAAGAATCACTAAAAAGAGCAAAAGAAGGCTGAGGGAGAGTAAAAATCATTTGGAGGGCATATAAAATGCCCGAGAGCACGGCAGTAAAAATTGACATGACAGAAGGGAGCCAGCCGCCCCTACAAAAGTCAGGAAAGACAATTCCAAAACCAACTCCAGCATTAGACTTTGACCCTTCAGTGTACACAGGGAGGGACTCTCTGTGAGAGGAGGCATGTTCTAAAAAGAAGGAACGAGCCACTGGAGGAGGAAGAGATTCCTTCTTGTCTGAGAAACAGGTGCAGGAGAAAACTTCTGGAAGAAGCCATGGAGCCACCCTGGGTTTCGCACAGGACAAATCTGGAAGTCATCAATGCCCAATTCCTCCATAGCCTTCCTGACCTGGAAGCCAAAGGGCCATGCTGTGTGAAGATGTGAAAGATAGTACTGAGACATGATATCAGATGACACCGCAAGGCAGGGCAGGGATTCAGGAAGTTGATGTAATCGATGCCAACAACAAACCATCAAGGACTGGCGACGCAGATCAAGAGGGGTCTCATCAGCGTCCACCAGGAGACTGGGGATTGGGGACGACCTGAAGGCTCCATTCACCAAACATCCTCCAGCATGATGAACAGGGTCTAAAACTCTGAGACAGGCATCCGTGGCAGAGGAGTACACCTCACACCCATAGTCGAGTTTTGCCCTAATAAGAACATGGTATAGGTGGAGGAAGGTGGCCCGATCAGCCCCCCAGGATGTATTTCCCAGGACCCTCAACAGGTTAAGAATGAGGCAAGAGACCTTAAGTGAATGTAAGTGGGGAACCCAGGTCAAATGTTTGTCAAAAAGAAGACCCAAAAAGCGAGTCTCCTCGACACAAAGTATCCGATGACCATACATGAATAAGTCCAGATCGGGGTGGATGCCTCGGATGAGGCAGAAGTGCATAGCAACTGTCTTGGCAGGAGAAAATAAAAACCCATGAGAAACAGCCCAATGTGACACCCTGTCAAGGGCAAGCTACATGTGCTGCTCCGCCACCGACATACGGGAAGCAGCAAACCAGTCTGGCAGGTCGTCAACGTACATCGAGTTGGCTATACCGTCCGGAAGGGATGAGGTAATGGTATTACTTGCTACTGCAAACAATGTAACACTGAGGACGCTTTCCTGGGAGATGCCCTCTTCCTGTGCAACGGATGCTGAGAGGGCTGTACCAACCCTCACAGAAAAACTGCGACCACTGAGAAACTCCTCAAGAAAGTGTGGAAGGCGACCCCACAGACCATATACATGGAGTTGCTGCAGGATGCCATATTGCCATGTAGTGTCATAAGCTTTATCAAATCAAAGAATACACAGACAATGTGTTGATGTCATGCAAAAGTCTCACATGCAGCAGCTTCCAACCTGACCAGAGCATCTGTAGTGGAACGGTGTTTACGAAAGCCAGACTGGGACAGAGACAGAAAATACAGAAAAAGACCCCGTTCAAGGAAGTATACCAGTCTGACATTCACCATCTTCTCAAATAATTTACAGAGACAGGAGGTCAAGGCAATTGGTCGGTAATTGAGGGCAACACTAGTGTCCTTGCCCGGCTTGGGGAAAGGAAGGATGGTAAAACCTCCATCCAGATGGGAAGACACCCTCCAACCAGATTCTGTTATATAAAGCTAAAAGAAATGAGATTGCCTCCTCACCCAAGTATCGCAACATTGCATGTGGGATATTGTCTGGCCCAGGAGAAGTGTCACCACAGTGAGAGAGAGCAGAATGCAGGTCTCTCAGGGTCAATATATTGTTATAACTTTCATTTTCCTTCCCCGAGAAATCCAGGACAGTGCGCTCCTGGGCTCTCAACTCATGCCTGACAGCCAGAGGTCGAGAGTCACGGCTGGAGACTCTATCAAAAGCCTCCGCCATGGTATTGGCCTCTGTTAAACCATCCATGATCTTAATTCCATTGACCTTAAGAACGGGTGGAGAACTAGGAGAAAACTTCCCCGCCATCTTACAGACTCTCCTGGACACTTTGGTGAGTGGGGTTTTAGTATTAATTGAAGACACATTGACCTTCCAAGATGCACGTCGTGCCTCTTTTATAACTGGTCTAGTCCGAGCCCTTGCCCGTCGGAAGTCCTCTACAAGAGCTGGGTCCCCATGATTGCGGCTAAGGCAAGAGAAAGCAGTGCATTTCTCCCGCACAGCAGTGGTGCAGACTGGTGACCACCAAGGGATAGAACGTTTGGGAAAGTAGTCAGAAGTTTTAGGGATAGAGTTGAGAGCCGCAGAGTGGAGCATATTAGTGAAATATGTTGCAGCCTCGTCAGAGCTACCAAAATCTGCTACAGAAGAGACCGAAGAAGTTATCTCTCTAAAAAACTGCCAGTCAGCCTTCTCTAATCTCCACCTAGGAAGACGAGACTATGGTTCGTACCTGTTTTCTAAAAGTATAGGGAAGTGGTCACTGCCATATAAATTGGGCAACACGCTCCAAGAAAAATCCAACAGAGCACTGAGTGAGCAGAGTAAAATGTCAATGAGGGTGAAAGTCCCAGTAGGGCTATTAAAATGTGTCACATCTCCCGTATTTAAAACCCCTAATCCCTCATCCTCAATAAAAGAAAACAATAAAACACCCCTGGGGTTGACCGAACTGTCATTCCACAGAGGATGACGACCATTAAAATCACCCAATAAAATAAAGGGAGAGGGAAGGTTCCTTACAAGACGGTTGAGATCACCCCTCTCAACTTTAACACTGGGTGAAAGGTATAGACTGCACACAGTGTAGGGGCGGTCCAGAAAAACCTTAACTGCAACAGCCTGGAGCAGAGTGTCAAGCTCCAGGCTCGTGCATGGAACATCTCGCCGAACTAGGATGGCAGAGCCACCATGGTGACACTGCCCTTCAAATTAATTGGAATAAAATGCAGAGTATGCTGTAGGACTGGCAGAGAAACACATGCAGGAGTATAGCTAGAGAGAAGAACGTGCAGTTCCTCCCAAGAAGCACCCAAGCCACGGCAATTCCACTGAATTACCTTGAACAGTATTACTTTAGTACTGATTTTTGGGAAGCCTCACGGAGGTACTTCCCACTACCACCTTGATCTAAGAGTTTACTCAAACGATAAGTTTTGTCTAATTCTGGGCCACTAGAAGAAGAGCGAACCCGAGGAGTAGTACTTGGAGCAGTAATTGGGACACATAGATAAGTCCCTGAAGCATTTGATATGTTAGAAAGTGAAGGTATATGAGCAGGGATATTCTTAGAAACTATTACATTGGTACTGTCCTGTACAGCAGTGGTATTGTAACGGTTGTTACTGTGTAGTGAAGATGTTTGTTATCTTCACTTAGGGTGAATGGCAAACAAGGTTGTGTGTTGGTCTAGTCTAGTCTTGTCTAGTCTTTATTGTTGTGTTCCTGTGTTACATATAAAGTTTCCTAGCTAACCTGGAATTTATACAACTATATACATAAAGGTTGCTTGCTACAATACTCCCCTCCTTAGTGACGAGGAAGGAGGAACGATACAGTCTTCTTACGGCGTCCGCTTGCATTGTGAAGAAGTTGTAGAACGTATCAGTAGCGTGGAGTTGTAGGCGTAGTTGTTGTTGTAGTGGTCGAGGTCGTAGAATGGTGTGTAGCAGGAAAGCTGGTGCATGTGCGCGTGCGTGAGTGAGCGTGTTGCTGCAGTGCCAATTAAATCGAACTCAATGAGTCCCTGAGCTTACGATTTTTAATGTCGACAACAAGGTCGAAGCTTGTCAAAAAATCGGTGCCCAGAATGGCTTGTGTGCGCGAGTGTGTGCTCGTGTGAGCGAGTGTGCGCGAGTGCGTGCGCGTGTGTACGCGAGTGTGTGCGCGAGTGTGTGCGCGTGCGTGCGTGTGTCCGCAGGCGTGTGTGCGCGCGCGTGCGTGTGTGTCCGCAGGCGTGTGTGACCGCAGGCGTGTGTGCGCGTGCATGCGTGTGAGTCCGCAGGCGTGTTTGTGTGCGTATCCGCAGGCATTTGTACGTGTGTGTGTGTGCGCATGTGTGTGCGCTTGTGTGGTGTGAGTCCAACTCCCGATGTCGTTGTTGATATCCGACCAAATGAATCTTGAATGTGTCATTTCTTGTGAAGCTCGTATTCCAGGGTGAGAGAGGTTATGTAGTTGATGGAAGAGAGGGTACCGAGGATTCTTTGGCAATGACTTGTGGACATGCCTGTGCTGGTACCATGCTTAATTCAGCTCCAGTGGCAGGAGGGCAATTGTGTGGCTAAGGTTTGTGAGACTAGGTTTGATGCCACTTGTTTCGATGTTGCACTCTAGTAATGAGAACCACATGGCAGGGTTGTGAGTGCAGAATGTAGGGGCTTTGAAGGCCACTGAGGCTACATTCTCGTTGTTGTTTGCCATCGTCACCAGGGGTCACCAATGTAACGGTTGTTACTGTGTAGTGAAGATGTTTGTTATCTTCACTTTGGGGTGAATGGCAAACAAGTCTTGTGTTGGTCTAGTCTAGTCTTGTCTAGTCTTTATTGTTGTGTTCCTGTGTTACATATAAAGTTTCCTAGCTAACCTGGAATTTATACTACTATATACATAAAGGTTGCCTGCTACAGTATCACTGACACAGGCAGATACATCAACATCCATAATACAGGTGGTAGAATCACTCTGCTGCTCAAGCGGAAGAGAAACTGAATCTTTTGAAGTTATAACATCCGAAGCATCCACATTCACTTCACTCCCCTTTGATGATCCGGAAGGAAGAATGCGAGAGGGAACATCTGTTGAATCAAGAGATTAATCAGAGCCACGGGAACGTTTTTGGTGAAATTGAGAGGAAAATATGGATGAGTCCACAGAGACGGTTGCCTTGCAAAGAGAAACATCTATGGAGTCAAGTGCCTTAGAGGAACCACGAAGGCGTCTCTGTGGCAGTTTAACAAACTTAAGTTTCCTTTTTGGAGAGCGTGTGGCAGCGTGAACCTCTACCACATGGACACCCTTAGCTAAAGTCTGAGAATTGTCATCAGTTGAAGGGTCACCAGAATGAGTGTCTGATAAAGTTTCCAAGACAGAGAATCTATTATGTAGTGTAACCTTAGAAACGCCCTCACTAGAGTAAGAGGCAGCTGCCTCTTGAGAGAGTTGAGAGGGTGCTGCAACCGATTTAGGGCGAAGGGAGGAGGAGTATGTCTTCACACCACCATCCTTCTGTCGCCTGAAGTTGAATTGCTTTCTGGCACTACCATTGCTGATGAATTGGGTGTTAACCAAGTGGAGGATATACTGCTCAAGGAGGTACATCTTACATTGGCGAGAACGCAAGGGGTGAGCATCCCTGCAGTAAAAGCAGTAACTCTCTGACTGACACTCAGAAGAAATATGTGAATCAAGAGCAGAACAATTACCACACCAGGAACGGTTGTTGCAGTTCCTCCTCCCATGACCAAACTCATAACAACAGAAACACTGTAAGGGATGCTCAACAAAAGGCTTCACCTCAAAAGAGGTAGGGTTAATGTTAACGCGTCTGGGATATGCGAGCCATAGAAAGTGAGGATGATTATGTTTTTACTGCATTTCATCTCTGTTACTCGTTGGACACTATCTGGGCACATAGCGAGAATGTCCTCTTCTGAGAATTCATACAGGTCCTCATTATATATATGCCCCTTAGTATAATCAAATGTTCGATGTGGTTCGATGGATTCAAACATGCCATCAGAAGGACAGGGGAGATTGAGGAGCATCATGGCCTGTGTAAGATCTTTGGCTCTAATTAAAACATTCTTACCGTATTTATTTATGTGGTCCATTGGTAGTAATCCAACTTCTTTCTCTAGATACCTAGAAGCATAGATGAGGTTACCACGCCCCTCCCTGTAGTAACCCACAAACCAAAAGGGTGTAGGAACCCAACGCTCCTTAGGTACATGCTCTACAGAGTCATCAAAGATGTTAGGGCAGTAGTCATTGTCATTGTCAACTACATTTGTGGACCGCATCATCTGACCTTTGCAGTGAATATCCCCCACAGTCAGAAAATCTTTTGCCTCAAAAGCTGCTTTGGCAGTAGCATTTGTATTGAAAGTAATACAGTACTGATTATATCTATCTGATACAGGGGAGTTCCTAGGGAACCTCAACTTCATTAGGAGGAGGACAGCCAAAGTCGTGACGACGAAAGTCGTTTATTCAAACGTTTCGACATATCTTATGTCATCATCAGTGATCTAAAAACAAACACCGAAAGGAATTAAAAACATTATCACAGTATTATAAGCTTACATCAATTGAAAACGAAGGGGATATGAGGAAAGGGTGTTATTTAACTGGGGCTTTTCTAGTTTGATAAACAGGGACTCAGTAATTCTCAAATCACCAGAAGGACACAGCCTTAATACCTTAAAATGAGAAGAATTTGGTAAAACACCACAGGACTCACAGTGTTCCCTCACAGCAGAGAAAGGAGGAGAGTGTAGCCTGCGACCCTTTCTGCCTGACTGACCCATATGCTCGCCGATACGGATCTTGAGAGCTCGCATGGTGCTACCAATATACCCTGCTTGGCAGCCATGGCAAGTAAACTGGTAAACTACCGACGAGCACAAGTCAGTAGGCATAGAGTCTTTGACTTGGAACAGTGAACCAATACGATAAGAGTTCATTAAAATGTATCGAAAGTTAATATGAGGATAGAATTTACTGAGGTTCTTTGACAATTTTTGCTGGAGTTTTAATGAAGCGTTCAGCCAGGGGTTAACGTGTGGCATGGATGTACTCGACGTCAGGTCCAGGCTTGTGTCTCTACTATTGCTCCTCTTCCCCCACCGCCACCACCAATAGAGACGTCATTTTGGATCAACTGGTTGACTTTGAGATAAAGGGTAATCTACTACGGTGGATTCGGGGCTACCTGAGTAACAGGACCTCCCATGTGTTTTTCAGTGGTGCACTCAGTCCTTTGCTCAGTTTTCATCTTGGTATGCCTCAAAGGGGTGTTCTCAGCCCATTGTTATTTAATATTCTGATGCATCGGTTGCTCACTTCTCTCCCTGATATTCCTGGATATTCCTACACTGATGGCTCATTGCAGGTGGATGGTACAGCAGGTTGTGCCGTTTTCTCGCCTGACCTGGAATCACCTCCAGGGGGCTGGGTTGGCCGTCGTCTCTGTAACCACTCTAGCTCAACATTGTGTGAACTGTATGCCATTCTGGATGCTGTTAGTGTTGTTTGTCAACATGGAGTGAATGCTGCCAATTTTTGTGACTCCAAACCGGCCCTTCATTCCCTCCCTAGTGTTCAGCCTACACACTCTACTGTTATTCAGCAGAGTTTATGGTTTTTGGCTTTATTGCGTCATCGTAACTTGACTGTCAAGTTATTATGGGTGCCATCCCATGTAGGTTTACGTCACAATGGCACAGTTGACAGACTCGCATAGGAAGCCTGCCATCTGCCTCCTCGTGGTGTTGGACGTTCTCTTTCCCTGACATGTTACCTTTCTAGAGCTCGCTCCGCCGCTCTCCTCCCTGTATGGCAAAACAGGGATGCAGAGAGACCCTTCAGCATCTCCATCACCCATTACGAGTCGTCTACCGTCGTCGAGGCCTCATGGTTCGGAGGCACAATGTAGTCTCTGCTCGTTTGAGGCTTGGCTACCGGCCACCATGGCAGGTTGCTGGGATGCAGGGTGAGCCTCCCATCACTAAGTGTCGCTTGTGTCGAGCGCCTCGTGCTAATACTATAGAGCACTATTGCCTAGCCTGCCCCACTGTTCGACACTTGCTGCCCCGGGGCCTGCCACTTGATGTGGTTTGTCGACACCTGCTGAACCATCAGGTTCTGGAGGAACTTCTGGTGTGCCACCCTCATTTTGGTGGATTTACTTAAGTAGTTCATGATGTAAATATTTGTCTGTATGCTTGTGCTGCATTCTGTTATATTTTCGTGATATGTGTGTTTGTGCGTGTGTGTGTGTGTGTAGTCATTGGATTCTCATGAGTCCCGCCTACCCTTGTGTACTGTTATTTGCCTGTTGACTGACGCTACGGCGCAATGAATAAAAAAAAAAAAAAATCTCATTACGGACAATAAGCAACCTGCTCTCTCTCTCTCTCTCTCTCTACACACACACACACTATCACTCTAGCACCTCGTTGTTTTCTCTCTCAATCTTTTGCTTCTCAGCCCCGTAGTGGGATATTGCCTGCATTAATGATGTGGGCAATACTTTAATTAAGGGTTTTGGCGCCCCTTCGGCCCCAGCCACTAGCTTTTAGTTCTACAACAGTTCCTCATTTCTTTTTATTTCATTCTTGCTTGCTGTCACACCTCTCTATCACCTTTTTCTGGCGCTATATGACCTCGCTGTTGCGGCGCCTAATATATCAATCATTCAATCAATCTTGATTTTCAGTTTTGGCTCGTTTATGTCTAGGGGAAGATTAGGAGTTGTGAACAGCTTGAGTTATAACTCTAGTTAATATGTAACTGTAGTCAGTGGAGTTACAACTAATTAAATGAAACGGGAACCTCACTCCACTCCCTCAATGGATGTTTGCTCAGAAAGAATAATGTAAACGATTGACTAATGAATTTAGCATGTATATTATTACCACCACCAAATAATTATAATATTTACAATAAGACAAAAACAATAATAGGAATGACATTAACGTTAACAGACACCAAATGACACCAAATAATAGAACACAACTTGATCAAAGTTAAACAAAATAGAGGACAATAGTACACAGCTCCTAGAGCAGAACAGAGATGGTATGCAATGTCTATGTCTTCACTAGATACAAGATATAACAAGAGTTGAACCAAGATGGTATTTAACAGTGACGGAGTGAAGACCTGGCCTATCGACCATGGTGTTGGTCATTAAGGCCTTTATTTTTTATTTTTTATTTTTTTTATGTAATTTTTTTTTTTTTCATTTTTTTTTTTTAAACGTTTTGCATATTATTTATGCATTTATTATTCTTATTCTAATTCTTATTATTATTACAATAAATCTTAAAATTAAACATATATACTAATTGTTTTTGTTTTTGCTTTTGTAATTTTATACAAATATTGTTTACTTAATATTACGTCCTATTCTAATAAACTAATCTATGTACCTACTTAACCAATAGCTAACTAGACTAATACCTATTTAAACCAATCGCTAAACCTAGATAGACAAATCGCTAAACATATTTGAGACAATCGCTAAACCTAGCTAATACATCATAATATATACACAATACACAACACAAAAAATATTTATAAATTCAAAAATATATACAAAATGGTAAGAAACAAAGCACATATAAAGTCACATCACTCTGATCAGTTCGGTCTCCCTCAAGAAAGTCATCAATTTATCAGTCACACCACCATCCCCATCACCTAAGAGAGCTGAGAGTGTGAAGGGGACTTTTACTGCATCACAGTAACTTATGAGGGAAGCACGTTCCCCCACAAATCGCCGACAATGCAGGATGATATGACTGATAGATAACACCGCATTGCAGGTGTTACAATGCGGTGGAAAACGTTTGTCTATATATGGTTCTAGATGAGTTATTCTGGTGCAGTTTTTTCTTATTCTTGCCAGTATTCTTTCTTTTAAACGATTGGGCCGGTTGGCAGTGGCCCAATTACCCAGTTGAGGCTTGATGGTAGAGATGTTAAGTCTGGTCCACTGACCTTGCCACAGAAGATTAATTGATTTCTTTCCTAGGGATAGACACGACTGTAGATCACGAGGGACGTCCCAAGTCTCCTCGAGCTCTACAGCCGATTTCGCAAGTAAGTCTGCCCGTTCATTGCAATAGAGACGACAATGCCCGGGCACCCAGATCAGAGTGAAGGACTTCTTGCATAAGTGCAACTTATTAATGATGCGACCCTGGATTTCATTAGAAATAGTTTGACATGAGTTAATTGCCTGAAGGGCTGACTTGGAGTCTGAGAAAATTACTAATGAATTATGACGAGAATCTAGGGCATAGTCTATGGCTTTGTCTGTAGCAAAAAGTTCTGCTGTAACCACAGATGTATGTATAGGTAATCTGTACCTAAGTTCACATTCACTCGACCATACACTCGCACCCACACATCCATCTGACTTGGAGCCGTCAGTGTACACTTGATGAGACCCAAGGTGACTGCGGACTATACCACCAAATAGGTGGTGTATCACCAACTCCGGCGCCTTTTCCTTCGATGATGGTAACCACGATGTGTTGACGCCGAAGTTGGGTGTCTCCCACGGTGGTATCTTGCTGATGATAAACTTGTCGCAGTCCCCTAGGTCTACATTAAGCTGTTCTGCCAGCTGGTGGAGGCGTACAGCCAGTGGCCTCCGTCTTCCATGGTGAAGGTAGTGATGTTGTTGGAGGGAGGCACTGGCCACGTTTCCGATCTCCGACTTCCTAATGGTGGTCATAGGGGTGTTAAGGGCGAGTTGATCCCATCGAAGTCGGAGAGGAGGTATGTTCGCATCCACCTCCATCCTAGCTACCCGTGTACACTTCAGAGCTCCCAAACACACACGTAAACATTTATTCTGGTACACATCCAATCTCCCTAGTGTTGTATCTGATGCCGATCCATACACCTGTGAGCCATAGTCTAGCTTTGTACAAATAAGGGTCTTATACACCATTAATAAAAATTTCCTGTCGGCTCCCCATATGGTACCTGATAGGTACTTAAGGACATTTAAAGGTTTTTCACAACGAACAAACAAATTATTAACATGATGTGTTAAATTTAATCTTTGGTCAAATTAAATTCCGAAAAATTTAACAGAATTATGAAATGGTACCGGTTGGCCATCTAACATTACTTTAATTTGAGGTACACTACGTTTACTAAAAATTACTCCGGTACACTTAGGAACGGAAAACTTAAAGCCCCACTGTAAGGCCCATTGGTGGACAGAATCAAGGGCTGCTTGAATCCGTCCTACTGAAAACTGTGCATTACGTGACGAATGCCACATTGCACAATCATCAGCATACAACGAGTATTTAGGATTCCTGGGAACTAGAGCTGATGACAGAATATCATTGATCATGATGTTAAAAAGTGTTGGACTAAGCACGCTTCCCTGTGGCACCCCGTTCTCTTGGACAAAAATGTCCGATGTTACATTACAGTGAAGGGTGACAGAAAAGGTTCTGTCACTCAAAAAGTTGTTAATGAAAATGGGCAAATTACCTCTTAAACCATAACCGTGAAGCTTCATCAGAATACCGTGTCGCCATGTCATGTCATAGGCTTTATGGATGTCCAAGAACACCCCTACCATGAATTCTTTATTGGCAAATGCCTTTGAAATGCAATGTTCCAGGTTCATCAAAAGATCAACTATGCTCCGGTGTTTCCGGAAGCCACATTGTCTATCACTCAATAAACCCTTCGCTTCTAAAACAAAAAGTAGCCTATTATTTATCATTCTTTCAACGACTTTACAGAGGCAAGAAGTCAACGCAATAGGTCGAAATTAACTGGGATTCACAAGACGACCAGACTGTTTAGGTATCGGTATGACCCACGCAAAGTGCCATGAGTTTGGGAAGGTTTTAGACACTCAAATCTCATTGTACACTGCTAACAACTTGACCAGGTTATCCTGGCCAAGATGCCGGATCATACCGTACGCAATGGTGTCAGGTCCAGGACTGGTGTCTTTACAGGATCTTAGGGCAAGGAGAAGTTCGTCTATCGTAAACTCCCGGTTGTATGGGTAGTCTACGTCTTCTGTGGCAAAGTCTATCTCTTGTAGTTCAGCCATACGTTTGTGATGGAGAAAACGTTGGTCGTAATTAGCTGAACTACTTACTTTTGAGAAACTCCTGGCTAGTACGTTTGCTACATCCATCGTCGTAGATGTTATTGTCCACTTGAAGAGTGGTGATGGGGGTATACGGGCGTTTGTTAGTTAATATCTTTATAGTGGACCAGACTTTTGTAAGTGGAGTAAAACGATGTTGTTCTGAGTGGGCTGTTTGTCAAAAATCCTGTATCTCCTATTGCGTTTCCTTAATGCCTCTCGGCAATCCGTTGACCACCAATGTGCTTCACGCTTATTTCGAATTATAGAGGTTTTGGGAATAGCAACCTCGGCTGCGTGTAAAATGTTTTGTGTTAAATTTCGCATATTTTGATCTATGGTCTCCCCGGATATATTTAGGTCGACGATCCTCCCGAAAGACACCCAATCTGCTCTCTTAAAATTAAACTTTGGTACCAAAGGGGCAGAAATTAGTGCATTTGTCGCGGCTTCCAGCCGCTTAAATTGTATTTATTGGTTGTGAAACCAGCACAGCTGATTTGCTATAGAATAGGCCCCTTCACAAGCCCAGGCCCCGTATAGGCATAATCTGGGTTGGAAGGGTCAATTCTGTGACGTTCATCAGAAGTAAATAAAATTCAAATCTGGCGCTGTACTGATAGTGGAGCCACCTGGTGGTGGTGAGGTGAGGTATTAAGCCCCTCCTCCGCTGAATACCGCTCGCCCACTCCAATGAGAAAGAAGTGAGTGCCTGCCGCATCGGGAGGTGGGTGGGACAGTAGAAGCTGTGCTGGTTTCACAACCAATAAATACAATTTAAGCGGCTGGAAGCCGCGACAAATGCACTATTATTGGTATAGTGAAACCAGCACAGCTGATTTGCTATGCATGCGATGCGGTAGGTGGGAGGTGAGGTGGAGGCAATCACGTGCTAGTTAAGAGTGGTTGAGAGCGGAGGGCAGGAAAGATAACCGAGCCCGGTGAGGCAGCAGCTAACGCCCCTCCCGACACTGGCTAGGTGAATAGCCGTGGCGGGGGAGAAGTAGCTTATACCATATAACCGTAGACCATTCTGTTATAGACCAGAATTGTTACACATAAAGTCTTTATAGGCAGACTCGAGGGTTCGGGCCTAGGAGAGGAGGGGGGAGGTGCCCTTGGCAACCCCCCCCCCTTCCCCCCCCCCTTTATTCAAGTCTTCTGAGTTAGGGCTATGGCCCTCGCTCAGGTAATGTGATCCCGAGGGGATGAAGGAGGACACTAGGATCCAGATATCCTGTGTAATAATATCTCCTGTCACTCATCGTAGTAAAGTAATTGTTTGGAAAATGAATACACAAGAATTCCGTAACAATGTAATTTATTTTAGTCTCTCTCGCCATATGTACACGTAAAGAATGGGGATGAGTATGAAGCTGTACAAGATGTGGATGAGGTATGGGATGATGTGACGGGACTTAAATCACCCGACCTTTTCTCTTCGGGCGTCCCCTCCCCCCCATGTGTCTCCCGCGGGGACCCTGGGGAATAGAAGGTGGAGTACCCATAGCTACACAGGGGGTAGGGGAGAGCGAGTGGAACAGGTACCTCGTCCTGAAGGAGGAAGTGGACGCCCAGCCCCCCAAATCCCTGACCCTCTCCACCGAGTGAGTCCTGAGGAAGGCGAGGGAGGCGGCCACGCCCCTAACGCTGTGAGCCCTCGGGGCGTGTCCGGGATCCCCGTTCTCTATCACTCGGCAGAGAAGGCGAGCGATTGACCTAGGGAAGAGAGGGTTACCGGACCTAGAGTTGTAGAAGAGGTGGTCCGGAGAAGCCCCTCTCGTCGCCTCCACGTATGCAACAAAGGCGTGGACTGGGCAGAGGGGGTGGAAATTTCCATCCCTCAGGAACGAGGGTACTGTGAGAGGGCCAATTCTGTCGTCAGCCTGCTCGTTCTTAGCTAGAAAAGCAGGAGAGGGGGAAATGGTTAAGGAAGTAAGGTTAGAGGTTACTGAAGAAAAGGCTGTGTGACGGGTCAGGGCTGCCAACTGAGAAGCCCTGTAACCTGTAGCTAAGGCGAGCAGGAAGAGAGCTTTCTGGAGGAGGTGACAAACCTCCAGAGGGACCCCCTCGAAGGTCAGGTAGGAAAGGACACGATGAAGGGACCAGGAGGGTGTCTGGGCCCGGTGAGGTGCGGTCCCCGCCCGAATCCCCATCCTCAGGAGAGAGAGGGGCCTCTCCGAAACCTTAATGTTAAAACCCAGGAGGAGGGGATCAGACAGGGCTGCGTGATGCGCAAGCACCGTCGCCGGGGCCCTGTTGGTGGAATCGGCGAGCCACGTGAGGAATTCCAGGACTGTGTCCTCCGAGATGACCCTGGAGGGGTGTCTTCGCAAGAAGTCCTGGAATCTTTTCCAGCACGATTCGTATTGTCGCACCGAAGACTGACGATGAGCCCTCAACATCTTGTCCACTGTCTCCTTAGTGAACCTTTTGCTGAGGACTCCCCGTAGAAACTCCAAGCGTGTAGTTTCAGTGACGCTTGGAGTGGTGCAGACAGGGTGCTGGAGAGGCACGCCGATCCCAACTGAAGGGGATGAGGGCACCACCGGGACAACTCTCCGAACCACGGCTGTGCTGGCCAGAGGGGGGCTATGAGGAGAACCCTCCCCCTGAACGTGCGCAGCTTGAGGATCGCCTTCAGGAGGACTGAAGTGGCTGGGGGTGGGAAGAGGTAGAGATGACCCCACCTGTTCCAGTCCTCCGTGAAGGCGTCCGGGCCTCCTGCCTCTGTTCTGGATGAGAATGTCAGGAACAGAGGGAGTAGGGCCGTGGATGGGGAGGCGAATAGGTCCACCTCCGGTGTCCCATAGCGAAGGCAGAGAGACTCGAACACAAGGGGACGCAGTTGCCACTCGACTGACGTCCCCCTGATCCTGGATAGGGCGTCCGCCCAATCGTTCTCCCGCCCTGGCACGTAGCGGGCCGAGAGGTGAATGTCCCTCTTGGCCGCTATTGCGAAAATCTGTTCTGACAGGGACAGGAGAATTTCCGACCGTGCGGTGCCCTGTTTCTGTAGGCACTGCACGGCCGCAACGTTGTCCATATCGAAGCGGACGCCTATCCTGGCAAACTGAGGGTGTCTGTTGAGCCATTCCTTCGCTACCATCAACTCCCGGGCGTTGATGTGCAGTAGCCTTTCCCCTTCCTTCCATCCCCCGCACCGTTGATGTCCCAGGCAAGACTGGTATCCCCAGCCTACGTCCGATGCGTCTGTCGCCACCGTGATCCCCGGGGGAGGGAACACCCAGGGGACCCGCTGACGCAGGGCACCGGGACGTAGCCAGGGGCGAAGGAGGCGGTGGAGAGAGGGGGACACTTGCCTGGGAAGGTCCCTGTGTGCGGGGGACAGGTGGAGGTTTACCTCCCGCGTCAGCCTCCTGTGTTTCAATCGTCCCAGGGGCATTGCAGGGGCCGCGAAATTTAGGGACCCGAGCAATGATTCCCACTGGCGGCGAGAGAAAGTACGGGAAAAATGCGCCTGGCGGACGTGGCGGAGGGTCCGGCGGGCGTTGTCTGGAGCGAGAGAGAGGGTGGCCGAAAGAGAGTCCTACTCTATTCCTAGCCAACACAGCTTGCGAGTGGGGGTGAGAGAGGACTTGGGGATGTTCAACAGGAAACCCATTTCCTCTAGCACTCCCCTCGCTACCCGGACGTTGTTTGCTACCTGCTCCTTGGAAGGGGCGTGAAGCAACCAATCGTCCAGGTACATGAGGGTGGGAACACCCGCCTCTGCCAGCCGGGTTGCCACCACCTTCACGAGTTTTGTGAAGACTCGCGGAGCTAGAGAAAGACCGAAAGGGAGCCTGGTAAACTGGAACGTCTCGGTCCCCACCTGGAAGGCCAGAAAGCGGCGAAACCTGGGGTGGATCGGGACGTGCCAGTACGCATCCTTGAGATCCAGGGATGCTAACCAGTCTCCCTTCCTCAGAACTGTGCGGACCTGAGCAACCGAAACCATCCTGAAATGTAAAGTTTTCACGAATTTGTTTAGCTTGCTCAGGTCCATCACCAATCTCGTTTTTCCCTGGTCCTTTTTGGGGACCGTGAATAAACGAGAAAGAAAGACCCTTCCCGTCGCCCGCTCCACTACCCCTTTTTCCCGCATTTCTAACACATGCGGGACGACCGAAAGTGACACTTTGGTTGAGGCAGGAGGTAGACGTAGTGACTGTAACGGGAGAAGACAGGTGTCAGTGAGAGTACCGTTAATCCTAATCCCCCGGGGCCCGAGGGACCCGGGGGTGGTTGGGGGGTAAATGACAGGAGAGGCAGAGATTTTGACCGCAAGGGAAAATCTGATTTTGACCTAACGGTAGCCCAAGGACGGGATTAGGCATAATTCATATGTCAGAAAGGAAAGATGACAGTTACTCACCGGAACAGTAATCCAGGGCCATGACAGGCCCTTGCGAATTATCCTTGCTGCCCAGCCGTGGGTGGGCCAGGCTGCTGACCACCCTGTGAGGCAGCCCAGAGTGGGACCCTCAAGTGGCGCGGTCCTTCTGGGAGGGGTGGTTGAAGGAGGACTTGGGCTTGGAGTAGGACTTGGAGCCCTGTCCCCTTCCTCGAAACGGCTGCTGGCCCCTCTGGGAGGGCCTGTTGTGTGCTCTCGGGGGAGTGGGATAGGAGGGCCTCGGTAGCCTGGAGGGCTGGGAGGGCCTCCGGGGCTGGTAGGCTGGTCTGGCTGGCTGTGGGGCACGTGGCCTACGGACAAACAGAATGATTAGGAACCAAAGTAGACCCGAAAATCCTTTCATTTCACCCCCGTGACAACTCGGGTAAGACAAACACGAGAGGTACTTACTTGGAAGTGGAGGGTTTTGGTAAATTGATTACCGCTGGGAGGGAGGCGAAGATCGTGTCTGTCGCCGGTTGGTCAAAGAGGGCAGGGGACAAGGGGGCAGCTCGCACCACTCCCCTCTGTGCCATCTCCGGCGCAGATTTAGCCGCCGCCTGGCGGGCTGCCAGCCTCGCCTCGGCGAACGCCTTCGCCTCCTCCCGCATGAAGTGGGTCGCCATCGCCGCCACGCCCTCCATCACGGTGGCCATGGAAGAGAGGGTGTCACTGTAAGGGGTAAACAAGGAAAAAACCGAGCGAACCCGGGGATAAGTACCCGGGAGTAACAGAGAGACCCTCTACCCAGTATCCCTAAAAAAACATGACACACGAGTAAGGTACTCACGCTAGCTGTACACCCGACATCTCGTGGTAGGAGTTGGTTAGGGCGTTGAGGCAGTCCCTAATCAACGAGGCGGCTGCCCCCGTGGAGATGGTGTGAGCCAACTCTAGACGGGTAGCAGACTCCGCCTGTCGCAACTTGCCATCGGGCTCCTTCAGCTGATAGGGGACCGGGGGCTCCTTCTCCGTCTTCCACAGGCACTCCCTCAAGCCCGGGGGGGCCCGGGAATGAGGGAGGATGACGGGGAAAGACGGAGGAGGGGGCTTCCTGGGCGCGTTGTTTCTCTGGTGGTCCAGGGACTTAAGGAGAAGGGCTGGAATGTCCAGGTCCCCTTCGCCCTTATCCCCGGGAAGTACGCGTCCGGGGAAAGGAGGAGAGCCGTGTTACCGTGGGAGCGGTCAATCCTCCAAGCCCCGGACAAGTGTAGCTGGCTGTACTCCACCAGAAAACCCATCGCGTCCAGGGTAGCCGCAGAGGACACCCTTGATGAAGTGGGTACGGGCGCCGAGATAGGACGGACCTTGTAGAAGGGAATAGCCTCGCCCTTCTCATCCGCCCCCCACTTCACCACGACGTCATCCCTCCGGATCCACACGTCTGGTTGAGCCGTGTCCGGAGACCAAGCCACCAGTCTGCCCTCCTCCGTAGAGTGGGTCCAGGAAGGAGGGAGAAGAGACCAAGAGTAGGGAAGGTATCCGTCTCCCGAAGGAGGGGGAGACGGGGACGGAGGTGCGGAGGTAACCAACTCCTCAGCTACGTCCCCCGACGGAGACTCGAGCCCCGGGGAAACGGGAGGCACGAAAAGGACTCCCACATCCCCGGGAGGACTCGCGCCCTCGACGGGAGCAGCAGCGGGAGGCGGGGGAACAGGGTCTACTTTGGTTCCTAATCATTCTGTTTGTCCGTAGGCCACGTGCCCCACAGCCAGCCAGACCAGCCTACCAGCCCCGGAGGCCCTCCCAGCCCTCCAGGCTACCGAGGCCCTCCTATCCCACTCCCCCGAGAGCACACAACAGGCCCTCCCAGAGGGGCCAGCAGCCGTTTCGAGGAAGGGGACAGGGCTCCAAGTCCTACTCCAAGCCCAAGTCCTCCTTCAACCACCCCTCCCAGAAGGACCGCACCACTTGAGGGTCCCACTCTGGGCTGCCTCACAGGGTGGTCAGCAGCCTGGCCCACCCACGGCTGGGCAGCAAGGATAATTCGCAAGGGCTTGTCATGGCCCTGGATTACTGTTCCGGTGAGTAACTGTCATCTTTCCTTTCTGACATATGAATTATGCCTAATCCCGTCCTTGGGCTACCGTTAGGTCAAAATCAGATTTTCCCTTGCGGTCAAAATCTCTGCCTCTCCTGTCATTTACCCCCCAACCACCCCCGGGTCCCTCGGGCCCCGGGGGATTAGGATTAACGGTACTCTCACTGACACCTGTCTTCTCCCGTTACAGTCACTACGTCTACCTCCTGCCTCAACCAAAGTGTCACTTTCGGTCGTCCCGCATGTGTTAGAAATGCGGGAAAAAGGGGTAGTGGAGCGGGCGACGGGAAGGGTCTTTCTTTCTCGTTTATTCACGGTCCCCAAAAAGGACCAGGGAAAAACGAGATTGGTGATGGACCTGAGCAAGCTAAACAAATTCGTGAAAACTTTACATTTCAGGATGGTTTCGGTTGCTCAGGTCCGCACAGTTCTGAGGAAGGGAGACTGGTTAGCATCCCTGGATCTCAAGGATGCGTACTGGCACGTCCCGATCCACCCCAGGTTTCGCCGCTTTCTGGCCTTCCAGGTGGGGACCGAGACGTTCCAGTTTACCAGGCTCCCTTTCGGTCTTTCTCTAGCTCCGCGAGTCTTCACAAAACTCGTGAAGGTGGTGGCAACCCGTCTGGCAGAGGCGGGTGTTCCCACCCTCATGTACCTGGACGATTGGTTGCTTCACGCCCCTTCCAAGGAGCAGGTAGCAAACAACGTCCGGGTAGCGAGGGGAGTGCTAGAGGAAATGGGTTTCCTGTTGAACATCCCCAAGTCCTCTCTCACCCCCACTCGCAAGCTGTGTTGGCTAGGAATAGAGTAGGACTCTCTTTCGGCCACCCTCTCTCTCGCTCCAGACAACGCCCGCCGGACCCTCCGCCACGTCCGCCAGGCGCATTTTTCCCGTACTTTCTCTCGCCGCCAGTGGGAATCATTGCTCGGGTCCCTAAATTTCGCGGCCCCTGCAATGCCCCTGGGACGATTGAAACACAGGAGGCTGACGCGGGAGGTAAACCTCCACCTGTCCCCCGCACACAGGGACCTTCCCAGGCAAGTGTCCCCCTCTCTCCACCGCCTCCTTCGCCCCTGGCTACGTCCCGGTGCCCTGCGTCAGCGGGTCCCCTGGGTGTTCCCTCCCCCGGGGATCACGGTGGCGACAGACGCATCGGACGTAGGCTGGGGATACCAGTCTTGCCTGGGACATCAACGGTGCGGGGGATGGAAGGAAGGGGAAAGGCTACTGCACATCAACGCCCGGGAGTTGATGGTAGCGAAGGAATGGCTCAACAGACACCCTCAGTTTGCCAGGATAGGCGTCCGCTTCGATATGGACAACGTTGCGGCCGTGCAGTGCCTACAGAAACAGGGCACCGCACGGTCGGAAATTCTCCTGTCCCTGTCAGAACAGATTTTCGCAATAGCGGCCAAGAGGGACATTCACCTCTCGGCCCGCTACGTGCCAGGGCGGGAGAACGATTGGGCGGACGCCCTATCCAGGATCAGGGGGACGTCAGTCGAGTGGCAACTGCGTCCCCTTGTGTTCGAGTCTCTCTGCCTTCGCTATGGGACACCGGAGGTGGACCTATTCGCCTCCCCATCCACGGCCCTACTCCCTCTGTTCCTGACATTCTCATCCAGAACAGAGGCAGGAGGCCCGGACGCCTTCACGGAGGACTGGAACAGGTGGGGTCATCTCTACCTCTTCCCACCCCCAGCCACTTCAGTCCTCCTGAAGGCGATCCTCAAGCTGCGCACGTTCAGGGGGAGGGTTCTCCTCATAGCCCCCCTCTGGCCAGCACAGCCGTGGTTCGGAGAGTTGTCCCGGTGGTGCCCTCATCCCCTTCAGTTGGGATCGGCGTGCCTCTCCAGCACCCTGTCTGCACCACTCCAAGCGTCACTGAAACTACACGCTTGGAGTTTCTACGGGGAGTCCTCAGCAAAAGGTTCACTAAGGAGACAGTGGACAAGATGTTGAGGGCTCATCGTCAGTCTTCGGTGCGACAATACGAATCGTGCTGGAAAAGATTCCAGGACTTCTTGCGAAGACACCCCTCCAGGGTCATCTCGGAGGACACAGTCCTGGAATTCCTCACGTGGCTCGCCGATTCCACCAACAGGGCCCCGGCGACGGTGCTTGCGCATCACGCAGCCCTGTCTGATCCCCTCCTCCTGGGTTTTAACATTAAGGTTTCGGAGAGGCCCCTCTCTCTCCTGAGGATGGGGATTCGGGCGGGGACCGCACCTCACCGGGCCCAGACACCCTCCTGGTCCCTTCATCGTGTCCTTTCCTACCTGACCTTCGAGGGGGTCCCTCTGGAGGTTTGTCACCTCCTCCAGAAAGCTCTCTTCCTGCTCGCCTTAGCTACAGGTTACAGGGCTTCTCAGTTGGCAGCCCTGACCCGTCACACAGCCTTTTCTTCAGTAACCTCTAACCTTACTTCCTTAACCATTTCCCCCTCTCCTGCTTTTCTAGCTAAGAACGAGCAGGCTGACGACAGAATTGGCCCTCTCACAGTACCCTCGTTCCTGAGGGAGTGCCGCCCCTGGGCTGAGTTGTGTCGGGTTACCTCCCCTTCTGCCCGCTCCAAGCTCCCTGCCCTTGCTTCTCTTCGTATGGCGTGGACGAGGGCTAGGAGAATGGCCCACAAACGAGACAATTCTTCTTTGGCGTGGGTGGACAAGATTTTGGGAGCGGACCTGGGTTTATTCAGGACCCGTTACCCTTCTTCCTGTCTCTCGGAGTCTCAGGGGCTAGAACCTCCTGAGGCCCGAGAGATTGAGCCTTCTTCCCTAGGCGGTACTACGACTCCTTCTCGGGGCTTATCCCCCCGGGAAACGAGCGAGTCTGTCGCGCTGGTTCTCCCGACTGCCTCACCGGTACAAGGGCCCAGCAGGGAACCCCCAGCTTCGCCTCCTGCTAGAGCTGGCTCCTCAGGCCTCTCTAGAGGACGCAAGCGTTCAGCTAAGAGGTCCCGCCACTCCAGGAAGTCCCGTGCTCGTCGCCGTTCTCCTTCCTCCTCTTCTTCGTCGTCCTCCTCTTCCTCTTCTTCGTCGTCGGGGAGCTCTCCTTCGCCCGCCCGCAAATCCCGCAAGGGTAAGCGGGGGGGGGGACAGCCCCTCGTCGAGGAAGATAGTTAAGATCTTCCACGCCCATATTCCTCACGCTTGTGGTGGTTGTGGTGGTGGGTGGTTGTAGATCAGGAGAAATGGCTATTGGTGGTAAGCCATTTCTCCTGAAGATGTCCAGGAGGAGGTCAGAGAGACGACCTAGCCCTTCTGCAGCTAAAGTAACAGCAGTTTTGGTGCAGACGGTGACGATGTCTGCCTGCTGCTGCCGTCGCTGCGGTGGTTGGGCGTCAGCCGTCTTCCTCCCACGGGCATGGAGTGAGCCTAGGACCTGCCCACCATCAGGTCCCGCTACGTTGGTAGCCTCCACGCCCTTCCTCCCTTCCTCCACACTGAAGGACACCTCGTCTCCGTCCCCCAGTGATGGTGATGAGGTGGTGGCAGCAGAGAGAAGGATGCCCCTCCTGTGGACGAAGTAATCTTGCTCGTCAGAGGTTACGAAGCCATAGCCCTTCAAATGGTTAAACCACTTCACCCTGCCAACAAGACGGTCGGCAGGGGAAGTGGTGGGGTTGGCAGTAGGTGCTGTCTGGGCCATGGCTGGATGTAAACCTCCCTGACTTGGAATTTTTTTTTTTTTTTTTTTTTTCTTTTTCCTGGCCTATCGACCTTGGTGTTGGTCATTAAGGCCTTTATTTTTTTTTTTTTTTTTTTTTTTTTTTTTTTGAAATTTACTTGTTATTTTATTTATTTATTATTATTTTAAATTGAACTTCTTGCATATTATTTTATGCATTTATTTTTATTATTATTATTATTATTATTATTATTATTATTATTATTATTATTAATATTATTATTATTATTATTATTATTATTATTATTATTATAACTATTTCTAGTACATTTAAACTTAAAATTATACTTATATACTAATTGTTTTTCTTTTCTTTTTGTAACTATATACAAAATTGTACATCCTAGCTAATAAACTAATCTATGTACATACTCAACCAATAGCTAACTAGACTAATACCTATTCCAGCCAATCGCTAAACCTAGAAAGACAAATCGCTAAACCTACTTTAGACAATCGCTAAACCTAGCTAATACATCATAATATACAATATATACAAAACATAATTTATAACATTCATAATTGACAAAAATACATACAAAATGGTAACAACAATAGTAATAAAAAGTCACATCACTCTGATCAGTTCGGTCTCCCGCAAGAAAGTCATCAATTTATCAGTCACACCACCATCCCCATCACCTAAGAGAGCTGAGAGTGTGAAGGGGACTTTTACTGCATCACAGTAACTTATGAGGGAAGCACGTTCCCCCACAAATCGCCGACAATGCAGGATGATATGACTGATAGATAACACCGCATTACAGGTGTTACAATGCGGTGGAAAACGTTTGTCTATATATGGTTCTAGGTGTGTTATCCTGGTGCAGTTGGTTCGCACTCTTGCGAGGATTCTTTCTTCTAAGCGGTTGGGCCGGTTGGCAGTGGCCCAATTACCCAGTTGAGGCTTGATGGTAGAGATGTTAAGTCCGGTCCACTGACCTTGCCACAGAAGATTAATTGATTTCTTTCCGAGGGATAGACACGACTGTAAATCACGAGGGACGTCCCAAGTAACCTCGAGCTCTACAGCCGATTTTGCAAGTAAGTCTGCCCGTTCATTGCCATAAATACGACAATGCCCGGGCACCCAGATCAGAGTGAAGGACTTGTTGCATAAGTGCAACTTATTAATGATGCGACCCTGGATTTCATTAGAAATAGTTTGACATGAGTTAATTGCCTGAAGGGCTGACTTGGAGTCTGAGAAAATGACTATTGAATTATAACGAGAATTTAATGCATAGTCTATGGCTTTGTCAATTGCAAAAAGTTCTGCTGTAAACACAGATGTATGTATCGGCAATCTGTACCTATGTTCACATTCACTCGACCATACACTCGCACCCACACATTCATCTGACATGGAGCCGTCGGTGAACACGTGATGAGACCCCAGGTGACTGCGGATGATACCACCAAACAGGTGGTGTATCTCCAACTCCGGCGCCTTTTCTTTCGATGATGATAACCACGATGTGTTGACGCCGAAGTTGGGTGTCTCCCACGGTGGTATCTTGCTGATGGTAAACTTGTCGCACTCCCCGAGGTCTATTTGTAGTTGTTGTTGTAGCTGGTGGAGGCGTACAGCCAGTGGCCTCCGTCTTCCGTGGTGGAGATAATGGTGTTGTTGGAGGGAGGCACTGGCTACGTTTCCGATCTCCGACTTCCTGATGGTGGACATGGCGGTGTTGATAGCGAGTTGATCCCGGAGAGGAGTTATGTTCGCCTCCACCTCCATCCTAGCTACACGTGTACACTTCAGAGCTCCCAAACACACACGTAAACATTTATTCTGGTACACATCCAATCTTCCTAATGTCGTATCTGATGCCGATCCATACACCTGTGAGCCATAGTCTAGCTTTGTACAAATAAGGGTCTTATACACCATTAATAAAGATTTCCTGTCGGCTCCCCATGTGGTACCTGATAGGTACTTAAGGACATTTAAAGGTTTTTCACAACGAACAAGCAAATTATTAACATGATGTGTAAAATTTAATCTTTGGTCAAAATGAATTCCTAAAAATTTAACAGAATTATGAAATGGTACCGGTTGGCCATCTAACGTTACGTTAATTTGAGGTACTCTACGTTTACTAAAAATTACTCCGGTACACTTAGGAACGGAAAACTTAAAGCCCCACTGTAAGGCCCATTGGTGGACGGAATCAAGCGCTGCTTGAATCCGTCCTACTGAAAACTGTGCATTACGTGACGAGTGCCACATTGCACAATCATCAGCATACAACGAGTATTTAAGATTCCTGGGAACTAGAGCTGATGACAGAATATCATTGATCATGATGTTAAAAAGTGTAGGACTAAGCACGCTTCCCTGTGGCACCCCGTTCTCTTGGACAAAAATGTCCGATGTTACATTGCAGGGAAGGGTGACAGAAAAGGTTCTGTCACTCAAAAAGTTGTTAATGAAAATGGGCAAATTACCTCTTAAACCATAACCGTGAAGCTTCATCAGAATACCGTGTCGCCATGTCATGTCATAGGCTTTATGGATGTCCAAGAACACCCCTACCATGAATTCTTTATTGGCAAATGCCTTTGAAATACAATGTTCCAGGTTCATCAAGTGATCAACTGTGCTCCGGTGTTTCCGGAAGCCACATTGTCGATCACTCAAACCCTTCGCTTCTAAAACAAAAAGTAGCCTATTATTTATCATTCTTTCCATGACTTTACAGAGGCAAGAAGTCAACGCAATAGGTCGAAATGAACTGGGATTCACAAGACGACCAGACTGTTTAGGTATCGGTATGATCCACGCAAAGTGCCATGAGTCTGGGAAGGTGTTAGACACCCAAATCTCATTATATACTGCTAGCAACTTGACCAGGTTATCCTGGCCAAGATGCCGGATCATACCGTACGTAATGGTGTTAGGTCCAGGACTGGTATCTTTACAGGATCTTAGGGCAAGGAGAAGTTCGTCTATCGTAAACTCCCGGTTGTATGGGTAGTCTACGTCTTCTGTGGCAAAGTCTATCTCTTGTAGTTCAGCCATACGTTTGTGATGGAGAAAACGTTGGTCGTAATTGGCTGAACTACTTACTTTTGAGAAACTCCTGGCAAGTACGTTTGCTACGTCCACGGGATCGTCGTAGATGTTGTTGTCCACTTGAAGAGTGGTGATGGGAGTATACGGGGGTTTGTTATTTAATATCTTTATAGTGGACCAGACTTTTGTAAGTGGTGTAAAACGATTCACCGTGGACACAAACGACCGCCAAGAGTCCCTTTTAGCTCTATTAATTACTTTCCTCGCCTCAGCCCTCGCCCGTTTGTAAGCTATAAAGTTGTTCTGAGTGGGCTGTTTGTCAAAAATCCTGTATCTCCTATTACGTTTCCTTAATGCCTCTCGGCAATCCGTTGACCACCAATGTGCTTCACGCTTATTTCGAATTATAGAGGTTTTGGGAATAGCAACCTCGGCTGCGTGTAAAATGTTTTGTGTTAAATTTCGCATCTTTTCATCTATTGTCTCCCCAGATATATCTAGGTCGACGATCCTCCCGAAAGACCGCCAAATCTGCTCTCTTAAAATTGAATTTTGGTACCAAAGGGGCCGAAACAGTATGATTTGAATAAGAGAGACAGATGGGAAAGTGGTCACTACCAAGGGAGTCGGACTCAGGATGCCAAGAAAAATCCTGGTGTATATCCGTGGAGGCCAGAGACAAATCGATGGCCGAAAAGTTGCCAGAACGATCGTCAACCCTGGTGGCCTGGCCATCGTTCAGGAGGCAGAGGTTGGATTGTAATATAATGTCTGCCATCTGCCCTCCGCGAGCATCAGTTCTTAAGCTTCCCCACTGACAGTGATGGGCATTAAAATCGCCCAGTATTAATTTTTTACCAGTTAGTTGACCAAATAAATTATGAAATAAATCACTGTCAATGGGGCCGCGTGGCGGACAGTAAAGAGAGCAGATGGATATGTAGGTGTTGTGTAATTTCACTCTGCAAGCAACGGCTTCCAGAGTAGTGTGTAAGGGAATAGGCAAACGGGCAATAAGTAAGTAATTACTTATATGGGCTCGAGCTAATGGATGGACCTTATAAGGCGTTTCGAGTTCATTTCGAGCTACATCAGAGTTATCTTGGAGTTTCTTGGGCATACCATTCCTCACTAGACTCGCAACCTCCAAACACGACGGTAAGACCATCCTGTGATCTTATATTGGTATTGGGTAGTGAAACTTATTTACTGTGTTTCTCCAGTATAACGTTAGTTTTCTGAGTGCTTTTTGTTTAAGTTTGCGTGTCATCCGTGACTCATTTATTAATAGTGGGACTGTGCTAATTTGTATTACTATGATTTTAACATAGGAGGCGGGATCCTACCCTCGTCAAGGGCCGGGCGAGAGAGGCATCCTGTACCTGATTTCCTGTACTCCTGTATGTTTTGTGGAAGTGACCCCCTCAACCTTGTGGAGCGATATCCCCTGCCAGTGGAGTCCGTGGTGGAGAGTGTGAGGCCCAGAGCCGGTGAGGTGATAGCAGACGCGAGCTGGTGTGGCCAGTAGAGCACCTCCAAACAGTCTCCGTGACGGTGTGGCTGGTGTTAGTGCCGTACGCCTGTACGTGTAATGACAGGGAAGGGCTCTGGCAGGGAGTTGATTTAATGTATATTCGAAGATTAATGTTGTGGGGGACACCTCTGATATGTATGTTATCCAATATATATATTGTAAATAAATGTATATAGTTTTCTCCTCGTTTCCCTCAGCCTCAGATTGGTGAGAACTCAAATAAGATAAAAGATCCTGGTTATTACTTTACACTGGCGACCTCGCCAGGATGAGTGCTTACCTCTCTGTTGCGGAGGATATCGGGCTGATTTATACATTTGTTTACGGTAAGGGCCATTTTGTTGTATGTATAACGTGTGGCTTGTTTGCCCGCCATGGGTAGTTTGTCGTCCTTGGGGCCCGGAGACAAACTTTGTGTACTCCGTGTATACGTTTGTGTGCTTGTATATTCAGTGTATACTTATTTTTCATATCATTGATTAAGCCTAGTCTCCTGTAGGTAGTTCCTTGTGCTGTCTTCCGACCGGGAAGAGAGGACTATCAGTTAGTAGGGTTACTAGGAATGATGATAGTTGGCTATCGTCACAAATAGCCAGTTTTCTAATGTGAGTATAGTACACCAGTACTTCTCGCTCAGCCATCCAAGGCTATTTGAGTCTAGTCAAGTTATTATTTACCCTTGTCTTTTATTGTTTGTAATGGATCTCTCTATTGATGGCCTTAAGGCTCAAGCAGAGTCCCTAGGTCTCACAGGTGCAGATGTTGCGAAATTTGTTATGCAGCAGCAGGCTATAGCTAGAGAGGAAAGAGCGTTAGAAAGAGAGGAAAGAGAGAAAGAAAGAGCTCGTGAAGAGCGATTAGAGAAATTAAGATTAGATAACTCTCTTGAGTTAGCTAAATTAAATAACCCCCAGGCTAATACCTTAACCCCAGCTCTCCCCGAACCTAGTAAACCTACACTACCCTTCTATAAAGACGGGGAAGATATTTCATCCTACCTTATAAGGTTTGAAAGGATAGCCAGCCTTTTAGCTATTAAGAAGGATACTTACGCAGTTCGCCTTGGTAGTCTTCTTACCGGGAAGTGTGTAGACATTTATACTAGCCTGTCACCAGAGATAACAGAAGACTACGACCTCCTGAAAGCAGCTCTTTTAAGAGGTTTCTGTAAAACCCCTGATAGTTATCGTCAGGAATTTAAATTTGCTAAGATAAAGTTTGGGGAAACCTATGATACATTTTCAATACAACTTGTGCGTTTATTAGACCAGTGGATGGCCTCTTGTAATGTTCAGAGTGAGTACGAGTCCTTAAGAAATTTTCTCCTTCTAGACCAGTTTTTATCATCGCTTTCCCCGGACTTGAGGATCTTCATCAAGGAGCACAGTGTGACTAGTCTGAAGGAAGCTGTGACCCTGGCTGATAACTGGGCATCGGCTCATGGTGCATACCCAAAGAATAAGTTTGATGGCAATAAAGGTAAGAAATTCGCTTCATCCTTTAGTACAACCCAAACTGCTCAGTCTGAACCTAATAAACCATTATCACAGCCTCAGACTAGCCTCACAGCTTCCTTTAGGAGGGATTATACTAACGTAACATGTCATGGATGTGGGGAGAAGGGGCATATCAAACCACGGTGTCCTAAGAACCCCGCTGCTTTTAAACAAAATCCCTCAATGACTACTGAAGTACAGAGAATTGGATATTGTTTTAAAGATAGTCAACCTCCTGAGTATACTACTTGTGGAACGGTGAATGGTGTTTGGGTATCTACTATAATCAGAGATTCAGGTTGTTCTTGTATACTAGTGTCGGAAGATGTTCTCCCCGATATGGATGTGACGGGATGTAGACTTGTAGAAGTGTCTGATTACCTAGGTCGTCGAGACTATTTTCCTGAAGTACGGTGTTATATCAAATGTCCCTACTACACTGGGTGGGCCAATGTACTTCGAGCCCCTATATCGTTCTGTTGTGTTCTGATTGGGAATGTGCCCGGTGCTCGTAAACTTTGTGAAGAGGAAAGTGAAAGTGCAGAGGCCAGTGAAGTCGTTAACGCTGTACAGACTAGGTCGGCACGTGATAAAAAGATACATCCTTTAGTTTTACCCAAAGTAGCTCCACTGGATATAACCCCACAACAATTTGCTAAACTTCAGGAATCTTGCCCTACACTTTCGTCTATCAGAGCCAAGGTACTATCAGGTGAAACGGAAGTTGCACGGAATGGAACTGCTTTCATGTACAAAGTCACTGATGGATTAATATATCGTGTATGTTCTTCCTCTAAGTTCAAAGAGAAAGTTGGTAAGAAAGTTTTAGTCATACCTAGTGATTGTAGGAAGTTTATTCTTTCAGTAGCTCATGAGAGTCCTTTTTCTGGCCATTTCTCACATAGGAAGACGGAGATGAAGGTTAAAGAGATATTTTTCTGGCCAGGGATGACTGTGGACATCAGGGATTTTTGTAGGTCTTGTGAAAAGTGTCAACGGATGTCACCTAGGGGTAGAGTGAAGCTGGTACCTCTCCAGACATTACCGATAATCACTGAACCATTTTCCCGGGTGGCCATTGATCTGGTTGGTCCTTTATCCCCTCCATCTTCAGAAGGTCACAGGTACATTTTGACATTGATTGACTTTGCCACTGGGTTTCCTGAAGCCTTACCCCTCAAATCAATCGACACCATATCTGTCGCTGAAGCATTAATAACCATCTTTTCCAGGGTGGGCATACCTCGCGAAATACTGTCGGATCAAGGGACCCAGTTCACGCCTCAGCTAATGCAAGAGATCCATAAACTCTTAGGGGTTAAGCCTATGTTTACCACACCCTATCACCCTAGAAGTAATGGTCGGATTGAGAGGCTTCATTCTACCCTTAAAGCTGGTTTGAGAAAACTTTGTTCAGATAAACCTACCGAATGGCACAGATACCTGATCCCTACTATGTTTGCTTTGCGTGAAATCCCTAGTGACCGAACAGGTTTCTCAGCCTTCGAGATGTTGTATGGGAGAAAGGTGAGGGGGCCCTTAGCAGTCTTGAGAGACCTATGGGAAGATCGAAAGGCTGACGAGGATGCCCGCACCTCTTTCCAATATGTTATTGAATTAAGGAGTAAGTTAGAAGAATGTGCCAGAATTGCTGCTCAGAATGCAGACATTTCATGTGCAAGGTACAAGTCTTATTTTGATTTAAAATCTCAAGACCGTAAATTTAAACCTGGTGATGAAGTTCTGGTCTTGTTGCCAGACACTCATAACAAATTACTGATGTCTTGGAAAGGACCTTTTCCTGTTTTTGAGTGTAAGAATAAGGTTACATATGTAATAGAAGAGAAAGGGAAGAGGAAGCTTTATCATATAAATCTCTTAAAGAAGTACCATCGAAGAGCTCATGTAGGACTGGCGCATGTGGTGGATGAGCCTAACCCTGATCATGATTTCAGACCTTTGTTGACTGTACAAGCTTGTGTGATGTCCGAGGAGGATGAGGATGGTGATGATTCGAAGTTTCCTACTGTACCAACTACCTCAGTAGAATATGATCCCTCCTCCCAGGTAAATGATCAACCCCTAATTTGTCCTGATCTGTCCCAGAGTGAAGCAGAGGAAATATTACATCTCAAAGCCCAGTACAGTGATGTGTTCTCAGATGTCCCAGGACTTACTACAGCACTTGATCATGACATTGTCCTGTCATCTTCAGAGCGCCTAAAATCTAACTCTTACCCCATCCCCATCCACCTTCGGCCGCATTTTGAAAAGGAGGTAGACAATCTGCTTGAACAGGGACTAATTAGACCTTCCTCTTCCCCTCACTCCTCACCTGTAGTTCTTGTCAAAAAGCCGGATGGCAGCTATCGCATGACCATAGATTATAGAACACTTAACAGTGTCACTGTATTTCATGCTGAACCTATGTGTACTATGGAAGAAGATTTGCACAAATTTACAGGTGCTAAGTATTTTTCAGAACTTGATCTAACTAAAGCATATTATCAGATCCCAATGTCTGAAAGAAGCAAACCCTTGACAGCATTTCAAACCCATAGGGGTCTGATGGAATTTAATAGACTTCCATTTGGGCTAGTAACTGCTTGTGCAACCTATATACGACTAATGAGAATTGTTCTTGCAGGTTTGAAGAATGTGTCTTTCTATTTTGATAATGTATTCATATATTCAGCTACTTGGGAGGAACACATTCAAGCTCTTACTTCCGTTCTAGACAGATTAAAAGCTTTCAGTTTGACAGCCAAACTTAGTAAATGTAGATTTGGATTTCCCTCCATTCAGTACTTGGGCTATATTGTAGATGGAAAGCATATACAACCTCAGATAGATAAGATTAAGGCTATATTGGGAACTACCCCTCCATCCACCAAGAAAACTTTAAGATCATTCTTGGGAATGATTTCATTTTATAGGAGGTTCATTCCCAATGCAGCAACTCTGTCCGCCCCACTATCTGATTTACTACGCAAAGGTGTTCGGGAACCATTACCCTGGACTGATGAAGTAAGAGGTAATTTTGAGAAATTAAAAGCTTCTTTAGCTACATACCCTATTCTCCGATTACCAAATCCTAATCTCCCTTTTGTTCTTCGGACAGATTCCTCGGCTTTTGGCCTCGGAGCAGTACTACTCCAGTACATTGATGGGGTGTCTTTTCCCATTGCCTATGCAAGCAGAAAACTGCTAGATAGGGAAACCAGGTATTCTACCATAGAAAGAGAATGTTTGGCGATTATTTTTGGGATTCAGAGGTTCACATATTATCTGATGGGTTCAGAATTTATCTTGGAGGTTGATCACAAACCCCTGATCTATTTGGCAAAGTTCAAAGGCTCCAATAATAGACTTCTTTGGTGGGCCCTCAGCTTGCAGCCCTACAGGTATAGGTTAGTACACGTTGCTGGGTCTAGTAATATAGGTGCAGACTTCCTTAGCAGGTCTATTAAGTAATGCTTGTCGTATCTACCCTCCGGGTAGATACTTGTTAGGGGAGCTATGTAAGGGAATAGGCAAACGGGCAATAAGTAAGTAATTACTTATATGGGCTCGAGCTAATGGATGGACCTTATAAGGCGTTTCGAGTTCATTTCGAGCTACATCAGAGTTATCTTGGAGTTTCTTGGGCATACCATTCCTCACTAGACTCGCAACCTCCAAACACGACGGTAAGACCATCCTGTGATCTTATATTGGTATTGGGTAGTGAAACTTATTTACTGTGTTTCTCCAGTATAACGTTAGTTTTCTGAGTGCTTTTTGTTTAAGTTTGCGTGTCATCCGTGACTCATTTATTAATAGTGGGACTGTGCTAATTTGTATTACTATGATTTTAACATAGGAGGCGGGATCCTACCCTCGTCAAGGGCCGGGCGAGAGAGGCATCCTGTACCTGATTTCCTGTACTCCTGTATGTTTTGTGGAAGTGACCCCCTCAACCTTGTGGAGCGATATCCCCTGCCAGTGGAGTCCGTGGTGGAGAGTGTGAGGCCCAGAGCCGGTGAGGTGATAGCAGACGCGAGCTGGTGTGGCCAGTAGAGCACCTCCAAACAGTTTCCGTGACCGTGTGGCTGGTGTTAGTGCCGTACGCCTGTACGTGTAATGACAGGGAAGGGCTCTGGCAGGGAGTTGATTTAATGTATATTCGAAGATTAATGTTGTGGGGGACACCTCTGATATGTATGTTATCCAATATATATATTGTAAATAAATGTATATAGTTTTCTCCTCGTTTCCCTCGGCCTCAGATTGGTGAGAACTCAAATAAGATAAAAGATCCTGGTTATTACTTTACATAGTGTTTAATGTTATTTGTGTCTGTGGATGTGATTTGTGTGTGTATATTGCTACTCCGTGTCCATCGTTTCTCCTGTATGCGTTGTAATGTTTAAATTGTGTTGGGTCAGAGTGATTCTCCAACCCTGTCTCCTGTAAACAGACGACGTCTGGCCTGTGTGTGTGTAATAATATTGATATGTTGTTCAATTTATTCCCAAGACTTCTACAATTCCACTGTAGTACAGTGAACATGGCGATTTAAGAGTTACTGGGTCGGCCTGCGTGCTTAGTCTTCTTGTGCCGCCCGCCGCGTGGCGAGTAGCTACCGGGGGACCTTTCCCGGTTCTTGCGTCCGGAGACATCCATTGCTTCCTCATCAATGGTGAGTCTCCCAAACTCCACCGAGGAAGAGCTATCCCTTCTCTCCCCCGATGAAGTGGGAGTAGGGTGTGTGCAAGGAAGTGACTTGTTTGGTTTTAGGGTGGTGTAGTTAATTTTGTCATACTTGTCTGACTTCTTCTTTTGTTTTTCTGACTGCAAAGCAGCTGCAGCCTGAGAATAGGAGTTAGTAGATTTGGTAATAGTCTTAGAGGGGGTAATAATAGTAGGTGTAGAAGTAGATTGTTCAGCCTGTTCGCTCGGCTCTGACTCAGTCTGAGTACTAATAGTACACATCACGGGTCGAGATATCACCGCCGATGCATACGAGACATTGGGTGATGGGGTCGCTTGCGATCCCATCACCGCCTTCCTCGCATCATGATAGGAGATACCTCGCACTGCCTTCACTGAGCAGACCTCCTTCTCCAGCTTCCACTTGGGACAATCCCTCGAGGAAGTGGAGTGAGTACCCTTACAATGAAAGCAGGAGAGCTCCACTGATGTGCACTTTTCCTCAGCATGGCCAGACGTCGCGCACCTGCCACACACTGGAGAAGAAGCCTTACAAGTTCGATTTCCGTGTCCATAAATCTGACAGTTCAAGCATCTAAGAGGGTTGGGGATAAAGGGTCTTACTTTAACGATTTCATAACCAATTTTGACAGTTTCAGGAAGTGAAACTTTGCCAAAAGTCAAAATGAGTGTTGCAGTCTTCTTCCTTATACCATCCTCTAAACGAGTTATGAATCTAGCATCAATAATATCTTGGTTCCTCATTTCCTCAATTATTTCCGTTTCTTCCATCATCATTAAATCCCTACAGGTGATTACTCCCCTGCAGGAATTCATGGCTTGAGGAATCTTGGCTTCTACTTCATAATTGTGGATCTGACGTAATTTTAGCAAAGTGGCTACTTGTTTAGAATTAAATGTTTTGACTAAGAGATCTCCAGAGGCAAGTTTTTTTACAGATTCAACCACACCAGCCCAGCCATCAATTACCTTTTGAACAATGAAAGGATTGAGGCCGGCTAGTGGGGCCGAACCAGTGGCATGAAGCATTACAAATGAGGCATTTTTCACGTCTATGTCGAGGGGTGTTCGAGTCTCGGTTCGTCCGTCGTTTCGTGGTGGTGGTCGGTCATGGCCGCCTCCTCCGCTATACGGAGGAGGGGTTGGGAGGGAAGGCAACATAGTAACCACTTCCCCCAAGGATGGGGGGAAGTGGGAAGAGGAAAAGAAAACACCAGAAAAGGATTATTCCAGCCCTAATTAAATAATGTTTGAGATCAACCTCTCAACCCACACTAAGGTGGTCCGACTGTGTTCAACCACACCCAGAGCTATCAGTGGGGGAGTCCACCATAGGCAGGAGGCAAAGTTGATCTCAATATAAAGATATAGACACCTACTATATCGTCTACCAGCTATGGAGAGAATGAATACTAGCTAAGCCTAGTGGTCACCAGAAGGGCGAAAAAAAAGAAACTACTGCCGGTGCGGCAGGCCCTGGCAGCTAGAGGAGAGAGCATAAAAACATACAACCTCTCTCTCCACGACCCAGTCTCAAAGTCCTGACTTGGAATTTTTTTTTTTTTTTTTTTTTTTTTTTTTTTTTTTTCCTGGCCTATCGACCATGGTGTTGGTCATTAAGGCCTTTTATTTTATTTTATTTTATTTTTAATTTATTTATTAATTTTTTTAATTTTATTTATTTATTATTCTTTTAATTTTAACTTTTTGCATATTATTTCTATGCATATATTATTATTATTATTATTATTATTATTATTATTATTATTATTATTATTATTATTATTATTATTATTATTATTATTATTATTATTATTACATTAAAATTTAAAACTAAACATATATAATAATTTTTCTATTTTGTACTTTTATACAAATAAAATTTTTCTTAATTTAACATCCTAGCTAAAAAACTAATCTATGTACCTACTCAACCAATAGCTAACTAGACTAATACCTATTCCAGCCAATCGCTAAACCTAGACAGACAAATCGCTAAACCTATATTAGACAATCGCTAAACCTAGCTAATACATCATAATATACAATATATACAACACATAATTTATAGCATTCATAATTGGCAAAAATACATACAAAATGGTAACAATAGAAATAAAAAGTCACATCACTCTGATCAGTTCGGTCTCCCTCAAGAAAGTCATCAATTTATCAGTCACACCACCATCCCCATCACCTAAGAGAGCTGAGAGTGTGAAGGGGACTTTTACTGCATCACAGTAACTTATGAGGGAAGCACGTTCCCCCACAAATCGCCGACAATGCAGGACGATATGACTGATAGATAACACCGCATTGCAGGTGTTACAATGCGGTGGAAAATGTTTGTCTATATAAGGATCTAGGTGCGTTATCCTTGTGCAATTTGTTCTTAGTCTTGCCAAAATCCTTTCTTCCAGTCTGTTGGGCCGGTTGGCAGTGGCCCAATTACCCAGTTGAGGCTTGATGGTAGAGATGTTAAGTCTGGTCCACTGACCTTGCCACAGAAGATGAATTGATTTCTTTCCGAGGGATAGACACGACTGTAGATCACGAGGGACGTCCCAAGTCTCCTCGAGCTCTACAGCCGATTCCGCAAGTAAGTCTGCCCGTTCATTACCATAAATACGACAATGCCCGGGCACCCGGATCAGAGTGAAGGACTTGTTGCATAAGTGCAACTTATTAATGATGCGACCCTGGATTTCATTTGAAATAGTTTGACATGAGTTAATTGCCTGAAGGGCTGACTTGGAGTCTGAAAAAATGACTATTGAATTATGAAGCGAAAAGTTCAGCTGTAAACACAGATGTATGTATCGGCAATCTGTACCTAAGTTCACATTCACTCGACCATACACTCGCACCCACACTTTCATCTGACTTGGAGCCGTCAGTGTACACGTGATGAGACCCCAGGTGACTGCGGATGATACCACCAAACAGGTGGTGTATCTCCAACTCCGGCGCCTTTTCTTTCGATGATGGTAACCACGATGTGTTGACGCCGAAGTTGGGTGTCTCCCACGGTGGTATCTTGGTGGTGATGAACTTGTCGCAGTCCCCGAGGTCTATTTGTAATTGTTGTTCTAGTTAGTGGAGGCGCACAGCCAGTGGCCTCCGTCTTCCGTGGTGAAGGTAGTGATGTTGTTGAAGGGAGGCACTGGCCACGTTACCGATCTCCGACTTCCGGATCGTAGACATAGCGGTGTTGAGTGCGAGTTGATCCCGTCGAAGTCGGAGAGGAGGTATGTTCGCCTCCACCTCCATCCTAGCTACACGTGTACACTTCAGAGCTCCCAAACACACACGTAAACATTTATTCTGGTACACATCCAATCTCCCTAGTGTTGTATCTGATGCCGACCCATACACCTGTGAGCCATAGTCTAGCTTTGTACGAATAAGGGTCTTATACACCATTAATAAAGATTTCCTGTCGGCTCCCCATGTGGTACCTGATAGGTACTTAAGGACATTTAAAGGTTTTTCACAACGAACAAGCAAGTTATTAATATGATGTGTAAAATTTAATCTCTGGTCAAAATGAATTCCTAAAAATTTAACAGAATTATGAAATGGTACCGGTTGGCCATCTAACGTTACGTTAATTTGAGGTACTCTACGTTTACTGAAAATTACTCCGGTACACTTAGGAACGGAAAACTTAAAGCCCCACTGTAAGGCCCATTGGTGGACAGAATCAAGCGCTGCTTGAATCCGTCCTACTGAAAACTGTGCATTACGTGACGAGTGCCACATTGCACAATCATCAGCATACAACGAGTATTTAAGATTCCTGGGAACTAGAGCTGATGACAGAATATCATTGATCATGATGTTAAAAAGTGTTGGACTAAGCACGCTTCCCTGTGGCACCCCGTTCTCTTGGACAAAAATGTCCGATGTTACGTTACAGGGAAGGGTGACAGAAAAGGTTCTGTCACGCAAAAAGTTGTTAATGAAAATGGGCAAATTACCTCTTAAACCATAACCGTGAAGCTTCATCAGAATACCGTGTCGCCATGTCATGTCATAGGCTTTATGGATGTCCAAGAACACCCCTACCATGAATTCTTTATTGGTAAATGCCTTTGAAATGCAATGTTCCAGGTTCATCAAGTGATCAACTGTGCTCCGGTGTTTCCGGAAGCCACATTGTCGATCACTCAATAAACCCTTCGCTTCTAAAACAAAAAGTAGCCTATTATTTATCATTCTTTCCATGACTTTACAGAGGCAAGAAGTCAACGCAATAGGTCGAAATGAACTGGGATTCACAAGACGACCAGACTGTTTAGGTATCGGTATGATCCACGCAAAGTGCCATGAGTTTGGGAAGGTGTTATACACCCAAATCTCATTGTACACTGCTAGCAACTTGACCAGGTTATCCTGGCCAAGATGCCGGATCATACCGTACGTGATGGTGTCAGGTCCAGGACTGGTGTCTTTACAGGATCTTAGGGCAAGGAGAAGTTCGTCAATCGTAAACTCCCGGTTGTATGGGTAGTCTACGTCTTCTGTGGCAAAGTCTATCTCTTGTAGTTCAGCCGTACGTTTGTGATGGAGAAAACGTTGGTCGTAATTGGCTGAACTACTTACTTTTGAGAAACTCCTGGCAAGTACGTTTGCTACGTCCACGGGATCGTCGTAGATGTTATTATCCACTTGAAGAGTGGTGATGGGGGTATACGGGCGTTTGTTATTTAGTATTTTTATAGTGGACCAGACTTTTGTAAGTGGTGTAAAACGATTCACCGTGGACACAAACGACCGCCAAGAGTCCCTTTTAGCTCTATTAATTACTCTCCTTGCCTCAGCCCTCGCCCGTTTGTAAGCTATAAGGTTGTTCTGAGTGGGCTGTTTGTCAAAAATCCTGTATCTCCTATTACGCTTCCTTAATGCCTCTCGGCAATCCGTTGACCACCAATGTGCTTCACGCTTATTTCGAATTATAGAGGTTTTGGGAATAGCAACCTCGGCTGCGTGTAAGATGTTTTGTGTTAAATTTCGCATCTTTTCATCTATGGTCTCCCCAGATATATCTAGGTCGACGATCCTCCCGAAAGACCCCCAATCTGCTCTCTTAAAATTGAATTTTGGTACCAAAGGGGCCGAAACAGTATGATTTGAATAAGAGAGACAGATGGGAAAGTGGTCACTACCAAGGGAGTCGGACTCAGGACGTCAAGAAAAATCCTGGTGTATATCCGGGGAGGCCAGAGACAAATCGATGGCCGAAAAGTTGCCAGAACGATCGTCAACCCTGGTTGCCTGGCCATCGTTCAGGAGGCAGAGGTTGGATTGTAGTATAATGTCTGCCATCTGCCCTCCGCGAGCATCAGTTCTTAAGCTTCCCCACTGACAGTGATGGGCATTAAAATCGCCCAGTACCAATTTTTTACCATGTAGTTGCCGAAATAAATTATGAAATAAATCACTGTCAATGGGTCCGCGTGGCGGACAGTAAAGAGAGCAGATGGATATGTAGGTGTTGTGTAATTTCACTCTGCAAGCAACGGCTTCCAGAGTAGTGTTTAATGTTATTTGTGTCTGTGGATATGATTTGTGTGTGTATATTGCTACTCCGTGTCCATCGTTTCTCCTGTATGCGTTGTAGTGTTTAAATTGTGTTGGGTCAGAGTGATTCTCCAACCCTGTCTCCTGTAAACAGACGACGTCTGGCCTGTGTGTGTGTAATAATATTGATATGTTGTTCAATTTATTCCCAAGACTTCTACAATTCCACTGTAGTACAGTGAACATGGCGATTTAAGAGTTACGGGGTCGGCCTGAGCGCTTAGTCTTCTTGTGCCGCCCGCCACGTGGCGAGTAGCTACCGGGGGACCTTTCCCGGTTCTTGCGTCCGGAGACATCCATTGCTTCCTCATCAATGGTGAGTCTCCCAAACTCCACCGAGGAAGAGCTATCCCTTCTCTCCCCCGATGAAGTGGGAGTAGGGTGTGTGCAAGGAAGTGACTTGTTTGGTTTTAGGGTGGTGTAGTTAATTTTGTCATACTTGTCTGACTTCTTCTTTTGTTTTTCTGACTGCAAAGCAGCTGCAGCCTGAGAATAGGAGTTAGTAGATTTGGTAATAGTCTTAGAGGGGGTAATAATAGTAGGTGTAGACGTAGATTGTTCAGCCTGTTCGCTCGGCTCTGACTCAGTCTGAGTACTAATAGTACACATCACGGGTCGAGATATCACCGCCGATGCATACGAGACATTGGGTGATGGGGTCGCTTGCGATCCCATCACCGCCTTCCTCGCATCATGATAGGAGATACCTCGCACTGCCTTCACTGAGCAGACCTCCTTCTCCAGCTTCCACTTGGGACAATCCCTCGAGGAAGTGGAGTGAGTACCCTTACAATGAAAGCAGGAGAGCTCCACTGATGTGCACTTTTCCTCAGCATGGCCAGACGTCGCGCACCTGCCACACACTGGAGAAGAAGCCTTACAAGTTCGATTTCCGTGTCCATAAATCTGACAGTTCAAGCATCTAAGAGGGTTGGGGATAAAGGGTCTTACTTTAACGATTTCATAACCAATTTTGACAGTTTCAGGAAGTGAAACTTTGCCAAAAGTCAAAATTAGGGTTGCAGTCTTCTTCCTTATACCATCCTCTAAACGTGTAATGAATCTAGCGTCAATGATATCTTGATTCTTCATTTCCTCAATTATTTCAGTTTCTTCCATCATCATTAAATCCCTACAGGTGATTACTCCCCTGCAGGAATTCATGGCTTGAGGAATCTTGGCTTCTACTTCATAATTGTGGATCTGACGTAATTTTAGCAAAGTGGCTACTTGTTTAGAATTAAATGTTTTGACTAAGAGATCTCCAGAGGCAAGTTTTTTTACAGATTCAACCACACCAGCCCAGCCATCAATTACCTTTTGAACAATGAAAGGATTGAGGCCGGCTAGTGGGGCCGAACCAGTGGCATGAAGCATTACAAATGAGGCATTTTTCACGTCTATGTCGAGGGGTGTTCGAGTCTCGGTTCGTCCGTCGTTTCGTGGTGGTGGTCGGTCATGGCCGCCTCCTCCGCTATACGGAGGAGGGGTTGGGAGGGAAGGCAACATAGTAACCACTTCCCCCAAGGATGGGGGGAAGTGGGAAGAGGAAAAGAAAACACCAGAAAAGGATTATTCCAGCCCTAATTAAATAATGTTTGAGATCAACCTCTCAACCCACACTAAGGTGGTCCGACTGTGTTCAACCACACCCAGAGCTATCAGTGGGGGAGTCCACCATAGGCAGGAGGCAAAGTTGATCTCAATATAAAGATATAGACACCTACTATATCGTCTACCAGCTATGGAGAGAATGAATACTAGCTAAGCCTAGTCGTCACCAGAAGGGCGAAAAAAAAGAAACTACTGCCGGTGCGGCAGGCCCTGGCAGCTAGAGGAGAGAGCATAAAAACATACAACCTCTCTCTCCACGACCCAGTCTCAAAGTCCTGACTTGGAATTTTTTTTTTTTTTTTTTTTTTTTTTTTTTTTTCCTGGCCTATCGACCATGGTGTTGGTCATTAAGGCCTTTTATTTTATTTTATTTTATTTTTAATTTATTTATTTATTTTTTTAATTTTATTTATTTATTATTCTTTTAATTTTAACTTTTTGCATATTATTTCTATGCATATATTATTATTATTATTATTATTATTATTATTATTATTATTATTATTATTATTATTTTTATTATTATTATTATTATTATTATTACATTAAAATTTAAAACTAAACATATATAATAATTTTTCTATTTTGTACTTTTATACAAATAAAATTTTTCTTAATTTAACATCCTAGCTAAAAAACTAATCTATGTACCTACTCAACCAATAGCTAACTAGACTAATACCTATTCCAGCCAATCGCTAAACCTAGACAGACAAATCGCTAAACCTATATTAGACAATCGCTAAACCTAGCTAATACATCATAATATACAATATATACAACACATAATTTATAGCATTCATAATTGGCAAAAATACATACAAAATGGTAACAATAGAAATAAAAAGTCACATCACTCTGATCAGTTCGGTCTCCCTCAAGAAAGTCATCAATTTATCAGTCACACCACCATCCCCATCACCTAAGAGAGCTGAGAGTGTGAAGGGGACTTTTACTGCATCACAGTAACTTATGAGGGAAGCACGTTCCCCCACAAATCGCCGACAATGCAGGATGATATGACTGATAGATAACACCGTATTGCAGGTGTTACAATGCGGTGGAAAATGTTTGTCTATATAAGGATCTAGGTGCGTTATCCTTGTGCAATTTGTTCTTAGTCTTGCCAAAATCCTTTCTTCCAGTCTGTTGGGCCGGTTGGCAGTGGCCCAATTACCCAGTTGAGGCTTGATGGTAGAGATGTTAAGTCTGGTCCACTGACCTTGCCACAGAAGATGAATTGATTTCTTTCCGAGGGATAGACACGACTGTAGATCACGAGGGACGTCCCAAGTCTCCTCGAGCTCTACAGCCGATTCCGCAAGTAAGTCTGCCCGTTCATTACCATAAATACGACAATGCCCGGGCACCCGGATCAGAGTGAAGGACTTGTTGCATAAGTGCAACTTATTAATGATGCGACCCTGGATTTCATTTGAAATAGTTTGACATGAGTTAATTGCCTGAAGGGCTGACTTGGAGTCTGAAAAAATGACTATTGAATTATGAAGCGAAAAGTTCAGCTGTAAACACAGATGTATGTATCGGCAATCTGTACCTAAGTTCACATTCACTCGACCATACACTCGCACCCACACTTTCATCTGACTTGGAGCCGTCAGTGTACACGTGATGAGACCCCAGGTGACTGCGGATGATACCACCAAACAGGTGGTGTATCTCCAACTCCGGCGCCTTTTCTTTCGATGATGGTAACCACGATGTGTTGACGCCGAAGTTGGGTGTCTCCCACGGTGGTATCTTGGTGGTGATGAACTTGTCGCAGTCCCCGAGGTCTATTTGTAGTTGTTGTTCTAGTTAGTGGAGGCGCACAGCCAGTGGCCTCCGTCTTCCGTGGTGAAGGTAGTGATGTTGTTGAAGGGAGGCACTGGCCACGTTACCGATCTCCGACTTCCGGATCGTAGACATAGCGGTGTTGAGTGCGAGTTGATCCCGTCGAAGTCGGAGAGGAGGTATGTTCGCCTCCACCTCCATCCTAGCTACACGTGTACACTTCAGAGCTCCCAAACACACACGTAAACATTTATTCTGGTACACATCCAATCTCCCTAGTGTTGTATCTGATGCCGACCCATACACCTGTGAGCCATAGTCTAGCTTTGTACGAATAAGGGTCTTATACACCATTAATAAAGATTTCCTGTCGGCTCCCCATGTGGTACCTGATAGGTACTTAAGGACATTTAAAGGTTTTTCACAACGAACAAGCAAGTTATTAATATGATGTGTAAAATTTAATCTCTGGTCAAAATGAATTCCTAAAAATTTAACAGAATTATGAAATGGTACCGGTTGGCCATCTAACGTTACGTTAATTTGAGGTACTCTACGTTTACTGAAAATTACTCCGGTACACTTAGGAACGGAAAACTTAAAGCCCCACTGTAAGGCCCATTGGTGGACAGAATCAAGCGCTGCTTGAATCCGTCCTACTGAAAACTGTGCATTACGTGACGAGTGCCACATTGCACAATCATCAGCATACAACGAGTATTTAAGATTCCTGGGAACTAGAGCTGATGACAGAATATCATTGATCATGATGTTAAAAAGTGTTGGACTAAGCACGCTTCCCTGTGGCACCCCGTTCTCTTGGACAAAAATGTCCGATGTTACGTTACAGGGAAGGGTGACAGAAAAGGTTCTGTCACGCAAAAAGTTGTTAATGAAAATGGGCAAATTACCTCTTAAACCATAACCGTGAAGCTTCATCAGAATACCGTGTCGCCATGTCATGTCATAGGCTTTATGGATGTCCAAGAACACCCCTACCATGAATTCTTTATTGGCAAATGCCTTTGAAATGCAATGTTCCAGGTTCATCAAGTGATCAACTGTGCTCCGGTGTTTCCGGAAGCCACATTGTCGATCACTCAATAAACCCTTCGCTTCTAAAACAAAAAGTAGCCTATTATTTATCATTCTTTCCATGACTTTACAGAGGCAAGAAGTCAACGCAATAGGTCGAAATGAACTGGGATTCACAAGACGACCAGACTGTTTAGGTATCGGTATGATCCACGCAAAGTGCCATGAGTTTGGGAAGGTGTTATACACCCAAATCTCATTGTACACTGCTAGCAACTTGACCAGGTTATCCTGGCCAAGATGCCGGATCATACCGTACGTGATGGTGTCAGGTCCAGGACTGGTGTCTTTACAGGATCTTAGGGCAAGGAGAAGTTCGTCAATCGTAAACTCCCGGTTGTATGGGTAGTCTACGTCTTCTGTGGCAAAGTCTATCTCTTGTAGTTCAGCCGTACGTTTGTGATGGAGAAAACGTTGGTCGTAATTGGCTGAACTACTTACTTTTGAGAAACTCCTGGCAAGTACGTTTGCTACGTCCACGGGATCGTCGTAGATGTTATTATCCACTTGAAGAGTGGTGATGGGGGTATACGGGCGTTTGTTATTTAGTATTTTTATAGTGGACCAGACTTTTGTAAGTGGTGTAAAACGATTCACCGTGGACACAAACGACCGCCAAGAGTCCCTTTTAGCTCTATTAATTACTCTCCTTGCCTCAGCCCTCGCCCGTTTGTAAGCTATAAGGTTGTTCTGAGTGGGCTGTTTGTCAAAAATCCTGTATCTCCTATTACGCTTCCTTAATGCCTCTCGGCAATCCGTTGACCACCAATGTGCTTCACGCTTATTTCGAATTATAGAGGTTTTGGGAATAGCAACCTCGGCTGCGTGTAAGATGTTTTGTGTTAAATTTCGCATCTTTTCATCTATGGTCTCCCCAGATATATCTAGGTCGACGATCCTCCCGAAAGACCCCCAATCTGCTCTCTTAAAATTGAATTTTGGTACCAAAGGGGCCGAAACAGTATGATTTGAATAAGAGAGACAGATGGGAAAGTGGTCACTACCAAGGGAGTCGGACTCAGGACGTCAAGAAAAATCCTGGTGTATATCCGGGGAGGCCAGAGACAAATCGATGGCCGAAAAGTTGCCAGAACGATCGTCAACCCTGGTTGCCTGGCCATCGTTCAGGAGGCAGAGGTTGGATTGTAGTATAATGTCTGCCATCTGCCCTCCGCGAGCATCAGTTCTTAAGCTTCCCCACTGACAGTGATGGGCATTAAAATCGCCCAATAACCAATTTTTTACCATGTAGTTGCCGAAATAAATTATGAAATAAATCACTGTCAATGGGGCCGCGTGGCGGACAGTAAAGAGAGCAGATGGATATGTAGGTGTTGTGTAATTTTACTCTGCAAGCAACGGCTTCCAGAGTAGTGTTTAATGTTATTTGTGTCTGTGGATGTGATTTGTGTGTGTATATTGCTACTCCGTGTCCATCGTTTCTCCTGTATGCGTTGTAATGTTTAAATTGTGTTGGGTCAGAGTGATTCTCCAACCCTGTCTCCTGTAAACAGACGACGTCTGGCCTGTGTGTGTGTAATAATATTGATATGTTGTTCAATTTATTCCCAAGACTTCTACAATTCCACTGTAGTACAGTGAACATGGCGATTTAAGAGTTACGGGGTCGGCCTGAGCGCTTAGTCTTCTTGTGCCGCCCGCCGCGTGGCGAGTAGCTACCGGGGGACCTTTCCCGGTTCTTGCGTCCGGAGACATCCATTGCTTCCTTATCAATGGTGAGTCTCCCAGACTCCACCGAGGAAGAGCTATCCCTTCTCTCCCCCGATGAAGTGGGAGTAGGGTGTGTGCAAGGAAGTGACTTGTTTGGTTTGAGGGTGGTGTAGTTAATTTTGTCATACTTGTCTGACTTCTTTTGTTTCTCTGACTGCAAAGCAGCTGCAGCCTGAGAATAGGAGTTAGTAGATTTGGTAATAGTCTTAGAGGGGGTAATAATAGTAGGTGTAGAAGTAGAGTGATCAGCCTGTTCGCTTGGCTCTGACTCAGTCTGAGTACTGATAGTACACATGACGGGCCGAGATATCACCGCCGATGCATACGAGACATTGGGTGATGGGGTCGCTTGCGATCCCATCACCGCCTTCCTCGCATCATGATAAGAGATACCTCGCACTGCCTTCACTGAGCAGACCTCCTTCTCCAGCTTCCACTTGGGACAATCCCTCGAGGAAGTGGAGTGAGTACCCTTACAATGAAAGCAGGAGAGCTCCACTGATGTGCACTTTTCCTCAGCATGGCCAGACGTCGCGCACCTGCCACACACTGGAGAAGAAGCCTTACAAGTACGATTTCCGTGTCCATAAATCTGACAGTTCAAGCATCTAAGAGGGTTGGGGATAAAGGGTCTTACTTTAACGATTTCATAACCAATTTTGACAGTTTCAGGAAGTGAAACTTTGCCAAAAGTCAAAATTAGTGTTGCAGTCTTCTTCCTTATACCATCCTCTAATCGTGTAATAAATCTAGCGTCAATTATATCTTGATTCTTCATTTCCTCAATTATTTCAGTTTCTTCCATCATCATTAAATCCCTACAGGTGATTACTCCCCTGCAGGAATTCATGGCTTGAGGAATCTTGGCTTCAACTTCATAATTGTGGATCTGACGAAGTTTCAGCAAAGTGGCCACTTGTTTAGAATTGAATGTTTTTACTAAGAGGTCTCCAGATGCAAGTTTTTTTACTGATTCAACCACACCAGCCCAGCCATCAATTACCTTTTGAACAATAAAGGGATTGAGGCCGGCTAGTGGGGCCGAAGCAGTGGCATGAAGCATTACAAATGAGGCATTTTTCACGTCTATGTCAAGGGGTGTTCGAGTCTCGGTTCGTCCGTCGGTTCGTGGTGGTGGTGGTCGGTCATGGCCGCCTCCTCCGCTATACGGAGGAGGGGTTGGGAGGGAAGGCAACATAGTAACCACTTCCCCCAAGATGGGGGGAAGTGGGAAGAGGAAAAGAAAACACCAGATAAGGATAATACCAGCCCTATTTAACTAATGATTGAGATCAACCTCTCAATCCACACTAAGGTGGTCCGTCTGTGTTCAACCACACCCAGAGCTATCAGTGGGGGAGTCCACCATAGGCAGGAGGCAAAGTTGATCTCAATATAAAGATATAGACACCTACTATATCGTCTACCAGCTATGGAGGGAATGAATACTAGCTAATCCTAGTGGTCACCAGAAGGGCGAAAAAAAAGAAACTACTGCCGGTGCGGCAGGCCCTGGCAGCTAGAGGAGAGAGCACAAATCATACGTCTACTCTCTCCACGACCCAGTCTCAAAGTCCCCTGATTGGATTTTTTTTTTTTTTTTTTTTTTTTTTTTTTTTTTTCCTGGCCTATCGACCATGGTGTTGGTCATTAAGGTCTTTTATTTTATTTTATTTTATTTTTATTTATTTATTGATTTTTTAAATTTTATTTATTTATTTTTATTATTTTAATTTTAACTTTTTGCATATTATTTTTATGCATATATTACTATTATTATTATTATTATTATTATTATTATTATTACATTCAAACTTAAAATTAAACTTATATACTAGTTGTTTTGTTTTGTAACTTTATACAAATAAAAATATACCTTAATTTAACATCCTAGCTAATAAACTAATCTATGTACCTGCTCAACCAATAGCTAACTAGACTAATACCTATTCCAGCCAATCGCTAAACCTAGACAGACAAATCGCTAAACCTATTTTAGACAATCGCTAAACCTAGCTAATACATCATAATATACATTATATACAACACATAATTTATAATATTCATAATTGAAACATAAGTCATACAAAATGGTAACAACAATAGTAATAAAAAGTCACATCACTCTGATCAGTTCGGTCTCCCTCAAGAAAGTCATCAATTTATCAGTCACACCACCATCCCCATCACCTAAGAGAGCTGAGAGTGTGAAGGGGACTTTTACTGCACCGCAGTAACTTATGAGGGAAGCACGTTCCCCCACAAATCGCCGACAATGCAGGATGATATGACTGATAGATAACACCGCATTGCAGGTGTTACAATGCGGTGGAAAACGTTTGTCTATATATGGTTCAAGATGAGTTATTCTGGTGCAGTTGGTTCTCAATCGTGCCAGTATTCTTTCTTCGAGTCTGTTGGGCCGGTTGGCAGTGGCCCAATTACCCAGTTGAGGCTTGATGGTGTTGATATTAAGTCTGGTCCACTGACCTTGCCACAGAAGATTAATTGATTTCTTTCCGAGGGATAGACACGACTGCAGATCACGAGGGACGTCCTAAGTAACCTCGAGCTCTACAGCCGATTTTGCAAGTAAGTCTGCCCGTTCATTGCCATAGATACGACAATGCGCGGGCACCCAGATCAGAGTGAAGGACTTGTTGCATAAGTGCAACTTATTAATGATGCGACCCTGGATTTCATTAGAAATAGTTTGACATGAGTTAATTGCCTGAAGGGCTGACTTGGAGTCTGAGAAAATTACTATTGAATTATAACGAGAATTTAGTGCATAGTCTATAGCTTTGTCAATTGCAAAAAGTTCTGCTGTAAACACAGATGTATGTATCGGCAATCTGTACCTAAGTTCACATTCACTCGACCATACACTCGCACCTACACATTCATCCGACTTGGAGCCGTCAGTGTACACGTGAAGAGACTCCAGGTGACTGCGGACTATACCACCAAACAGGTGGTGTATCTCCAACTCCGGCGCCATTTCCTTCGATGATGGTAACCACGATGTGTTGCCGCCGAAGTTGGGTGTCTCCCACGGTGGTATCTTGGTGGTGATGAACTTGTCGCACTCCCCGAGGTCTATTTGTAGTTCTTGTTCTAGTTGGTGGAGGCGCACAGCCAGTGGCCTCCTTCTTCCATGGTGGAGATAATGATGTTGTTGAAGGGAGGCACTGGCCACGTTTCCAATCTCCGACTTCCTAATGGTGGACATGGCGATGTTGATGGCTAGTTGATCCCGTCGAAGTCGGAGAGGAGGTATGTTCGCCTCCACCTCCATCCTAGCTACACGTGTACACTTCAGAGCTCCCAAACACACACGTAAACATTTATTCTGGTACACATCCAATCTCCCTAGTGTTGTATCTGATGCCGACCCATACACCTGTGAGCCATAGTCTAGCTTTGTACGAATAAGGGTCTTATACACCATTAATAAAGATTTCCTGTCGGCTCCCCATGTGGTACATGATAGGTACTTAAGGACATTTAAAGGTTTTTCACAACGGACAAGCAAATTATTAACATGATGTGTGAAATTTAATCTTTGGTCAAAATGAATTCCTAAAAATTTAACAGAATTATGAAACGGTACCGGTTGGCCATCTAACGTTACGTTAATTTGAGGTACTCTACGTTTACTGAAAATTACTCCGGTACACTTAGGAACGGAAAACTTAAAGCCCCACTGTAAGGCCCATTGGTGGACAGAATCAAGCGCTGCTTGAATCCGTCCTACTGAAAACTGTGCATTACGTGACGAGTGCCACATTGCACAATCATCAGCATACAACGAGTATTTAAGATTCCTGGGAACTAGAGCTGAAGACAGAATATCATTGATCATGATGTTAAAAAGTGTTGGACTAAGCACGCTTCCCTGTGGCACCCCGTTCTCTCGGACAAAAATGTCCGATGTTACATTACAGGGAAGGGTGACAGAAAAGGTTCTGTCACGCAAAAAGTTGTTAATGAAAATGGGCAAATTACCTCTTAAACCATAACCGTGAAGCTTCATCAGAAAACCGTGTCGCCAAGTCATGTCATAGGCTTTATGGATGTCCAAGAAAACCCCTACCATGAATTCTTTATTGGCAAATGCCTTTGAAATGCAATGTTCCAGGTTCATCAAGTGATCAACTGTGCTCCGGTGTTTCCGGAAGCTACATTGTCGATCACTCAATAAACCCTTCGCTTCTAAAACAAAAAGTAGCCTATTATTTATCATTCTTTCCATGACTTTACAGAGGCAGGAAGTCAACGCAATAGGTCGAAATGAACTGGGATTCATAAGACGACCAGACTGTTTAGGTATCGGTATGATCCACGCAAAGTGCCATGAGTTTGGGAAGATGTTAGACACCCAAATCTCATTATACAGTGCTAGCAACTTGACCAGGTTATCCTGGCCAAGATGCCGGATCATACAGTACGTGATGGTGTCAGGTCCAGGACTGGTGTCTTTACAGGATCTTAGGGCAAGGAGAAGTTCGTCAATCGTAAACTCCCGGTTGTACGGGTAGTCTACGTCTTCTGTGGCAAAGTCTATCTCTTGTAGTTCAGCCATACGTTTGTGATGGAGAAAACGTTGATCGTAATTGGCTGAACTACTTACTTTTGAGAAACTCCTGGCAAGTACGTTTGCTACGTCCACGGGATCGTCGTAGATGTTATTGTCCACTTGAAGAGTGGTGATGGGAGTATACGGGCGTTTGTTATTAAATATCTTTATAGTGGACCAGACTTTTGTAAGTGGTGTAAAACGATTCACCGTGGACACAAACGACCGCCAAGAGTCCCTTTTAGCTCTATTAATTACTCTCCTCGCCTCAGCCCTCGCCCGTTTGTAAGCTATAAAGTTGTTCTGAGTGGGCTGTTTGTCAAAAATCCTGTATCTCCTATTACGTTTCCTTAATGCCTCTCGGCAATCCGTTGACCACCAATGTGCTTCACGCTTATTTCGAATTATAGAGGTTTTGGGAATAGCAACCTCGGCTGCGTGTAAAATGTTTTGTGTTAAATTTCGCATCTTTTCATCCATGGTCTCCCCAGATATATCTAGGTCGACGATCCTCCAGAAAGACCCCCAATCTGCTCTCTTAAAACTGAACTTTGGCACCAAAGGGGCCGAAACAGTATGACTTGAATAAGAGAGACAGATGGGAAAGTGGTCACTACCAAGGGAGTCGGACTCAGGATGCCAAGAAAAATCCTGGTGTATATCCGTGGAGGCCAGAGACAAATCGATAGACGAAAAGTTGCCAGAACGATCGTCAACCCTGGTGGCTTGACCATCGTTCAGGAGGCAGAGGTTGGATTGTAGTATAATGTCTGCCATTTGCCCTCCGCGAGCATCAGTTCTTAAGCTTCCCCACTGACAGTGATGGGCATTAAAGTCGCCCAGTATTAATTTTTTACCAATAAGTTGACCAAATAAATTATGAAATAAATCACTGTCAATGGGGCCGCGTGGCGGACAGTAAAGAGAGCAGATGGATATGTAGGTTTTGTGTAATTTCATTCTGCAGGCAACGGCTTCCAGAGTAGTGTTTAATGTTATTTGTGTCTGTGGATGTGATTTGTGTGTGTATATTGCTACTCCGTGTCCATCGTTTCTCCTGTATGCGTTGTAATGTTTAAATTGTGTTGGGTCAGAGTGATTCTCCAACCCTGTCTCCTGTAAACAGACGACGTCTGGCCTGTGTGTGTGTAATAATATTGATATGTTGTTCAATTTATTCCCAAGACTTCTACAATTCCACTGTAGTACAGTGAACATGTCGATTTAAGAGTTACGCGGTCGGCCTGCGTGCTTAGTCTTCTTGTGCCGCCCGCCGCGTGGCGAGTAGCTACCGGGGGACCTTTCCCGGTTCTTGCGTCCGGAGACATCCATTGCTTCCTCATCAATGGTGAGTCTCCCAGACTCCACCGAGGAAGAGCTATCCCTTCTCTCCCCCGATGAAGTGGGAGTAGGGTGTGTGCAAGGAAGTGACTTTGGTTTTAGGGTGGTGTAGTTTACTTTATCTTTCTTGTCTGATTTCTTCTTTTGTTGTTTCTCTGACTGCAAAGCAGCTGCAGCCTGAGAATAGGAGTTAGTAGATTTGGTAATAGTCTTAGAGGGGGTAATAATAGTAGGTGTAGTAGTAGAGTGATCAGCCTGTTCGCTCGGCTCTGACTCAGTCTGAGTACTGATAGTACACATCACGGGTCGAGATATCACCGCCGATGCATACGAGACATTGGGTGATGGGGTCGCTTGCGATCCCATCACCGCCTTCCTCGCATCATGATAAGAGATACCTCGCACTGCCTTCACTGAGCAGACCTCCTTCTCCAGCTTCCACTTGGGACAATCCCTCGAGGAAGTGGAGTGAGTACCCTTACAATGAAAGCAGGAGAGCTCCACTGATGTGCACTTTTCCTCAGCATGGCCAGGCGTCGCGCACCTGCCACACATTGGAGAAGAAGCCTTACAAGTTCGATTTCCATGTCCATAAATCTGACAGTTCAAACATCTAAGAGGGTTGGGGATAAAGGGTCTTACTTTAACGATTTCATATCCAATTTTGACAGTTTCAGGAAGTGAAACTTTGCCAAAAGTCAAAATTAGTGTTGCAGTCTTCTTCCTTATACCATCCTCTAATCGTGTAATAAATCTAGCGTCAATGATATCTTGATTTTTCATTTCTTCAATTATTTCAGTTTCTTCCATCATCATTAAATCCCTACAGGTGATTACTCCCCTGCAGGAATTCTTGGCTTGAGGAATCTTGGCTTCAACTTCATAATTGTGGATCTGACGTAATTTTAGCAAAGTGGCTACTTGTTTAGAATTAAATGTTTTGACTAAGAGATCTCCAGAGGCAAGTTTTTTTACAGATTCAACCACACCAGCCCAGCCATCAATTACCTTTTGAACAATGAAAGGATTGAGGCCGGCTAGTGGGGCCGAACCAGTGGCATGAAGCATTACAAATGAGGCATTTTTAACGTCAATGTCAAGGGGTGTTCGAGTCTCGGTTCGTCCGTCGGTTCGTGGTGGTGGTGGTCGGTCATGGCCGCCTCCTCCGCTATACGGAGGAGGGGTTGGGAGGGAAGGCAACATAGTAACCACTTCCCCCAAGATGGGGGGAAGTGGGAAGAGGAAAAGAAAACACCAGAAAAGGATAATACCAACCCTAATTAACTAATGTTTGAGATCAACCTCTCAACCCACACTAAGGTGGTCCGTCTGTGTCTATTCACACCCAGAGCTATCAGTGGGGGAGTCCACCATAGGCAGGAGGCAAAGTTGATCTCAATATAAAGATATAGACACCTACTATATCTTCTACCAGCTATGGAGGGAATGAATACTAGCTAAACCTAGTCGTCACCAGAAGGGCGAAAAAAAAAGAAACTCCTGCCGGTGCGGCAGGCCCTGGCAGCTAGAGGAGAGAGCACAAAACATACGACCTCTCTCTCCACGACCCATTCTCAAAGTCCTGACTTGGATTTTTTTTTTTTTTTTTTTTTTTTTTTTTTTCCCTGGACTATCGACCTTGGTGTTGGTCATTAAGGCCTTTTATTTTATTTTATTTTATTTTTTTATTTATTTTTTTATTTTATTTATTTATTATTAATTTTAATTTTAACTTTCTGCATATTATTTTATGCATTTATCAATATTATTATTATTATTATTATTATTATTATCATTATTATTATTATTACATTTGAACTTAAAAAACTTAACTAATATAATAATTTTTCTATTTAGTACTTTTATACAAATATACTATTTCTTAATTTAACATCCTAGCCAATAAACTAATCTATGTACCTACTCAACCAATAGCTAACTAGACTAATACCTATTCCAGCCAATCGCTAAACCTAGACAGACAAATCGCTAAACCTATTTTAGACAATCGCTAAACCTAGCTAATACATCATAATATACAATATATACAAAACATAATTTATAACATTCATAATTGAAAAATAGACATACAAAATGGTAACAACAATAGTAATAAAAAGTCACATCACTCTGATCAGTTCGGTCTCCCTCAAGAAAGTCATCAATTTATCAGTCACACCACCATCCCCATCACCTAAGAGAGCTGAGAGTGTGAAGGGGACTTTTACTGCATCGCAGTAACTTATGAGGGAAGCACGTTCCCCCACAAATCGCCGACAATGCAGGATGATATGACTGATAGATAACACCGCATTGCAGGTGTTACAATGCGGTGGAAAACGTTTGTCTATATATGGTTCTAGATGAGTTATTCTGGTGCTGTTGGTTCGCAATCTTGCCAGGATTCGTTCTTCCAAACGGTTGGCAGTGGCCCAATTACCCAGTTGAGGCTTGATGGTGTTGATGTTAAGTCCGGTCCACTGACCTTGCCACAGAAGATTAATTGATTTCTTTCCGAGGGATAGACACGACTGTAAATCACGAGGGACGTCCCAAGTAACCTCGAGCTCTACAGCCGATTTTGCAAGTAAGTCTGCCCATTCATTGCCATAAATACGACAATGCCCGGGCACCCAGATCAGAGTGAAGGACTTGTTGCATAAGTGCAACTTATTAATGATGCGACCCTGGATTTCATTAGAAATAGTTTGACATGAGTTAATTGCCTGAAGGGCTGACTTGGAGTCTGAAAAAATGACTATTGAATTATAACGAGAATTTAGTGCATAGTCTATGGCTTTGTCAATTGCAAAAAGTTCTGCTGTAAACACAGATGTATGTATCGGCAATCTGTACCTAATTTCACATTCACTCGACCATACACTCGAACCCACACTTTCATCCGACTTGGAGCCGTCAGTGTACACGTGATGAGACCCCAGGTGACTGCAAATGATACCACCAAACAGGTGGTGTATCTCCAACTCCGGCGCCTTTTCTTTTGATGATGGTAACCACGATGTGTTGACGCCGAAGTTGGGTGTCTCCCACGGTGGTATCTTACAGATGGTAAATTTGTCGCAGTCCCCGAGGTCAATTTGTAGTTGTTGTTCTAGCTGGTGGAGGCGCACAGCCAGTGGCCTCCGTCTTCCGTGGTGAAGGTAGTGATGTTGTTGAAGGGAGGCACTGGCCACGTTACCGATCTCCGACTTCCGGATCGCTGCCATAGCGGTGTTGAGTGCGAGTTGATCCCGTCGAAGTCGGAGAGGAGGTATGTTCGCCTCCACCTCCATCCTAGCTACACGTGTACACTTCAGAGCTCCCAAACACACACGTAAACATTTATTCTGGTACACATCCAATCTTCCTAATGTTGTATCTGATGCCGATCCATACACCTGTGAGCCATAGTCTAGCTTTGTACGAATAAGGGTTTTATACATCATTAATAAAGATTTCCTGTCGGCTCCCCATGTGGTACCTGATAGGTACTTAAGGACATTTAAAGGTTTTTCACAACGAACAAGCAAATTATTAATATGATGTGTAAAATTTAACCTTTGGTCAAAATGAATTCCTAAAAATTTAACAGAATTATGAAATGGTACCGGTTGGCCATCTAACGTTACGTTAATTTGAGGTACTCTACGTTTACTAAAAATTACTCCGGTACACTTAGGAACGGAAAACTTAAAGCCCCACTGTAAGGCCCATTGGTGGACAGAATCAAGCGCTGCTTGAATCCGTCCTACTGAAAACTGTGCATTACGTGACGAGTGCCACATTGCACAATCATCAGCATACAACGAGTATTTAAGATTCCTGGGAACTAGAGCTGATGACAGAATATCATTGATCATGATGTTAAAAAGTGTTGGACTAAGCACACTTCCCTGTGGCACCCCGTTCTCTTGGACAAAAATGTCCGATGTTACAATACAGGGAAGGGTGACAGAAAAGGTTCTGTCACGCAAAAAGTTCTTGATAAAAATGGGCAAATTACCTCTTAAACCATAACCGTGAAGCTTCATCAGAATACCGTGTCGCCATGTCATGTCATAGGCTTTATGGATGTCCAAGAACACCCCTACCATGAATTCTTTATTGGCAAATGCCTTTGAAATGCAATGTTCCAGGTTCATCAAGTGATCAACTGTGCTCCGGTGTTTCCGGAAGCCACATTGTCGATCACTCAATAAACCCTTCGCTTCAAATACAAAAAGTAGCCTATTATTTATCATTCTTTCCATGACTTTACAGAGGCAAGAAGTCAACGCAATAGGTCGAAATGAACTGGGATTCACAAGACGACCAGACTGTTTAGGTATCGGTATGATCCACGCAAAGTGCTATGAGTTTGGGAAGGTGTTAGACACCCAAATCTCATTATACAGTGCTAGCAACTTGACCAGGTTATCCTGGCCAAGATGCCGGATCATACCGTACGTTATGGTGTCAGGTCCAGGACTGGTGTCTTTACAGGATCTTAGGGCAAGGAGAAGTTCGTCAATCGTAAACTCCCGGTTGTATGGGTAGTCTACGTCTTCTGTGGCAAAGTCTATCTCTTGTAGTTCAGCCATACGTTTGTGATGGAGAAAACGTTGGTCGTAATTGGCTGAACTACTTACTTTTGAGAAACTCCTGGCAAGTACGTTTGCTACGTCCACGGGATCGTCGTAGATGTTATTATCCACTTGAAGAGTGGTGATAGGGGTATACGGGCGTTTGTTATTTAATATATTTATAGTGGACCAGACTTTAGTTAGTGGTGTAAAACGATTCACCGTGGACACAAACGACCGCCAAGAGTCCCTTTTAGCTCTATTAATTACTCTCCTTGCCTCAGCCCTCGCCCGTTTGCAAGCTATAAAGTTGTTCTGAGTGGGCTGTTTGTTAAAAATCCTGTATCTCCTATTACGCTTCCTTAATGCCTCTCGGCAATCCGTTGACCACCAATGTGCTTCACGCTTATTTCGAATTATAGAGGTTTTGGGAATAGCAACCTCAGCTGCGTGTAAAATGTTTTGTGTTACATTTCGCATCTTTTCATCTATGGTCTCCCCAGATATATCTAGGTCGACGATCCTCCCGAAAGACCCCCAATCTGCTCTCTTAAAATTGAACTTTGGCACCAAAGGGGCCGAAACAGTATGACTTGAATAAGAGAGACAGATGGGAAAGTGGTCACTACCAAGGGAGTCGGACTCAGGATGCCAAGAAAAATCCTGGTGTATATCCGTGGAGGCCAGAGACAAATCGATGGCCGAAAAGTTGCCAGAACGATCGTCAACCCTGGTGGCTTGGCCATCGTTCAGGAGGCAGAGGTTGGATTGTAGTATTATGTCTGCCATCTGCCCTCCGCGAGCATCAGTTCTTAAGCTTCCCCACTGACAGTGATGGGCATTAAAGTCGCCCAGTATTAATTTTATACCAATAAGTTGACCAAATAGATTATGAAATAAATCACTGTCAATGGGGCCGCGTGGCGGACAGTAAAGAGAGCAGATGGATATGTAGGTGTTGTGTATTTTCACTCTGCAAGCAACGGCTTCCAGAGTAGTGTTTAATGTTATTTGTGTCTGTGGATGTGATTTGTGTGTGTATATTGCTACTCCGTGTCCATCGTTTCTCCTGTATGCGTTGTAGTGTTTAAATTGTGTTGGGTCAGAGTGATTCTCCAACCCTGTCTCCTGTAAACAGACGACGTCTGGCCTGTGTGTGTGTAATAATATTGATATGTTGTTCAATTTATTCCCAAGACTTCTACAATTCCACTGTAGTAAAGTGAACATGGCGATTTAAGAGTTACGGGGTCGGCCTGCGTGCTTAGTCTTCTTGTGCCGCCCGCCGCGTGGCGAGTAGCTACCGGGGGACCTTTCCCGGTTCTTGCGTCCGGAGACATCCATTGCTTCCTCATCAATGGTGAGTCTCCCAGACTCCACCGAGGAAGAGCTATCCCTTCTCTCCCCCGATGAAGTGGGAGTAGGGTGTGTGCAAGGAAGTGACTTTGGTTTTAGGGTGGTGTAGTTTACTTTATCTTTCTTGTCTGACTTCTTCTTTTGTTTCTCTGACTGCAAAGCAGCTGCAGCCTGAGAATAGGAGTTAGTAGATTTGGTAATAGTCTTAGAGGGGGTAATAATAGTAGGTGTAGTAGTAGAGTGATCAGCCTGTTCGCTCGGCTCTGACTCAGTCTGAGTACTGATAGTACACATCACGGGTCGAGATATCACCGCCGATGCATACGAGACATTGGGTGATGGGGTCGCTTGCGATCCCATCACCGCCTTCCTCGCATCATGATAGGAGATACCTCGCACTGCCTTCACTGAGCAGACCTCCTTCTCCAGCTTCCACTTGGGACAATCCCTCGAGGAAGTGGAGTGAGTACCCTTACAATGAAAGCAGGAGAGCTCCACTGATGTGCACTTTTCCTCAGCATGGCCAGGCGTCGCGCACCTGCCACACACTGGAGAAGAAGCCTTACAAGTTCGATTTCCGTGACCATAAATCTGACAGTTCAAGCATCTAAGAGGGTTGGGGATAAAGGGTTTTACTTTAACAATTTCATAACCTATTTTGACAGTTTCAGGAAGTGAAACTTTGCCAAAAGTCAAAATTAGTGTTGCAGTCTTCTTCCTTATACCATCCTCTAATCGTGTAATAAATCTAGCATCAATAATATCTTGATTCCTCATTTCCTCAATTATTTCGGTTTCTTCCATCATCATTAAATCCCTACAGGTGATTACTCCCCTGCAGGAATTCATGGCTTGAGGAATCTTGGCTTCTACTTCATAATTGTGGATCTGACGTAATTTTAGCAAAGTGGCTACTTGTTTAGAATTAAATGTTTTGACTAAGAGATCTCCAGAGGCAAGTTTTTTAACAGATTCAACCACACCAGCCCAGCCATCAATTACCTTTTGAACAATGAAAGGATTGAGGCCGGCTAGTGGGGCCGAACCAGTGGCATGAAGCATTACAAATGATGCATTTTTCACGTCAATGTCAAGGGGTGTTCGAGTCTCGGTTCGTCCGTCATTCCGTGGTTCGTTAGTTCGTGGTGGTGGTCGGTCATGGCCTCCTCCTCCGCTATACGGAGGAGGGGTTGGGAGGGAAGGCAACATAGTAACCACTTCCCCCAAGATGGGGGGAAGTGGGAAGAGGAAAAGAAAACACCAGAAAAGGATAATAACCAGCCCTAATCAACTAATGTTTGAGATCAACCTCTCAACCCACACTAAGGTGGTCCGACTGTGTTCAACCACACCCAGAGCTATCAGTGGGGGAGTCCACCATAGGCAGGAGGCAAAGTTGATCTCAATATAAAGATATAGACACCTACTATATCTTCTACCAGCTATGGAGGGAATGAATACTAGCTAAGCCTAGTGGTCACCAGAAGGGCGAGAAAAAAATAGAAACTACTGCCGGTGCGGCAGGCCCTGGCAGCTAGAGGAGAGAGCATAAAAACATACGACCTCTCTCTCCACGACCCAGTCTCAAAGTCCTGACTTGGAAATTTTTTTTTTTTATTTTTTTTATTTTTTTTTTTTCCGGCCTATCGACCATGGTGTTGGTCATTAAGGCCTTTTATTTTTTTTTTTTTTTTTTTAAATGTATTTATTTGTTTTTTTATTTTATTTATTTATTATTCTTTTAAATTTAACTTTTTCATATTATTTCTATGCATTATTATTATTATTATTATTATTATTATTATTATTACATTGAAACTTAAAACTAAACATTTATAATAATTTTCCTATTTTGTTCTTTCATACAAATAATATTTCTTAATTTAACATTCTAGCTAATAAACTAATCTATGTACCTACTCAACCAATAGCTAACTAGACTAATACCTATACCAGCCAATTGCTAAACCTAGACAGACAAATCGCTAAACCTATATTAGACAATCGCTAAACCTAGCTAATACATCATAATATACAATATATACAACACATAATTTATAGCATTCATAATTGAAAAATAAGCATACAAAAATGGTAACAATAGAAATAAAAAGTCACATCACTCTGATCAGTTCGGTCTCCCTCAAGAAAGTCATCAATTTATCAGTCACACCACCATCCCCATCACGTAAGAGAGCTGAGAGTGTGAAGGGGACTTTTACTGCATCACAGTAACTTATGAGGGAAGCACGTTCCCCCACAAATCGCCGACAATGCAGGATGATATGACTGATAGATAACACCGCATTGCAGGTGTTACAATGCGGTGGAAATCGTTTGTCTATATATGGTTCTAGATGAGTTATTCTGGTGCAGTTTGTTCTTATTCTTGCCAGGATTCGTTCTTCTAAACGGTTGGGCCGGTTGGCAGTGGCCCAATTACCCAGTTGAGGCTTGATGGTAGAGATGTTAAGTCTGGTCCACTGACCTTGCCACAGAAGATTAATTGATTTCTTTCCGAGGGATAGACACGACTGTAAATCACGAGGGACGTCCCAAGTAACCTCGAGCTCTACAGCCGATTTTGCAAGTAAGTTCATTGCCATAAATACGACAATGCCCGGGGCACCCAGATCAGAGTGAAGGACTTGTTGCATAAGTGCAACTTATTAATGATGCGACCCTGGATTTCATTAGAAATAGTTTGACATAAGTTAATTGCCTGAAGGGCTGACTTGGAGTTTGAGAAAATGACTATTGAATTATAACGAGAATTTCGTGCATAGTCTATAGCTTTGTCAATTGCAAAAAGTTCTGCTGTAAACACAGATGTATGTATCGGCAATCTGTACCTAAGTTCACATTCACTCGACCATACACTCGAACCCACACTTTCATCCGACTTGGAGCCGTCAGTGTACACGTGATGAGACCCCAGGTGACTGCGGATGATACCACCAAACAGGTGGTGTATCTCCAACTCCGGCGCCTTTTCTTTCGATGATGGTAACCACGATGTGTTGACGCCGAAGTTGGGTGTCTCCCACGGTGGTATCTTGCAGATGGTAAATTTGTCGCAGTCCCCGAGGTCTATTTGTAGTTGTTGTTCTATCTGGTGGAGGTGCACAGCCAGTGGCCTCCGTCTTCCGTGGTGAAGGTAGTGATGTTGTTGAAGGGAGGCACTGGCCACGTTACCGATCTCCGACTTCCGGATCGTTGCCATAGCGGTGTTGAGTGCGAGTTGATCCCGTCGAAGTCGGAGAGGAGGTATGTTCGCCTCCACTTCCATCCTAGCTACACGTGTACACTTCAGAGCTCCCAAACACACACGTAAACATTTATTCTGGTACACATCCAATCTTCCTAATGTTGTATCTGATGCCGATCCATACACCTGTGAGCCATAGTCTAGCTTTGTACGAATAAGGGTCTTATACACCATTAATAAAGATTTCCTGTCGGCTCCCCATGTGGTACCTGATAGGTACTTAAGGACATTTAAAGGTTTTTCACAACGAATAAGCAAGTTATTAATATGATGTGTAAAATTTAATCTCTGGTCAAAATGAATTCCTAAAAATTTAACAGAATTATGAAATGGTACCGGTTGGCCATCTAACGTTACGTTAATTTGAGGTACTCTACGTTTACTGAAAATTACTCCGGTACACTTAGGAACGGAAAACTTAAAGCCCCACTGTAAGGCCCATTGGTGGACAGAATCAAGCGCTGCTTGAATCCGTCCTACTGAAAACTGTGCATTACGTGACGAGTGCCACATTGCACAATCATCAGCATACAACGAGTATTTAAGATTCCTGGGAACTAGAGCTGATGACAGAATATCATTGATCATGATGTTAAAAAGTGTAGGACTAAGCACGCTTCCCTGTGGCACCCCGTTCTCTTGGACAAAAATGTCCGATGTTACATTACAGGGAAGGGTGACAGAAAAGGTTCTGTCACGCAAAAAGTTGTTGATGAAAATGGGCAAATTACCTCTTAAACCATAACCGTGAAGCTTCATCAGAATACCGTGTCGCCATGTCATGTCATAGGCTTTATGGATGTCCAAGAACACCCCTACCATGAATTCTTTATTGGCAAATGCCTTTGAAATGCAATGTTCCAGGTTCATCAAGTGATCAACTGTGCTCCGGTGTCTCCGGAAGCCACATTGTCGATCACTCAATAAACCCTTCGCTTCTAAAACAAAAAGTAGCCTATTATTTATCATTCTTTCCATGACTTTACAGAGGCAGGAAGTCAACGCAATAGGTCGAAATGAACTGGGATTCATAAGACGACCAGACTGTTTAGGTATCGGTATGATCCACGCAAAGTGCCATGAGTTTGGGAAGATGTTAGACACCCAAATCTCATTGTACACTGCTAGCAACTTGACCAGGTTATCCTGGCCAAGATGCCGGATCATACCGTACGTGATGGTGTCAGGTCCAGGACTGGTGTCTTTACAGGATCTTAGGGCAAGGAGAAGTTCGTCAATCGTAAACTCCCGGTTGTATGGGTAGTCTACGTCTTCTGTGGCAAAGTCTATCTCTTGTAGTTCAGCCGTACGTTTGTGATGGAGAAAACGTTGGTCGTAATTGGCTGAACTACTTACTTTTGAGAAACTCCTGGCAAGTACGTTTGCTACGTCCACGGGATCGTCGTAGGTGTTGTTATCCACTTGAAGAGTGGTGATGGGGGTATACGGGCGTTTGTTATTTAATATTTTTATAGTGGACCAGACTTTTGTAAGTGGTGTAAAACGATTCACCGTGGACACAAACGACCGCCAAGAGTCCCTTTTAGCTCTATTAATTACTCTCCTTGCCTCAGCCCTCGCCCGTTTGTAAGCTATAAAGTTGTTCTGAGTGGGCTGTTTGTCAAAAATCCTGTATCTCCTATTACGTTTCCTTAATGCCTCTCGGCAATCCGTTGACCACCAATGTGCTTCACGCTTATTTCGAATTATAGAGGTTTTGGGAATAGCAACCTCGGCTGCGTGTAAGATGTTTTGTGTTACATTTCGCATCTTTTCATCTATGGTCTCCCCGGACATATCTAGGTCGACGATCCTCCCGAAAGACCCCCAATCTGCTCTCTTAAAATTGAATTTTGGTACCAAAGGGGCCGAAATAGTATGACTTGAATAAGAGAGACAGATGGGAAAGTGGTCACTACCATGGGAGTCGAACTCAGGATGCCAAGAAAAATCCTGGTGTATATCCGGGGAGGCCAGAGACAAATCGATAGACGAAAAGTTGCCAGAACGATCGTCAACCCTGGTGGCTTGGCCATCGTTCAGGAGGCAGAGGTTGGATTGTTGTATAATGTCTGCCATCTGCCCTCCGCGAGCATCAGTTCTTAAGCTTCCCCACTGACAGTGATGGGCATTAAAGTCGCCCAGTATTAATTTTTTTCCGTGAAGTTGACTGAATAAATTATGAAATAAATCACTGTCAATGGGGCCGCGTGGCGGACAGTAAAGAGAGCAGATGGATATGTAGGTGTTGTGTAATTTCACTCTGCAAGCAACGGCTTCCAGAGTAGTGTTTAATGTTATTTGTGTCTGTGGATATGATTTGTGTGTGTATATTGCTACTCCGTGTCCATCGTTTCTCCTGTATGCGTTGTAGTGTTTAAATTGTGTTGGGTCAGAGTGATTCTCCAACCCTGTCTCCTGTAAACAGACGACGTCTGGCCTGTGTGTGTGTAATAATATTGATATGTTGTTCAATTTATTCCCAAGACTTCTACAATTCCACTGTAGTACAGTGAACATGGCGATTTAAGAGTTACGGGGTCGGCCTGCGTGCTTAGTCTTCTTGTGCCGTTTGCCGCGTGGCGAGTAGCTACCGGGGGACCTTTCCCGGTTCTTGCGTCCGGAGACATCCATTGCTTCCTCATCAATGGTGAGTCTCCCAGACTCCACCGAGGAAGAGCTATCCCTTCTCTCCCCCGATGAAGTGGGAGTAGGGTGTGTGCAAGGAAGTGACTTTGGTTTTAGTGTGGTGTAGTTTACTTTATCTTTCTTGTCTGACTTCTTCTTTTGTTTCTCTGACTGCAAAGCAGCTGCAGCCTGAGAATAGGAGTTAGTAGATTTGGTAATAGTCTTAGAGGGGGTCTTAATAGTAGGTGTAGTAGTAGATTGTTCAGCCTGTTCGCTCGGCTCTGACTCAGTCTGAGTACTAATGGTACACATCACGGGTCGAGATATCACCGCCGATGCATACGAGACATTGGGTGATGGGGTCGCTTGCGATCCCATCACCGCCTTCCTCGTATCATGATAGGAGATACCTCGCACTGCCTTCACTGAGCAGACCTCCTTCTCCAGCTTCCACTTGGGACAATCCCTCGAGGAAGTGGAGTGAGTACCCTTACAATGAAAGCAGGAGAGCTCCACTGATGTGCACTTTTCCTCAGCATGGCCAGGCGTCGCGCACCTGCCACACACTGGAGAAGAAGCCTTACAAGTTCGATTTCCGTGTCCATAAATCTGACAGTTCAAGCATCTAAGAGGGTTGGGAATAAAGGGTCTTACTTTAACAATTTCATAACCTATTTTGACAGTTTCAGGAAGTGAAACTTTGCCAAAAGTCAAAATGAGTGTTGCAGTCTTCTTCCTTATACCATCCTCTAAACGAGTTATGAATCTAGCATCAATAATATTTTGATTCCTCATTTCCTCAATTATTTCCGTTTCTTCCATCATCATTAAATCCCTACAGGTGATTACTCCCCTGCAGGAATTCATGGCTTGAGGAATCTTGGCTTCAACTTCATAATTGTGAATCTGACGTAATTTTAGCAAAGTGGCTACTTGTTTAGAATTGAATGTTTTTACTAGGAGGTCTCCAGATGCAAGTTTTTTTACTGATTCAACCACACCAGCCCAGCCATCAATTACCTTTTGAACAATGAAAGGATTGAGGCCGGCTAGTGGGGCCGAACCAGTGGCATGTAACATAACAAAAGATGCATTTTTCACGTCAATGTCAAGGGGTGTTCGAGTCTCGGTTCGTCCGTCATTCCGTGGTTCGTTAGTTCGTGGTGGTGGTCGGTCATGGCCGCCTCCTCCGCTATACGGAGGAGGGGTTGGGAGGGAAGGCAACATAGTAACCACTTCCCCCAAGGATGGGGGGAAGTGGGAAGAGGAAAAGAAAACACCAGAAAAGGATAATACCAGTCCTAATTAACTAATGTTTGAGATCAACCTCTCAACCCACACTAAGGTGGTCCGTCTGTGTTTAGTCACACCCAGAGCTATCAGTGGGGGAGTCCACCATAGGTAGGAGGCAAAGTTGATCTCAATATAAAGATATAGACACCTACTATATCTTCTACCAGCTATGGAGGGAATGAATACTAGCTAATCCTAGTCGTCACCAGAAGGGTGAAAAAAAAAGAAACTACTGCCGGTGCGGCAGGCCCTGGCAGCTAGAGGAGAGAGCATAAAATCATACGTCTACTCTCTCCACGACCCAGTCTCAAAGTCCCCCCTGACTTGGAATTTTTTTTTTTTTTTTTTTTTTTTTTTTTTTTTTTCCCTGGCCTATCGACCTTGGTGTTGGTCATTAAGGCCTTTTATTTATTGTATTTTATTTATTTTTATTATATATTTTTTTTTTTAATTTATCTATTTTTTATTTTATTTATTTATTATTATTTTAAATTGAATTTCTTGCATATTATTTTATGCATTTATTTTAATTATTATTATTATTATTATTATTATTATTATTATTTCTATTACATTTAAACTTAAAATTAAACTTATATACTAATTGTCTTTCTTTTCTTTTTGTAACTTTATACAAAATTTACATCCTAGCTAATAAACTAATCTATGTACCTACTCAACCAATAGCTAACTAGACTAATACCTATTCCAGCCAATCGCTAAACCTAGACAGACAAATCACTAAACCTATTTTAGACAATCGCTAAACCTAGCTAATACATCATATATATACACAATACACAACACAAAACATATAATATTCATAATTGCAAAAAATATACACAAAATGGTAAGAACAATAGTAATAAAAAGTCACATCACTCTGATCAGTTCGGTCTCCCTCAAGAAAGTCATCAATTTATCAGTCACACCACCATCCCCATCACCTAAGAGAGCTGAGAGTGTGAAGGGGACTTTTACTGCATCGCAGTAACTTATGAGGGAAGCACGTTCCCCCACAAATCGCCGACAATGCAGGATGATATGACTGATAGATAACACCGCATTGCAGGTGTTACAATGCGGTGGAAAACGTTTGTCTATATATGGTTCTAGATGAGTTATTCTGGTGCTGTTGGTTCGCAATCTTGCCAGGAAATGTTCTTCCAAACGGGTGGGCCGGTTGGCAGTGGCCCAATTACCCAGTTGAGGCTTGATGGTGTTGATGTTAAGTCCGGTCCACTGACCTTGCCACAGAAGATTAATTGATTTCTTTCCGAGGGATAGACACGACTGTAAATCACGAGGGACGTCCCAAGTAACCTCGAGCTCTACAGCCGATTTTGCAAGTAAGTCTGCCCGTTCATTGCCATAAATACGACAATGCCCGGGCACCCAGATCAGAGTGAAGGACTTGTTGCATAAGTGCAACTTATTAATGATGCGACCCTGGATTTCATTAGAAATAGTTTGACATGAGTTAATTGCCTGAAGGGCTGACTTGGAGTCTGAGAAAATTACTATTGAATTATAACGAGAATTTAGTGCATAGTCTATGGCTTTGTCAATTGCAAAAAGTTCTGCTGTAAACACAGATGTATGTATCGGCAATCTGTACCTAATTTCACATTCACTCGACCATACACTCGCACCCACACTTTCATCTGACTTGGAGCCGTCAGTGTACACGTGATAAGACCCCAAGTGACTGCGGACTATACCACCAAACAGGTGGTGTATCTCCAACTCCGGCGCCTTTTCTTTGGATGATGGTAACCACGATGTGTTGACGCCGAAGTTGGGTGTCTCCCACGGTGGTATCTTGGTGGTGATGAACTTGTCGCAGTCCCCGAGGTCTATTTGCAGTTGTTGTTCTAGCTGGTGGAGGCGTACAGCCAGTGGCCTCCGTCTTCCGTGGTGAAGGTAGTGATGTTGTTGAAGGGAGGCACTGGCTACGTTACCGATCTCCGACTTCCTGATGGTGGACATGGCAGTGTTGATGGCGATTTGATCCCGTCGAAGTCGGAGAGGAGGTATGTTCGCCTCCACCTCCATCCTAGCTACACGTGTACACTTCAGAGCTCCCAAACACACACGTAAACATTTATTCTGGTACACATCCAATCTCCCTAATGTTGTATCTGATGCCGACCCATACACCTGTGAGCCATAGTCTAGCTTTGTACGAATAAGGGTCTTATACACCATTAATAAAGATTTCCTGTCGGCTCCCCATGTGGTACCTGATAGGTACTTAAGGACATTTAAAGGTTTTTCACAACGAACAAGCAAATTATTAACATGATGTGTAAAATTTAACCTTTGGTCAAAATGAATTCCTAAAAATTTAACAGAATTATGAAATGGTACCGGTTGGCCATCTAACGTTACGTTAATTTGAGGTACTCTACGTTTACTGAAAATTACTCCGGTACACTTAGGAACGGAAAACTTAAAGCCCCACTGTAAGGCCCATTGGTGGACAGAATCAAGCGCTGCTTGAATCCGTCCTACTGAAACCTGTGCATTACGTGACGAGTGCCACATTGCACAATCATCAGCATACAACGAGTATTTAAGATTCCTGGGAACTAGAGCTGATGACAGAATATCATTGATCATGATGTTAAAAAGTGTTGGACTAAGCACGCTTCCCTGTGGCACCCCGTTCTCTTGGACAAAAATGTCCGATGTTACATTACAGGGAAGGGTGACAGAAAAGGTTCTGTCACGCAAAAAGTTGTTAATGAAAATGGGCAAATTACCTCTTAAACCATAACCGTGAAGCTTCATCAGAATACCGTGTCGCCATGTCATGTCATAGGCTTTATGGATGTCCAAGAACACCCCTACCATGAATTCTTTATTGGCAAATGCCTTTGAAATGCAATGTTCCAGGTTCATCAAGTGATCAACTGTGCTCCGGTGTCTCCGGAAGCCACATTGTCGATGACTCAATAAACCCTTCGCTTCTAAAACAAAAAGTAGCCTATTATTTATCATTCTTTCCATGACTTTACACAGGCAAGAAGTCAACGCAATAGGTCGAAATGAACTGGGATTCACAAGACGACCAGACTGTTTAGGTATCGGTATGACCCACGCAAAGTGCCATGAGTTTGGGAAGGTGTTAGACACCCAAATCTCATTAAACACCGCTAGCAACTTGACCAGGTTATCCTGGCCAAGATGCCGGATCATACCGTACGTTATGGTGTCAGGTCCAGGACTGGTGTCTTTACAGGATCTTAGGGCAAGGAGAAGTTCGTCTATCGTAAACTCCCGGTTGTATGGGTAGTCTACGTCTTCTGTGTCAAAGTCTATCTCTTGTAGTTCAGCCATACGTTTGTGATGGAGAAAACGTTGGTCGTAATTGGCTGAACTACTTACTTTTGAGAAACTCCTGGCAAGTACGTTTGCTACGTCCACGGGATCGTCGTAGATGTTGTTGTCCACTTGAAGAGTGGTGATGGGAGTATACGGGCGTTTGTTATTTAATATCTTTATAGTGGACCAGACTTTTGTAAGTGGTGTAAAACGATTCACCGTGGACACAAACGACCTCCAAGAGTCCCTTTTAGCTCTATTAATTACTCTCCTTGCCTCAGCCCTCGCCCGTTTGTAAGCTATAAAGTTGTTCTGAGTGGGCTGTTTGTCAAAAATCCTGTATCTCCTATTACGCTTCCTTAATGCCTCTCGGCAATCCGTTGACCACCAATGTGCTTCACGCTTATTTCGAATTATAGATGTTTTGGGAATAGCAACCTCAGCTGCGTGTAAAATGTTTTGTGTTACATTTCGCATCTTTTCATCTATGGTCTCCCCAGATATATCTAGGTCGACGATCCTCCCGAAAGACCCCCAATCTGCTCTCTTAAAACTAAACTTTGGCACCAAAGGGGCCGAAATAGTATGACTTGAATAAGAGAGACAGATGGGAAAGTGGTCACTACCAAGGGAGTCGGACTCAGGATGCCAAGAAAAATCCTGGTGTATATCCGTGGAGGCCAGAGACAAATCGATGGCCGAAAAGTTGCCAGAACGATCGTCAACCCTGGTGGCTTGACCATCGTTCAGGAGGCAGAGGTTGGATTGTTGTATAATGTCTGCCATCTGCCCTCCGCGAGCATCAGTTCTTAAGCTTCCCCACTGACAGTGATGGGCATTAAAGTCGCCCAGTATTAATTTTTTTCCGTGAAGTTGAGTGAATAAATTATGAAATAAATCACTGTCAATGGGGCCGCGTGGCGGACAGTAAAGAGAGCAGATGGATATGTAGGTGTTGTGTAATTTCACTCTGCAAGCAATGGCTTCCAGAGTAGTGTTTAATGTTATTTGTGTCTGTGGATGTGATTTGTGTGTGTATATTGCTACTCCGTGTCCATCGTTTCTCCTGTATGCGTTGTAATGTTTAAATTGTGTTGGGTCAGAGTGATTCTCCAACCCTGTCTCCTGTAAACAGACGACGTCTGGCCTGTGTGTGTGTAATAATATTGATATGTTGTTCAATTTATTCCCAAGACTTCTACAATTCCACTGTAGTACAGTGAACATGGCGATTTAAGAGTTACGGGGTCGGCCTGCGTGCTTAGTCTTCTTGTGCCGCCCGCCGCGTGGCGAGTAGCTACCGGGGGACCTTTCCCGGTTCTTGCGTCCGGAGACATCCATTGCTTCCTCATCAATGGTGAGTCTCCCAGACTCCACCGAAGAAGAGCTATCCCTTCTCTCCCCCGATGAAGTGGGAGTAGGGTGTGTGCAAGGAAGTGACTTTGGTTTTAGGGTGGTGTAGTTTACTTTATCTTTCTTGTCTGACTTCTTCTTTGGTTTCTCTGACTGCAAAGCAGCTGCAGCCTGAGAATAGGAGTTAGTAGATTTGGTAATAGTCTTAGAGGGGGTAATAATAGTAGGTGTAGTAGTAGAGTGATCAGCCTGTTCGCTCGGCTCTGACTCAGTCTGAGTACTGATAGTACACATCACGGGTCGAGATATCACCGCCGATGCATACGAGACATTGGGTGATGGGGTCGCTTGCGATCCCATCACCGCCTTCCTCGCATCATGATAAGAGATACCTCGCACTGCCTTCACTGAGCAGACCTCCTTCTCCAGCTTCCACTTGGGACAATCCCTCGAGGAAGTGGAGTGAGTACCCTTACAATGAAAGCAGGAGAGCTCCACTGATGTGCACTTTTCCTCAGCATGGCCAGGCGTCGCGCACCTGCCACACATTGGAGAAGAAGCCTTACAAGTTCGATTTCCATGTCCATAAATCTGACAGTTCAAGCATCTAAGAGGGTTGGGGATAAAGGGTCTTACTTTAACAATTTCATAACCTATTTTGACAGTTTCAGGAAGTGAAACTTTGCCAAAAGTCAAAATGAGTGTTGCAGTCTTCTTCCTTATACCATCCTCTAAACGTGTAATGAATCTAGCGTCAATGATATCTTGATTCTTCATTTCCTCAATTATTTCCGTTTCTTCCATCATCATTAAATCCCTACAGGTGATTACTCCCCTGCAGGAATTCATGGCTTGAGGAATCTTGGCTTCTACTTCATAATTGTGGATCTGACGTAATTTTAGCAAAGTGGCTACTTGTTTAGAATTAAATGTTTTGACTAGGAGGTCTCCAGAGGCAAGTTATTTTACTGATTCAACCATACCAGCCCAGCCATCAATAACCTTTTGAACAATGAAAGGATTGAGGCCGGCTAGTGGGGCCGAACCAGTGGCATGAAGCATGACAAACGAAGCATTTTTAACGTCTATGTCAAGGAGTGTTCGAGTCTCGTATCGTCCGTCGGTTCGTGGTGGTGGTGGTCGGTCATGGCCGCCTCCTCCGCTATACGGAGGAGGGGTTGGGAGGGAAGGCAACATAGTAACCACTTCCCCCAAGGATGGGGGGAAGTGGGAAGAGGGAAAGAAAACACCAGATAAGGATAATACCAGTCCTAATTAACTAATGTTTGAGATCAACCTCTCAACCCACACTAAGGTGGTCCGTCTGTGTTTAATCACACCCAGAGCTATCAGTGGGGGAGTCCACCATAGGTAGGAGGCAAAGTTGATCTCAATATAAAGATATAGACACCTACTATATCTTCTACCAGCTATGGAGGGAATGACTACTAGCTAAACCTAGTCGTCAACAGAAGGGTGAAAAAAAAGAAACTACTGCCGGTGCGGCAGGCCCTGGCAGCTAGAGGAGAGAGCACAAAACATACGACCTCTCTCTCCACGACCCAGTCTCAAAGTCTCTGACTTGGAACTACTACTACTTGTTGGATTTCTTGGCTATCAACCAGAAGCATATAGCTAAAGGTCATTAAGCCATTGGATCCATTTTATTATATCAATCTATATAAGGTCATAAAGTTTTGTCTCCCTCAGAAAACTCATTAGTTTGTTTATAATATTCTTATCATCTGATAGAATATTTTCGATGGTGAAAGCAATATTTTTACGTTGGAAATATTGTTTAAATTTAGTTCTTTGGTTTACATATTCAGTACAAAAAATTAGTAAATGACTAATAGACATTACTGTTGTGCATGCTAGGCACATGGGAGGAAAATTTCTATTAACATAAGGTTCGAGGTGTGTTACCCATGTGGCGTTAACCCTTAGACGGGCCAACACCACCTCGTCCCTGCGACTACGCCATGATGACGTAGCCCAGGGTTCGATAAGTGTTTTGACTTTATTCCTGATGTCTAATCCGGTCCACTGCCTTTGCCACAGGAGATGAATTCGAGACTTAATGAGGGAAACAAAACACCTGAGATCCGTACGGACTATGCTAATGTCCAGATCAACAGTTGACCCGGCTAGTATATCAGCCTGTTCATTGTCATAGATACCATAATGTGAAGGTACCCATATTAGCTTGATTGATTTATTGGCACAAGACAGCTTACTAATGATATTACCCTGTATTTCGTTGTTAGTTGTATTTAAGGATTTAATAGCTTGAAGTGAACTTAATGAATCTGTAAAAATAACTATCCTATCGTGGGTCGTCGACAGGGCAAAATCCAAAGCTTTATTAATAGCAAAAAGCTCAGCAATAAAAATAGATGTATGAATCGGCAGTCTGAATCTTAACTGGCATTCAGTCGACCATACACCTGCACCCACACATTCATCCGTCTTGGAACCGTCGGTATACAGATGGAAATATGAAAGATGTTGAACAATTATCTCACGAAACCTCTGGTGTTGATCTCGTCTCAATCGGAGGGGAGGCACTTGTGACTCCACCTCTAGACGCTCGATTCGAGTGCAACGTAGGGCTCCAAGACACACACGCAAACACGCATTCTGCACAACATCCAAACCTTTCAACACAGACTCAGATGCCGAACCATACACTATTGACCCATAATCTACTCTAGATCTAATCAGGGATTTATATAGCATTAGCAATGACTTCCTATCTGCTCCCCATTGAGTACCAGAAATGCACTTCAGCAAATTGAGTGCTTTTAAACATTTAATTTTTAACTGACTGACATGGACTCGCCATGTCAGTCGACTGTCAAAATGCAGTCCAAGAAATTTAGTCGAATTTTGAATAGGTAGGGGGTTGACACCCATAGTCAGCCTGACGCCTGGCTTCTTCCTATGAGTGAAAATAACCCCTACACTCTTTCTTACTGAAAACTTAAAACCCCACTGGAGGCCCCAATTGTGAATCAAATCCAGTGCCAATTGGATCCGAGTTGCCGAAAACTCTGCATTACAGCTGGAGTGCCATATCGCACAGTCGTCGGCGTACAGTGAGTATTTAAGATTTCGAGGAGGAGCTGGTAGAATGTCATTGATCATACATAGAAATAAGGTCGGAGACAGAACACTCCCCTGGGGCACCCCATTTGCCTGGACAAATATGTCCGAGAAAGTGACTGTGTCCGAAAAAAGCTTGACAGAGAAAGTTCTGTCAGAAATGAAATTCTTAACAAAAAAGGGCAGGTTACCGCGTAATCCCATCGCATATAGTTTCCTGAGGAGGCCATGTCGCCAAGTCATGTCGTAGGCTTTTTCAATGTCTAAAAATACTGCAATCAAAAATTGTTTTTTGGCAAATGCCTCTTGAATTTGAACTTCCAGGTTCACTAGCTGATCGAGCGTCTGGCGACCTTTACGGAAGCCACACTGCTCGTCAACCAGCAAATTCCTGGAATTTAAAAAATGCAATAGCCTACGATTAACAATTCGTTCCATGACCTTGCATAAGCAACTTGTGAGCGCAATAGGGCGATACGATGAAGTCGATCTGGGGTCCCCCCCTCCTTTCGGTATGGGAATGACATGTGCAAAGTGCCACGAGTTTGGAAAGGTGTGACCACTCCAAATCTCGTTAAACACTTGCAACATCTTGACCATGGAATCATGATCAAGATGCTTTATCATCTCATACCGATTCTCATCGGGTCCTGGGGATGTCCCACTACAGGCTCCTAGGGCTTGGACAAGCTCTTGCATTGTTAGATCACTGTTGTAATCTAATTCATCTCCTGTGGCAAAGTCAATATGCTGCAGCTCTGATGCTTCCTTGATGGGCAGGAAAGCTGGATGGTAATTTTCAGAGCTGCTAGCAAAAGAGAACTGCCTGGCGAGGGCGTTAGCAATGTCTCTAGGTTCGTCATAATTGATGTTATTAAAAGTGATGTTGGTAATTTTATTAGATATTTTTTTCTTATTTAATTTTCTTACAGTGGACCAGACTTGGGAAATTGATGTTTCACTGTTGATACTAGAGACAAAGCATCGCCAGGAGTCTCGTTTGGCTTGTCTGATGGTTCGACGAGCCCTAGCTCTCGCAAGTTTATACTTGCGAAAGTTCTCATCACTAATGCGATTTTTGAAAAGCCTGTAGGCTCTATTCCTCTCACACAGTACCCTGCGGCAATCTGGCGTCCACCATGGAACTCTATGCTTTGCGCTATCTACCGAAGTCTTAGGAATTGTTGCCATTGCGGCTTTGAGGATATTATCTTGAATATTATTTACTTTATCATCAATGGTTTCTCCAACAATTTCAATATTGACACCCTTTGTGAAGGACACCCAGTCTGCTTTTTTTACGTTAAATTTAGGTGCTGAAGGCTTTTTAATAGTGTCGCTTTTAAATTTAATCACAATAGGAAAATGGTCGCTTCCCAATGAGTCATCAATGGGTAGCCACTGGCAAGAGGCTGCAATCGATGGGGAGACCAGAGATAGGTCAAGAACGCTAAAATTACCAGTATTATCATCAACTCTCGTCGGACTACCGTCGTTCAGAAGAACCAAATTGGAATCACTGATTAGCCTAGCCATCTGTTCCCCCTTTCTGTCATCCTGCAGGGAACCCCATAACGTATGATGAGCATTAAAATCACCTACAATTAATTTTCTACAGGGCAGACTGTCCTGTAGATCAAAAACATCATCATAAGTTACTGTATCAGGAGGACAGTAGACAGAACAGATAGTCAGGTAGGTGCCACCGAATTTTACTCTGCAAGCGACACTTTCCAGAGGAAAATTACAGGGCACATCAGTGAAAGGGAGGTTATGGCGGATGTAGATTGCCACTCCACCTCCACCCCTCCCCCCACGGTCCCTCCTAATTAACTCGTAGTTCCGAAGCTGAACAACCTCGTCTTCGACTTGGTCGTTCAGATGAGTTTCCTGAAGGGCAATAATATCGGCAGCGTAAGAACAAGCCAAAAGTTTAAGTTCATTTAATCTAGCTCTAAGACTTCGACAGTTCCATTGGAGTATGGTTAGCGCGAAGATTATCGCTGTTTATGGGGTTTCTTGGAGCCTTGTTCGTCTGGCCGAACCTTTTTGTGCTGGGAGGGAAGACCCTCTTCCTCCTCTGCACTTCCCGGGGACCTCCCGCGGGCAGGTTTCGCGACGGTAGTCTCCATCGCCTGTTCCTCTCCATGAGGTACAGAGCCAGTCCTCGAACGGCTCGTCTCGCGACGAACCGGACGACTCCCGGATGTAGGCTTCATGGGAGTCACCTGAGCGAGAACATGAGATTTAGAAGCTGATACGGTATCATCAGCTTTGTGGTGCTTCTTTTGCTGGGTTGATTCAACAACTTCTAATTTCTTTGTCAAACTTTCTACTAGCAACGTTAATTTACTTACAGTATCCTTCAAGTTTTTAATTTCGTTATCTTTAGCTTGGATAGCCACGTTAACATTTGTTGTAGATACAGGAGCAGTGGTGCCAGTCATAGCTGCAGCATAGGAAACTGTGGGAGTTTGGTTAACCCCCTCCACCTTCCTCTTTGCCTCACCATAACTAACATCATGAGCCCTCATGTATGCCATTGCTTCAGTCTCCACTTTAAGGCTCCTGCAGTCACCTGCACTTGCCTGGTGGGGGCCGCCACAATTAGCACACCTGAAGACTGTCTCTGAACACAACTCAGTCTCGTGTCTACCTGCACATTTACCACAAGTGAATGAATCTTTATTGAAACACCTCAATGCCGTGTGTCCGAATTTCTGGCAACGGAAACAACGCATCGGTTTCTGAATGTATGGTCTAACGTGAACTATTTCGTATCCAATCTTTACCGTTTCCGGAATCTGTGCTGAAGCAAAAGTCAGGAAACACAAGCCAAATTTCTCTCTCTTGTTCTCTCTCATCCTGGTCATACTTTGTACATCAACAACGCCTTGGTCCTTCATTCCTTCCAAAATTTCAGCCTCATCCAGAGCGGCCAAATCCCTATGGAAAATGACGCCCTTACAGGTATTCGGCCCCACTGGAATGGTGGCTTTCACCTTAAAGTTATGAATTTGCGTCAGTTTAAGGAGATCCTTAACCTGGGATGCCTTCAGTACTTTTTCCAGGATACTACCATCACGCAACTTGTTAGCAGCAGCAAGACTGCCACCCACTTGACCATCAAGGACCTTTTTGACGATAAAGGGGTTAAAGTTTTTGAGAGACTGACCCTCATCAACACATCTAATATTTACATAACGAGCATTCATTGGAGGAATTTTAACATCAGGTTGTCTTTGTCTGTCTGCCGTAGGGGTTCCATTATTGTCAGCCATTGTCCTAGTTTGGTCCTTGGTCGTTAACCTCCCTCCTTGAGGAGGAGGGAGGCTAGTCGGGGGTTCATCCATCCGGGGCATCGGACTACGTCCGACCCCTCTCCTCGCACACTCACCTACCTCCATGAACTTTTGTATCAACCCCCAAAAGTGGACAATAATTTAGGGAATAAAAGTTACCTTTACTCGCCCCTCCCTAGTGGTAGCCTGGCGGCGTTCTCCAGTACCAGCTAGGGGATCGGAGTTTGTGCGGAAGGAACTTCCCCACCACCGAACCTGCCTAATGCGAGGGGTGGTGTAGTAGGAACCCACCTCCCAAGCGAATACCGTTGCTCAGCCAAGAGACAACCGTAGGCCCAGGAGGTCGCACGGAAAATATAGAAGAAAAAGTAGTTTAAGAAAAAGAGGTGCCCAAATGACGCACCAGACTACTGGGCCCCCCTACCACAGGGTTTCCCCTGAGGCAGTGAGTGCTGCGGGTCTGGTGTGGGGAACAACTAACTACTAGCTACCATAAACTACTGGTTGTCCTCCAGCAAAAATCAAATCACTGAAGGTGTACACAGCAGTGCAGCAAAACGCTGCAAATTTAATTTACTCAATTACTTTACACAAGGCAGAGAAACAACAGAGTACTGCCGGTAAGAGGCCTCGGTACACCAAGGTAACTCCACGAACAATACTGTAGTCTGTTGTTGCTGTGCTAAACGAGGACGAGGTCTGGACACAACAAAGTCTGGACGCATAATGTGACTTGGAACTACTTCTACTACTTGTTGGATTTCTTGGCTATCGACCAGAGGCATATAGCCAAAGATCATTAAGCCATTGGATCCATTTTATTATATCAATCTATATAATGTCATAAAGTTTTGTCTCCCTCAGAAAACTCAGCAGTTTGTTTATAATATTCTTATCATCTGATAGAATATTTTCGATGGTGAAAGCCATTTTTTTAACTTGATAAACATGTTTAATTTTACTTCTTTGGTTTTTATATTTATTACAAAAAATTACTAAATGATTTATTGACATTATAGAATTACACTCTATACATTGAGGTGGGAATTGTCTATTTACATAGGGTTCAAGGTGTGTTACCCATGTGGCATTGACCCTAAGACGGGCCAACACCACCTCGTCCCTGCGACTACGCCATGATGACATAGCCCAGGGTTCGATAAGTGTTTTTACTTTATTACTGATGTTTAATCTGGTCCACTGCCTTTGCCACAGGAGATGAATTCGAGACTTAATGAGGGAAACAAAACACCTGAGATCCGTACGGACTATGCTAATGTCCAGATCAACAGTTGACCCGGCTAGTATATCAGCCTGTTCATTGCCATAGATACCATAATGTGAAGGTACCCATATTAGCTTGATTGATTTATTGGCACAAGACAGCTTACTAATGATATTACCCTGTATTTCGTTGTTAGTTGTATTTAAGGATTTAATAGCTTGAAGTGAACTTAATGAATCTGTAAAAATAACTATCCTATCGTGGGTCGTCGATAGGGCAAAATCCAAAGCTTTATTAATAGCAAAAAGTTCAGCAAGAAAAATAGATGTATGAATCGGCAGTCTGAATCTTAACTGACATTCAGTCGACCATACACCTGCACCCACACATTCATCCGTCTTGGAACCGTCGGTATACAGATGAAAATATGAAAGATGTTGAACAATTATCTCACGAAACCTCTGGTGTACCTCCACCTCCGGCACCCGGGATTTAACCCCTGGCAGCCAGGAATCCACAATAGTGAAGGGGGGTGTTACCCAGGGTGCAATATTTACTAAAACCAGGGAATCGATTGTTGATAATTCTATACCGACACACTCTACGAGGTCGTGGGGTCTTGCTCTGAGGGACCTCACGCCAGTGCCCTCCGGGGCCGTGCGACGCCCAGGCAGATAACTCGGCCCTTCCGGGGGCCTATCGCCATGGCCCCCCGGCTGCAAATGCCTCACCAAGGCATTACCGGGAGGATGACTCGGCTCCCCGGGTACCTGAACTTGGGGCCTGGTCCCCATTGGCCTCACGCCAGTGCCCCCTGGGGCGCAGGGGTTCCCGGACGGACGACTCGGTCCCTCTGCCAGGGGCCTAGCGCCATGGCCCCCCGGGTGCTGTTGCCGTAGCAAGGCATTCCCGGGAAGATGACTCGGCACCCTGGATTTCTTAGCACAGTATACTAATAGTAGTTGATCTCGTCTCAATCGGAGGGGAGGCACTTGTGACTCCACCTCTAGACGCTCGATTCGAGTGCAACGTAGGGCTCCAAGACACACACGCAAACATGCATTCTGTACAATATCCAAACCTTTCAACACAGACTCAGATGCCGAACCATACACTATTGACCCATAATCTACTCTAGATCTAATCAGGGATTTATACAGCATTAGCAATGACTTCCTATCTGCTCCCCATTGAGTACCAGAAATGCACTTCAGCAAATTAAGTGCTTTTAAACATTTAATTTTTAACTGACTGACATGGACTCGCCATGTCAGTCGACTGTCAAAATGCAGTCCAAGAAATTTAGTCGAATTTTGAATAGGTAGGGGGTTGACACCCATAGCCAGCCTGACGTCTGGCTTCTTCCTATGAGTGAAAATAACCCCTACACTCTTTCTTACTGAAAACTTAAAACCCCACTGGAGGCCCCAATTGTGAATCAAATCCAGTGCCAATTGGATCCGAGTTGCCGAAAACTCTGCATTACAGCTGGAGTGCCATATCGCACAGTCGTCGGCGTACAGTGAGTATTTAAGATTTCGAGGAGGAGCTGGTAGAATGTCATTGATCATACATAGAAATAAGGTCGGAGACAGAACACTCCCCTGGGGCACCCCATTTGCCTGGACAAATATGTCCGAGAAAGTGACTGTGTCCGAAAAAAGCTTGACAGAGAAAGTTCTGTCAGAAATGAAATTCTTAACAAAAAAAGGGCAGGTTACCGCGTAATCCCATCGCATATAGTTTCCTGAGGAGGCCATGTCGCCGTGTCATGTCGTAGGCTTTTTCAATGTCTAAAAATACTGCAATCAAAAATTGTTTTTTGGCAAATGCCTCTTGAATTTGAACTTCCAGGTTCACTAGCTGATCGAGCGTCTGGCGACCTTTACGGAAGCCACACTGCTCGTCAACCAGCAAATTCCTGGAATTTAAAAAATGCAATAGCCTACGATTAACAATTCGTTCCATGACCTTGCATAAGCAACTTGTGAGCGCAATAGGGCGATACGATGAAGTCGATCTGGGGTCCCCCCCTCCTTTCGGTATGGGAATGACATGTGCAAAGTGCCACGAGTTTGGAAAGGTGTGACCCCTCCAAATTTCGTTAAACACTTGCAACATCTTGACCATGGAATCATGATCAAGATGCTTTATCATCTCATACCGAATCTCATCGGGTCCTGGGGATGTCCCACTACAGGCTCCTAGGGCTTGGACAAGCTCTTGCATTGTTAGATCACTGTTGTAATCTAATTCATCTCCTGTGGCAAAGTCAATATGCTGCAGCTCTGATGCTTCCTTGATGGGCAGGAAAGCTGGATGGTAATTTTCAGAGCTGCTAGCAAAAGAGAACTGCCTGGCGAGGGCGTTAGCAATGTCTCTAGGTTCGTCATAATTGATGTTATTAAAAGTGATGTTGGTAATTTTATTAGATATTTTTTTCTTATTCAATTTTCTTACAGTGGACCAGACTTGGGAAATTGATGTTTCACTGTTGATACTAGAGACAAAGCATCGCCAGGAGTCTCGTTTGGCTTGTCTGATGGTTCGACGAGCCCTAGCTCTCGCAAGTTTATACTTGCGAAAGTTCTCATCACTAATGCGATTTTTGAAAAGCCTGTAGGCTCTATTCCTCTCACACAGTACCCTGCGGCAATCTGGCGTCCACCATGGAACTCTATGCTTTGCGCTATCTACCGAAGTCTTAGGAATTGTTGCCATTGCGGCTTTGAGGATATTATCTTGAATATTATTTACTTTATCATCAATGGTTTCTCCAACAATTTCAATATTGACACCCTTTGTGAAGGACACCCAGTCTGCTTTTTTTACGTTAAATTTAGGTGCTGAAGGCTCTTTAATAGTGTCGCTTTTAAATTTAATCACAATAGGAAAATGGTCACTTCCCAATGAGTCATCAATGGGTAGCCACTGGCAAGAGGCTGCAATGGATGGGGAGACCAGAGATAGGTCAAGAACGCTAAAATTACCAGTATTATCATCAACTCTCGTCGGACTACCGTCGTTCAGAAGAACCAAATTGGAATCACTGATTAGCCTAGCCATCTGTTCCCCCTTTCTGTCATCCTGCAGGGAACCCCATAACGTATGATGAGCATTAAAATCACCTACAATTAATTTTCTACAGGGCAGACTGTCCTGTAGATCAAAAACATCATCATAAGTTACTGTATCAGGAGGACAGTAGACAGAACAGATAGTCAGGTAGGTGCCACCGAATTTTACTCTGCAAGCGACACTTTCCAGAGGAAAATTACAGGGCACATCAGTGAAAGGGAGGTTATGGCGGATGTAGATTGCCACTCCACCTCCACCCCTCCCCCCACGGTCCCTCCTAATTAACTTGTAGTTCCGAAGCTGAACAACCTCGTCTTCGACTTGGTCGTTCAGATGAGTTTCCTGAAGGGCAATAATATCGGCAGCGTAAGAACAAGCCAAAAGTTTAAGTTCATTTAATCTAGCTCTAAGACTTCGACAGTTCCATTGGAGTATGGTTAGCGCGAAGATTATCGCTGTTTATGGGGTTTCTTGGAGCCTTGTTCGTCTGGCCGAACCTTTTTGTGCTGGGAGGGAAGACCCTCTTCCTCCTCTGCACTTCCCGGGGACCTCCCGCGGGCAGGTTTCGCGACGGTAGTCTCCATCGCCTGTTCCTCTCCATGAGGTACAGAGCCAGTCCTCGAACGGCTCGTCTCGCGACGAACCGGACGACTCCCGGATGTAGGCTTCATGGGAGTCACCTGAGCGAGAACATGAGATTTAGAAGCTGATACGGTATCATCATCTTTGTGGTGCTTCTTTTGCTGGGTTGATTCAACAACTTCTAATTTCTTTGTCAAACTTTCTACTAGCAACGTTAATTTACTTACAGTATCCTTCAAGTCTTTAATTTCATTATCTTTAGCTTGGATAGCCACGTTAACATTTGTTGTAGTTACAGGAGCAGTGGTGCCAGTCATAGCTGCAGCATAGGAAACTGTGGGAGTTTGGTTAACCCCCTCCACCTTCCTCTTTGCCTCACCATAACTGACATCATGAGCCCTCATGTATGCCATTGCTTCAGTCTCCACTTTAAGGCTCCTGCAGTCACCTGCACTTGCCTGGTGGGGGCCGCCACAATTAGCACACTTGAAGACTGTCTCTGAACACAACTCAGTCTCGTGTCTACCTGCACATTTACCACAAGTGAATGAATCTTTATTGAAGCACCTCAATGCTGTGTGTCCGAATTTCTGGCAGCGGAAACAACGCATCGGTTTCTGAATGTATGGTCTAACGTGAACTATTTCATATCCAATCTTTACCGTTTCCGGAATCTGTGCTGAAGCAAAAGTCAGGAAACACAAGCCAAATTTCTCTCTCTTGTTCTCTCTCATCCTGGTCATACTTTGTACATCAACAACGTCTTGGTCCTTCATTCCTTCCAAAATTTCAGCCTCATCCAGAGCGGCCAAATCCCTATGGAAAATGACGCCCTTACAGGTATTCGGCCCCACTGGAATGGTGGCTTTCACCTTAAAGTTATGAATTTGCGTCAGTTTAAGGAGATCCTTAACCTGGGATGCCTTCAGTACTTTTACCAGGATACTACCATCACGCAACTTGTTAGCAGCAGCAAGACTGCCACCCACTTGACCATCAAGGACCTTTTTGACGATAAAGGGGTTAAAGTTTTTGAGAGACTGACCCTCATCTACACATCTAATATTTACATAGCGAGCATTCATAGGAGGAATTTTAACATCAGGTTGTCTTTGTTTGTCTGCCGTAGGGGTTCCATTACTGTCAGCCATTGTCCTAGTTTGGTCCTTGGTCGTTAACCTCCCTCCTTGAGGAGGAGGGAGGCTAGTCGGGGGTTCATCCATCCGGGGCATCGGACTACGTCCGACCCCTCTCCTCGCACACTCACCTACCTCCCTGAACTATTGTATCAACCCCCAAAAATGGACAATAATTTAGGGAATAAAAGTTACCTTTACTCGCCCCCCCCTAGTGGTAGCCTGGCGGCGTTCTCCAGTACCAGCTAGGGGATCGGAGTTTGTGCGGAAGGAACTTCCCTACCACCGAACCTGCCTAATGCGAGGGGTGGTGTAGTAGGAACCCACCTCCCAAGCGAATACCGTTGCTCAGCCAAGAGACAACCGTAGGCCCAGGAGGTCGCACGGAAAATATAGAAGAAAAAGTAGTTTAAGAAAAAGAGGTGCCCAAATGACGCACCAGACTACTGGGCCCCCCTACCACAGGGTTTCCCCTGAGGCAGTGAGTGCTGCGGGTCTGGTGTGGGGAACAACTAACTACTAGCTACCATATACTACTGGTTGTCCTCCAGCAAAAATCAAATCACTGAAGGTGTACACAGCAGTGCAGCAAAACGCTGCAAATTTACTTTACAATATTACTTTACACCAGGCAGAGAAACAACAGAGTACTGCCGGTAAGAGGCCTCGGTACACCAAGGTAACTCCACGAACAATACTGGTGTCTGTTGTTGCTATGTACAGAGAGGACGAGGTCTTGACTGAACAAAGTCTGGACGCATGTGGTGACTTGGAACTACTACTACTTGTTAGATTTATTGGCTATCAACCAGAGGCATATAGCCAAAGGTCATTAAGCCATTGGATCCATTTTATTATATCAATCTATATAAGGTCATAAAGTTTTTTCTCCTTCAGAAAACTCAGCAGTTTGTTTATAATATTCTTATCATCTGATAGAATATTTTCGATGGTTAGAGCTATTTTTTTAAGTTGAAAATATTGTTTAATTTTACTTCTTTGATTATTATGATCAGTACAAAAAATTAATAAATGATTTATAGATAGTATTGTGTTGCATGATGTGCATTGAGGGGGAAAAGTTCTGTTAATATATGGTTCTAGGTGGGTTAACCATGTGGCGTTAACCCTTAGACGGGCTAACACCACCTCGTCCCTGCGACTACGCCATGACGACGTAGCCCAGGATTCAATAACTTTTTTGACTTTGTTTCTGATGTCTAATCTGGTCCACTGCCTTTGCCACAGGAGATGAATTCGAGACTTAATGAGGGAAATAAAACACCTGAGATCCGTACGGACTATGCTAAGGTCCAGATCAACAGTTGACCCGGCTAGTATATCAGCCTGTTCATTACCATAGATACCATAATGTGAAGGTACCCATATTAGCTTGATTGATTTATTGGCACAAAACAGCTTACTAATGATATTACCCTGTATTTCGTTGTTAGTTGTATTTAAGGATTTAATAGCTTGAAGTGAACTTAATGAATCTGTAAAAATAACTATCCTATCGTGGGTCGTCGACAGGGCAAAATCCAAAGCTTTATTAATAGCAAAAAGTTCAGCAATAAAAATAGATGTATGAATCGGCAGTCTGAATCTTAACTGACATTCAGTCGACCATACACCTGCACCCACACATTCATCCGTCTTGGAACCGTCGGTATACAGATGGAAATATGAAAGATGTTGAACAATTATCTCACGAAACCTCTGGTGTACCTCCACCTCCGGCACCCGGGATTTAACCCCTGGCAGCCAGGAATCCACAATAGTGAAGGGGGGTGTTACCCAGGGTGCAATATTTACTAAAACCAGGGAATCGATTGTTGATAATTCTATACCGACACACTCTACGAGGTCGTGGAGTCTTGCTCTGAGGGACCTCACGCCAGTACCCTCCAGGGCTGTGCGACGCCCAGGCGGATAACTCGGCCCTTCCGGGGGCCTATCGCCATGGCCCTCCGGCTGCAAATGCCTCACCAAGGCATTACCGGGAGGATGACTCGGCTCCCCGGGTAGCTGAACTTGGGGCCTGGTCCCCATTGGCCTCACGCCAGTGCCCCCTGGGACGCAGGGGTTCCCGGACGGACGACTCGGTCCCTCTGCCAGGGGCCTAGCGCCATGGCCCCCCGGGTGCTGTTGCCGTAGCAAGGCATTCCCGGGAAGATGACTCGGCACCCTGGATTTCTTAGCACAGTATACTAATAGTAGTTGATCTCGTCTCAATCGGAGGGGAGGCACTTGTGACTCCACCTCTAGACGCTCGATTCGAGTGCAACGTAGGGCTCCAAGACACACACGCAAACACGCATTCTGCACAACATCCAAACCTTTCAACACAGACTCAGATGCCGAACCATACACTATTGACCCATAATCTACTCTAGATCTAATCAGGGATTTATATAGCATTAGCAATGACTTCCTATCTGCTCCCCATTGAGTACCAGAAATGCACTTCAGCAAATTGAGTGCTTTTAAACATTTAATTTTTAACTGACTGACATGGACTCGCCATGTCAGTCGACTGTCAAAATGCAGTCCAAGAAATTTAGTCGAATTTTGAATAGGTAGGGGGTTGACACCCATAGTCAGCCTGACGCCTGGCTTCTTCCTATGAGTGAAAATAACCCCTACACTCTTTCTTACTGAAAACTTAAAACCCCACTGGAGGCCCCAATTGTGAATCAAATCCAGTGCCAATTGGATCCGAGTTGCCGAAAACTCTGCATTACAGCTGGAGTGCCATATCGCACAGTCGTCGGCGTACAGTGAGTATTTAAGATTTCGAGGAGGAGCTGGTAGAATGTCATTGATCATACATAGAAATAAGGTCGGAGACAGAACACTCCCCTGGGGCACCCCATTTGCCTGGACAAATATGTCCGAGAAAGTGACTGTGTCCGAAAAAAGCTTGACAGAGAAAGTTCTGTCAGAAATGAAATTCTTAACAAAAAAGGGCAGGTTACCGCGTAATCCCATCGCATATAGTTTCCTGAGGAGGCCATGTCGCCAAGTCATGTCGTAGGCTTTTTCAATGTCTAAAAATACTGCAATCAAAAATTGTTTTTTGGCAAATGCCTCTTGAATTTGAACTTCCAGGTTTACTAGCTGATCGAGCGTCTGGCGACCTTTACGGAAGCCACACTGCTCGTCAACCCATCAAATTCCTGGAATTTAAAAAATGCAATAGCCTACGATTAACAATTCGTTCCATGACCTTGCATAAGCAACTTGTGAGCGCAATAGGGCGATACGATGAAGTCGATCTGGGGTCCCCCCCTCCTTTCGGTATGGGAATGACATGTGCAAAGTGCCACGAGTTTGGAAAGGTGTGACCCCTCCAAATCTCGTTAAACACTTGCAACATCTTGACCATGGAATCATGATCAAGATGCTTTATCATCTCATACCGAATCTCATCGGGTCCTGGGGATGTCCCACTACAGGCTCCTAGGGCTTGGACAAGCTCTTGCATTGTTAGATCACTGTTGTAATCTAATTCATCTCCTGTGGCAAAGTCAATATGCTGCAGCTCTGATGCTTCCTTGATGGGCAGGAAAGCTGGATGGTAATTTTCAGAGCTACTAGCAAAAGAGAACTGCCTGGCGAGGGCGTTAGCAATGTCTCTAGGTTCGTCATAATTGATGTTATTAAAAGTGATGTTGGTAATTTTATTAGATATTTTTTTTTTATTTAATTTTCTTACAGTGGACCAGACTTGGGAAATTGATGTTTCACTGTTGATACTAGAGACAAAGCATCGCCAGGAGTCTCGTTTGGCTTGTCTGATGGTTCGACGAGCCCTAGCTCTCGCAAGTTTATACTTGCGAAAGTTCTCATCACTAATGCGATTTTTGAAAAGCCTGTAGGCTCTATTCCTCTCACACAGTACTCTGCGGCAATCTGGCGTCCACCATGGAACTCTATGCTTTGCGCTATCTACCGAAGTCTTAGGAATTGTTGCCATTGCGGCTTTGAGGATATTATCTTGAATATTATTTACTTTATCATCAATGGTTTCTCCAACAATTTCAATATTGACACCCTTTGTGAAGGACACCCAGTCTGCTTTTTTTACGTTAAATTTAGGTGCTGAAGGCTCTTTAATAGTGTCGCTTTTAAATTTAATCACAATAGGAAAATGGTCACTTCCCAATGAGTCATCAATGAGTAGCCACTGGCAAGAGGCTGCAATTGATGGGGAGACCAGAGATAGGTCAAGAACGCTAAAATTACCAGTATTATCATCAACTCTCGTCGGACTACCGTCGTTCAGAAGAACCAAATTGGAATCACTGATTAGCCTTGCCATCTGTTCCCCCTTTCCGTCATCCTGCAGGGAACCCCATAACGTATGATGAGCATTAAAATCACCTACAATTAATTTTCTACAGGGCAGACTGTCCTGTAGATCAAAAACATCATCATAAGTTACTGTATCAGGAGGACAGTAGACAGAACAGATAGTCAGGTAGGTGCCACCGAATTTTACTCTGCAAGCGACACTTTCCAGAGGAAAATTACAGGGCACATCAGTGAAAGGGAGGTTATGGCGGATGTAGATTGCCACTCCACCTCCACCCCTCCCCTCCCCCCACGGTCCCTCCTAATTAACTTGTAGTTCCGAAGCTGAACAACCTCGTCTTCGACTTGGTCGTTCAGATGAGTTTCCTGAAGGGCAATAATATCGGCAGCGTAAGAACAAGCCAAAAGTTTAAGTTCATTTAATCTAGCTCCAAGACTTCGACAGTTCCATTGGAGTATGGTTAGCGCGAAGATTATCGCTGTTTAAGGGGTTTCTTGGAGCCTTGTTCGTCTGGCCGAACCTTTTTGTGCTGGGAGGGAAGACCCTCTTCCTCCTCTGCACTTCCCGGGGACCTCCCGCGGGCAGGTTTCGCGACGGTAGTCTCCATCGCCTGTTCCTCTCCATGAGGTACAGAGCCAGTCCTCGAACGGCTCGTCTCGCGACGAACCGGACGACTCCCGGATGTAGGCTTCATGGGAGTCACCTGAGCGAGAACATGAGATTTTGAAGCTGATACGGTATCATCAGCTTTGTGGTGCTTCTTTTGCTGGGTTGATTCAACAACTTCTAATTTCTTTGTCAAACTTTCTACTAGCAACGTTAATTTACTTACAGTATCCTTCAAGTCTTTAATTTCGTTATCTTTAGCTTGGATAGCCACGTTAACATTTGCTGTAGATACAGGAGCAGTGGTGCCAGTCATAGCTGCAGCATAGAAAACTGTGGGAGTTTGGTTAACCCCCTCCACCTTCCTCTTTGCCTCACCATAACTAACATCATGAGCCCTCATGTATGCCATTGCTTCAGTCTCCACTTTAAGGCTCCTGCAGTCACCTGCACTTGCCTGGTGGGGGCCGCCACAATTAGCACACCTGAAGACTGTCTCTGAACACAACTCAGTCTCGTGTCTACCTGCACATTTACCACAAGTGAATGAATCTTTATTGAAACACCTCAATGCTGTGTGTCCGAATTTCTGGCAACGGAAACAACGCATCGGTTTCTGAATGTATGGTCTAACGTGAACTATTTCGTATCCAATCTTTACCGTTTCCGGAATCTGGGCTGAAGCAAAAGTCAGGAAACACAAGCCAAATTTCTCTCTCTTGTTCTCTCTCATCCTGGTCATACTTTGAACATCAACAACGCCTTGGTCCTTCATTCCTTCCAAAATGTCTGCCTCATCCAGAGCGGCCAAATCCCTATGGAAAATGACGCCCTTACAGGTATTCGGCCCCACTGGAATGGTGGCTTTCACCTTAAAGTTATGAATTTGCGTCAGCTTAAGGAGATCCTTAACCTGGGATGCCTTCAGTACTTTTACCAGGATACTACCATCACGCAACTTGTTAGCAGCAGCAAGACTGCCACCCACTTGACCATCAAGGACCTTTTTGACGATAAAGGGGTTAAAGTTTTTGAGAGACTGACCCTCATCAACACATCTAATATTTACATAACGAGCATTCATTGGAGGAATTTTAACATCAGGTTGTCGTTGTCTGTCTGCCGTAGGGGTTCCATTATTGTCAGCCATTGTCCTAGTTTGGTCCTTGGTCGTTAACCTCCCTCCTTGAGGAGGAGGGAGGCTAGTCGGGGAGTCATCCATCCGGGGCATCGGACTACGTCCGACCCCTCTCCTCGCACACTCACCTACCTCCCTGAACTATTGTATCAACCCCCAAAAATGGACAATAATTTAGGGAATAAAAGTTACCTTTACTCGCCCCCCCCTAGTGGTAGCCTGGCGGCGTTCTCCAGTACCAGCTAGGGGATCGGAGTTTGTGCGGAAGGAACTTCCTCACCACCGAACCTGCCTAATGCGAGGGGTGGTGTAGTAGGAATCCACCTCCCAAGCGAATACCGTTGCTCAGCCAAGAGACAACCGTAGGCCCAGGAGGTCGCACGGAAAATATAGAAGAAAAAGTAGTTTAAGAAAAAGAGGTGCCCAAATGACGCACCAGATTACTGGGCCCCCCTACCACAGGGTTTCCCCTGAGGCAGTGAGTGCTGCGGGTCTGGTGTGGGGAACAACTAACTACTAGCTACCATATACTACTGGTTGTCCTCCAGCAAAAAAACAAATCACTGAAGGTGTACACAGCAGTGCAGCAAAACGCTGCAAATTTACTTTACTTAATTACTTTACACTAGGCAAAGAGGCAACAGAGTACTGCTAGTAAGAGGCCTCGGTACACCAAGGTAGCTCCACGGACAGTACTGTAGTCTGTTGTCGCTATGCACAATGAGGACGAGGTCTGGACACAACAAAGTCTGGACGCATAATGTGACTTGGAACTACTTCTACTACTTGTTGGATTTCTTGGCTATCAACCAGAAGCATATAGCTAAAGGTCATTAAGCCATTGGATCCATTTTATTATATCAATCTATATAAGGTCATAAAGTTTTGTCTCCCTCAGAAAACTCATCAATTTGTTTATAATATTCTTATCATCTGATAGAATATTTTCGATGGTGAAAGCCATTTTTTTAACTTGAAAGAACTGTTTAATTTTACTTCTCTGGTTGTTATAATTATTACAAAAAATTAATAAATGACTGATGGACATTACTGCTGTGCATGATGGGCACATGGGGGGAAAATTTCTGTTTATATAGGCCTCTAGGTGAGTTACCCATGTGGCGTTGACCCGAAGACGAGCCAATACCACTTCGTCCCTGCGACTACGCCATGATGACGTAGCCCAGGGTTCAATAACTTTTTTTACTTTATTACTGATGTCTAATCTGGTCCACTGCCTTTGCCACAGGAGATGAATTCGAGACTTAATGAGTGAAACAAAACACCTGAGATCCGTACGGACTATGCTAAGGTCCAGATCAACAGTTGACCCGGCTAGTATATCAGCCTGTTCATTGCCATAGATACCATAATGTGAAGGTACCCATATTAGCTTGATTGATTTATTGGCACAAAACAGCTTACTAATGATATTACCCTGTATTTCGTTGTTAGTTGTATTTAAGGATTTAATAGCTTGAAGTGAACTTAATGAATCTGTAAAAATAACTATCCTATCGTGGGTCGTCGATAGGGCAAAATCCAAAGCTTTATTAATAGCAAAAAGTTCAGCAATAAAAATAGATGTATGAATCGGCAGTCTGAATCTTAACTGACATTCAGTCGACCATACACCTGCACCCACACATTCATCCGTCTTGGAACCGTCGGTATACAGATGGAAATATGAAAGATGTTGAACAATTATCTCACGAAACCTCTGGTGTACCTCCACCTCCGGCACCCGGGATTTAACCCCTGGCAGCCAGGAATCCACAATAGTGAAGGGGGGTGTTACCCAGGGTGCAATATTTACTAAAACCAGGGAATCGATTGTTGATAATTCTATACCGACACACTCTACGAGGTCGTGGAGTCTTGCTCTGAGGGACCTCACGCCAGTGCCCTCCGGGGCCGTGCGACGCCCAGGCAGATAACTCGGCCCTTCCGGGGGCCTATCGCCATGGCCCCCCGGCTGCAAATGCCTCACCAAGGCATTACCGGGAGGATGACTCGGCTCCCCGGGTACCTGAACTTGGGGCCTGGTCCCCATTGGCCTCACGCCAGTGCCCCCTGGGGCGCAGGGGTTCCCGGACGGACGACTCGGTCCCTCTGCCAGGGGCCTAGCGCCATGGCCCCCCGGGTGCTGTTGCCGTAGCAAGGCATTCCCGGGAAGATGACTCGGCACCATGGATTTCTTAGCACAGTATACTAATAGTAGTTGATCTCGTCTCAATCGGAGGGGAGGCACTTGTGACTCCACCTCTAGACGCTCGATTCGAGTGCAACGTAGGGCTCCAAGACACACACGCAAACACGCATTCTGCACAACATCCAAACCTTTCAACACAGACTCAGATGCCGAACCATACACTATTGACCCATAATCTACTCTAGATCTAATCAGGGATTTATATAGCATTAGCAATGACTTCCTATCTGCTCCCCATTGAGTACCAGAAATGCACTTCAGCAAATTGAGTGCTTTTAAACATTTAATTTTTAACTGACTGACATGGACTCGCCATGTCAGTCGACTGTCAAAATGCAGTCCAAGAAATTTAGTCGAATTTTGAATAGGTAGGGGGTTGACACCCATAGTCAGCCTGACGTCTGGCTTCTTCCTATGAGTGAAAATAACCCCTACACTCTTTCTTACTGAAAACTTAAAACCCCACTGGAGGCCCCAATTGTGAATCAAATCCAGTGCCAATTGGATCCGAGTTGCCGAAAACTCTGCATTACAGCTGGAGTGCCATATCGCACAGTCGTCGGCGTACAGTGAGTATTTAAGATTTCGAGGAGGAGCTGGTAGAATGTCATTGATCATACATAGAAATAAGGTCGGAGACAGAACACTCCCCTGGGGCACCCCATTTGCCTGGACAAATATGTCCGAGAAAGTGACTGTGTCCGAAAAAAGCTTGACAGAGAAAGTTCTGTCAGAAATGAAGTTCTTAACAAAAAAGGGTAGGTTACCGCGTAATCCCATCGCATATAGTTTCCTGAGGAGGCCATGTCGCCAAGTCATGTCGTAGGCTTTTTCAATGTCTAAAAATACTGCAATCAAAAATTGTTTTTTGGCAAATGCCTCTTGAATTTGAACTTCCAGGTTTACTAGCTGATCGAGCGTCTGGCGACCTTTACGGAAGCCACACTGCTCGTCAACCAGCAAATTCCTGGAATTTAAAAAATGCAATAGCCTACGATTAACAATTCGTTCCATGACCTTGCATAAGCAACTTGTGAGCGCAATAGGGCGATACGATGAAGTCGATCTGGGGTCCCCCCCTCCTTTCGGTATGGGAATGACATGTGCAAAGTGCCACGAGTTTGGAAAGGTGTGACCCCTCCAAATCTCGTTAAACACTTGCAACATCTTGACCATGGAATCATGATCAAGATGCTTTATCATCTCATACCGAATCTCATCGGGTCCTGGGGATGTCCCACTACAGGCTCCTAGGGCTTGGACAAGCTCTTGCATTGTTAGATCACTGTTGTAATCTAATTCATCTCCTGTGGCAAAGTCAATATGCTGCAGCTCTGATGCTTCCTTGATGGGCAGGAAAGCTGGATGGTAATTTTCAGAGCTGCTAGCAAAAGAGAACTGCCTGGCGAGGGCGTTAGCAATGTCTCTAGGTTCGTCATAATTGATGTTATTAAAAGTGATGTTGGTAATTTTATTAGAGATTTTTTTCTTATTTAATTTTCTTACAGTGGACCAGACTTGGGAAATTGATGTTTCACTGTTGATACTAGAGACAAAGCATCGCCAGGAGTCTCGTTTGGCTTGTCTGATGGTTCGACGAGCCCTAGCTCTCGCAAGTTTATACTTGCGAAAGTTCTCATCACTAATGCGATTTTTGAAAAGCCTGTAGGCTCTATTCCTCTCACACAGTACCCTGCGGCAATCTGGCGTCCACCATGGAACTCTATGCTTTGCGCTATCTACCGAAGTCTTAGGAATTGTTGCCATTGCTGCTTTGAGGATATTATCTTGAATATTATTTACTTTATCATCAATGGTTTCTCCAACAATTTCAATATTGACACCCTTTGTGAAGGACACCCAGTCTGCTTTTTTTACGTTAAATTTAGGTGCTGAAGGCTCTTTAATAGTGTCGCTTTTAAATTTAATCACAATAGGAAAATGGTCACTTCCCAATGAGTCATCAATGGGTAGCCAGTGGCAAGAGGCTGCAATGGATGGGGAGACCAGAGATAGGTCAAGAACGCTAAAATTACCAGTATTATCATCAACTCTCGTCGGACTACCGTCGTTCAGAAGAACCAAATTGGAATCACTGATTAGCCTAGCCATCTGTTCCCCCTTTCTGTCATCCTGCAGGGAACCCCATAACGTATGATGAGCATTAAAATCACCTATAATTAATTTTCTACAGGGCAGACTGTCCTGTAGATCAAAAACATCATCATAAGTTACTGTATCAGGAGGACAGTAGACAGAACAGATAGTCAGGTAGGTGCCACCGAATTTTACTCTGCAAGCGACACTTTCCAGAGGAAAATTACAGGGCACATCAGTGAAAGGGAGGTTATGGCGGATGTAGATTGCCACTCCACCTCCACCCCTCCCCCCACGGTCCCTCCTAATTAACTCGTAGTTCCGAAGCTGAACAACCTCGTCTTCGACTTGGTCGTTCAGATGAGTTTCCTGAAGGGCAATAATATCGGCAGCGTAAGAACAAGCCAAAAGTTTAAGTTCATTTAATCTAGCTCTAAGACTTCGACAGTTCCATTGGAGTATGGTTAGCGCGAAGATTATCGCTGTTTAGGGGGTTTCTTGGAGCCTTGTTCGTCTGGCCGAACCTTTTTGTGCTGGGAGGGAAGACCCTCTTCCTCCTCTGCACTTCCCGGGGACCTCCCGCGGGCAGGTTTCGCGACGGTAGTCTCCATCGCCTGTTCCTCTCCATGAGGTACAGAGCCAGTCCTCGAACGGCTCGTCTCGCGACGAACCGGACGACTCCCGGATGTAGGCTTCATGGGAGTCACCTGAGCGAGAACATGAGATTTAGAAGCTGATACGGTATCATCAGCTTTGTGGTGCTTCTTTTGCTGGGTTGATTCAACAACTTCTAATTTCTTTGTCAAACTTTCTACTAGCAACGTTAATTTACTTACAGTATCCTTCAAGTCTTTAATTTCGTTATCTTTAGCTTGGATAGCCACGTTAACATTTGTTGTAGTTACAGGAGCAGTGGTGCCAGTCATAGCTGCAGCATAGGAAACTGTGGGAGTTTGGTTAACCCCCTCCACCTTCCTCTTTGCCTCACCATAACTAACATCATGAGCCCTCATGTATGCCATTGCTTCAGTCTCCACTTTAAGGCTCCTGCAGTCACCTGCACTTGCCTGGTGGGGGCCGCCACAATTAGCACACCTGAAGACTGTCTCTGAACACAACTCAGTCTCGTGTCTACCTGCACATTTACCACAAGTGAATGAATCTTTATTGAAACACCTCAATGCTGTGTGTCCGAATTTCTGGCAACGGAAACAACGCATCGGTTTCTGAATGTATGGTCTAACGTGAACTATTTCATATCCAATCTTTACTGTTTCCAGAATCTGGGCTGAAGCAAAAGTCAGGAAACACAAGCCAAATTTCTCTCTCTTGTTCTCTCTCATCCTGGTCATACTTTGTACATCAACAACGCCTTGGTCCTTCATTCCTTCCAAAATTTCAGCCTCATCCAGAGCGGCCAAATCCCTATGGAAAATGACGCCCTTACAGGTATTCGGCCCCACTGGAATGGTGGCTTTCACCTTAAAGTTATGAATTTGCGTCAGTTTAAGGAGATCCTTAACCTGGGATGCCTTCAGTACTTTTTCCAGGATACTACCATCACGCAACTTGTTAGCAGCAGCAAGACTGCCACCCACTTGACCATCAAGGACCTTTTTGACGATAAAGGGGTTAAAGTTTTTGAGAGACTGACCCTCATCTACACATCTAATATTTAAAACGAGCATTCATAGGAGGAATTTTAACATCAGGTTGTCTTTGTCTGTCTGCCGTAGGGGTTCCATTATTGTCAGCCATTGTCCTAGTTTGGTCCTTGGTCGTTAACCTCCCTCCTTGAGGAGGAGGGAGGCTAGTCGGGGAGTCATCCATCCGGGGCATCGGACTACGTCCGACCCCTCTCCTCGCACACTCACCTACCTCCCTGAACTATTGTATCAACCCCCAAAAATGGACAATAATTTAGGGAATAAAAGTTACCTTTACTCGCCCCCCCCTAGTGGTAGCCTGGCGGCGTTCTCCAGTACCAGCTAGGGGATCGGAGTTTGTGCGGAAGGAACTTCCTCACCACCGAACCTGCCTAATGCGAGGGGTGGTGTAGTAGGAACCCACCTCCCAAGCGAATACCGTTGCTCAGCCAAGAGACAACCGTAGGCCCAGGAGGTCGCACGGAAAATATAGAAAAAGTAGTTTAAGAAAAAGAGGTGCCCAAATGACGCACCAGACTACTGGGCCCCCCTACCACAGGGTTTCCCCTGAGGCAGTGAGTGCTGCGGGTCTGGTGTGGGGAACAACTAACTACTAGCTACCATATACTACTGGTTGTCCTCCAGCAAAAAAACAAATCACTGAAGGTGTACACAGCAGTGCAGCAAAACGCTGCAAATTTACTTTACTTAATTACTTTACACTAGGCAAAGAGGCAACAGAGTACTGCTAGTAAGAGGCCTCGGTACACCAAGGTAGCTCCACGGACAGTACTGTAGTCTGTTGTCGCTATGCACAATGAGGACGAGGTCTGGACACAACAAAGTCTGGACGCATAATGTGACTTGGAACTACTACTACTACTTGTTGGATTTCTTGGCTATCAACCAGAAGCATATAGCTAAAGGTCATTAAGCCATTGGATCCATTTTATTATATCAATCTATATAAGGTCATAAAGTTTTGTCTCCCTCAGAAAACTCATTAGTTTGTTTATAATATTCTTATCATCTGATAGAATATTTTCGATGGTGAAAGCAATATTTTTACGTTGGAAATATTGTTTAAATTTATTACGTTGATTTTCAAATTCATTGCAGAAAATTAATACATGACTTATTGACATAATTGTATTGCAATATTGACAATTAGGGGGAAAATTTCGATTTACATATGGTTCAAGGTGGGTGAACCATGTGGCATTGACCCTAAGACGGGCCAACACCACCTCGTCCCTGCGACTACGCCATGATGACGTAGCCCAGGGTTCGATAAGTGTTTTTACTTTATTTCTGATGTCTAATCTGGTCCACTGCCTTTGCCACAGGAGATGAATTCGAGACTTAATGAGGGAAACAAAACACCTGAGATCCGTACGGACTATGCTAATGTCCAGATCAACAGTTGACCCGGCTAGTATATCAGCCTGTTCATTGCCATAGATACCATAATGTGAAGGTACCCATATTAGCTTGATTGATTTATTGGCACAAAACAGCTTACTAATGATATTACCCTGTATTTCGTTGTTAGTTGTATTTAAGGATTTAATAGCTTGAAGTGAACTTAATGAATCTGTAAAAATAACTATCCTATCGTGGGTCGTCGACAGGGCAAAATCCAAAGCTTTATTAATAGCAAAAAGTTCAGCAATAAAAATAGATGTATGAATCGGCAGTCTGAATCTTAACTGACATTCAGTCGACAATACACCTGCACCCACACATTCATCCGTCTTGGAACCGTCGGTATACAGATGGAAATATGAAAGATGTTGAACAATTATCTCACGAAACCTCTGGTGTACCTCCACCTCCGGCACCCGGGATTTAACCCCTTGTAGCCAGGAATCCACAATAGTGAAGGGGGGTGTTACCCAGGGTGCAATATTTACTAAAACCAGGGAATCGATTGTTGATAATTCTATACCGACACACTCTACGAGGTCGTGGAGTCTTGCTCTGAGGGACCTCACGCCAGTGCCCTCCGGGGCCGTGCGACGCCCAGGCGGATAACTCGGCCCTTCCGGGGGCCTATCGCCATGGCCCCCCGGCTGCAAATGCCTCACCAAGGCATTACCGGGAGGATGACTCGGCTCCCCGGGTACCTGAACTTGGGGCCTGGTCCCCATTGGCCTCACGCCAGTGCCCCCTGGGGCGCAGGGGTTCCCGGACGGACGACTCGGTCCCTCTGCCAGGGGCCTAGCGCCATGGCCCCCCGGGTGCTGTTGCCGTAGCAAGGCATTCCCGGGAAGATGACTCGGCACCCTGGATTTCTTAGCACAGTATACTAATAGTAGATGATCTCGTCTCAATCGGAGGGGAGGCACTTGTGACTCCACCTCTAGACGCTCGATTCGAGTGCAACGTAGGGCTCCAAGACACACACGCAAACACGCATTCTGCACAACATCCAAACCTTTCAACACAGACTCAGATGCCGAACCATACACTATTGACCCATAATCTACTCTAGATCTAATCAGGGATTTATATAGTATTAGCAATGACTTCCTATCTGCTCCCCATTGAGTACCAGAAATGCACTTCATCAAATTGAGTGCTTTTAAACATTTAATTTTTAACTGACTGACATGGACTCGCCATGTCAGTCGACTGTCAAAATGCAGTCCAAGAAATTTAGTAGAATTTTGAATAGGTAGGGGGTTGACACCCATAGTCAGCCTGACGTCTGGCTTCTTCCTATGAGTGAAAATAACCCCTACACTCTTTCTTACTGAAAACTTAAAACCCCACTGGAGGCCCCAATTGTGAATCAAATCCAGTGCCAATTGGATCTGAGTTGCCGAAAACTCTGCATTACAGCTGGAGTGCCATATCGCACAGTCGTCGGCGTACAGTGAGTATTTAAGATTTCGAGGAGGAGCTGGTAGAATGTCATTGATCATACATAGAAATAAGGTCGGAGACAGAACACTCCCCTGGGGCACCCCATTTGCCTGGACAAATATGTCCGAGAAAGTGACTGTGTCCGAAAAAAGCTTGACAGAGAAAGTTCTGTCAGAAATGAAATTCTTAACAAAAAAGGGCAGGTTACCGCGTAATCCCATCGCATATAGTTTCCTGAGGAGGCCATGTCGCCAAGTCATGTCGTAGGCTTTTTCAATGTCTAAAAATACTGCAATCAAAAATTGTTTTTTGGCAAATGCCTCTTGAATTTGAACTTCCAGGTTTACTAGCTGATCGAGCGTCTGGCGACCTTTACGGAAGCCACACTGCTCGTCAACCAGCAAATTCCTGGAATTTAAAAAATGCAATAGCCTACGATTAACAATTCGTTCCATGACCTTGCATAAGCAACTTGTGAGCGCAATAGGGCGATACGATGAAGTCGATCTGGGGTCCCCCCCTCCTTTCGGTATGGGAATGACATGTGCAAAGTGCCACGAGTTTGGAAAGGTGTGACCCCTCCAAATCTCGTTAAACACTTGCAACATCTTGACCATGGAATCATGATCAAGATGCTTTATCATCTCATACCGATTCTCATCGGGTCCTGGGGATGTCCCACTACAGGCTCCTAGGGCTTGGACAAGCTCTTGCATTGTTAGATCACTGTTGTAATCTAATTCATCTCCTGTGGCAAAGTCAATATGCTGCAGCTCTGATGCTTCCTTGATGGGCAGGAAAGCTGGATGGTAATTTTCAGAGCTGCTAGCAAAAGAGAACTGCCTGGCGAGGGCGTTAGCAATGTCTCTAGGTTCGTCATAATTGATGTTATTAAAAGTGATGTTGGTAATTTTATTAGAGATTTTTTTCTTATTTAATTTTCTTACAGTGGACCAGACTTGGGAAATTGATGTTTCACTGTTGATACTAGAGACAAAGCATCGCCAGGAGTCTCGTTTGGCTTGTCTGATGGTTCGACGAGCCCTAGCTCTCGCAAGTTTATACTTGCGAAAGTTCTCATCAATAATGCGATTTTTGAAAAGCCTGTAGGCTCTATTCCTCTCACACAGTACCCTGCGGCAATCTGGCATCCACCATGGAACTCTATGCTTTGCGCTATCTACCGAAGTCTTAGGAATTGTTGCCATTGCTGCTTTGAGGATATTATCTTGAATATTATTTACTTTATCATCAATGGTTTCTCCAACAATTTCAATATTGACACCCTTTGTGAAGGACACCCAGTCTGCTTTTTTTACGTTAAATTTAGGTGCTGAAGGCTCTTTAATAGTGTCGCTTTTAAATTTAATCACAATAGGAAAATGTTCACTTCCCAATGAGTCATCAATGGGTAGCCAGTGGCAAGAGGCTGCAATGGATGGGGAGACCAGAGATAGGTCAAGAACGCTAAAATTACCAGTATTATCATCAACTCTCGTCGGACTACCGTCGTTCAGAAGAACCAAATTGGAATCACTGATTAGCCTAGCCATCTGTTCCCCCTTTCTGTCATCCTGCAGGGAACCCCATAACGTATGATGAGCATTAAAATCACCTACAATTAATTTTCTACAGGGCAGACTGTCCTGTAGATCAAAAACATCATCATAAGTTACTGTATCAGGAGGACAGTAGACAGAACAGATAGTCAGGTAGGTGCCACCGAATTTTACTCTGCAAGCGACACTTTCCAGAGGAAAATTACAGGGCACATCAGTGAAAGGGAGGTTATGGCGGATGTAGATTGCCACTCCACCTCCACCCCTCCCCCCACGGTCCCTCCTAATTAACTCGTAGTTCCGAAGCTGAACAACCTCGTCTTCGACTTGGTCGTTCAGATGAGTTTCCTGAAGGGCAATAATATCGGCAGCGTAAGAACAAGCCAAAAGTTTAAGTTCATTTAATCTAGCTCTAAGACTTCGACAGTTCCATTGGAGTATGGTTAGCGCGAAGATTATCGCTGTTTAGGGGGTTTCTTGGAGCCTTGTTCGTCTGGCCGAACCTTTTTGTGCTGGGAGGGAAGACCCTCTTCCTCCTCTGCACTTCCCGGGGACCTCCCGCGGGCAGGTTTCGCGACGGTAGTCTCCATCGCCTGTTCCTCTCCATGAGGTACAGAGCCAGTCCTCGAACGGCTCGTCTCGCGACGAACCGGACGACTCCCGGATGTAGGCTTCATGGGAGTCACCTGAGCGAGAACATGAGATTTAGAAGCTGATACGGTATCATCAGCTTTGTGGTGCTTCTTTTGCTGGGTTGATTCAACAACTTCTAATTTCTTTGTCAAACTTTCTACTAGCAACGTTAATTTACTTACAGTATCCTTCAAGTCTTTAATTTCGTTATCTTTAGCTTGGATAGCCACGTTAACATTTGTTGTAGTTACAGGAGCAGTGGTGCCAGTCATAGCTGCAGCATAGGAAACTGTGGGAGTTTGGTTAACCCCCTCCACCTTCCTCTTTGCCTCACCATAACTAACATCATGAGCCCTCATGTATGCCATTGCTTCAGTCTCCACTTTAAGGCTCCTGCAGTCACCTGCACTTGCCTGGTGGGGGCCGCCACAATTAGCACACCTGAAGACTGTCTCTGAACACAACTCAGTCTCGTGTCTACCTGCACATTTACCACAAGTGAATGAATCTTTATTGAAACACCTCAATGCTGTGTGTCCGAATTTCTGGCAACGGAAACAACGCATCGGTTTCTGAATGTATGGTCTAACGTGAACTATTTCATATCCAATCTTTACTGTTTCCAGAATCTGGGCTGAAGCAAAAGTCAGGAAACACAAGCCAAATTTCTCTCTCTTGTTCTCTCTCATCCTGGTCATACTTTGTACATCAACAACGCCTTGGTCCTTCATTCCTTCCAAAATTTCAGCCTCATCCAGAGCGGCCAAATCCCTATGGAAAATGACGCCCTTACAGGTATTCGGCCCCACTGGAATGGTGGCTTTCACCTTAAAGTTATGAATTTGCGTCAGTTTAAGGAGATCCTTAACCTGGGATGCCTTCAGTACTTTCACCAGGATACTACCATCACGCAACTTGTTAGCAGCAGCAAGACTGCCACCCACTTGACCATCAAGGACCTTTTTGACGATAAAGGGGTTAAAGTTTTTGAGAGACTGACCCTCATCTACACATCTAATATTTAAAACGAGCATTCATAGGAGGAATTTTAACATCAGGTTGTCTTTGTCTGTCTGCCGTAGGGGTTCCATTATTGTCAGCCATTGTCCTAGTTTGGTCCTTGGTCGTTAACCTCCCTCCTTGAGGAGGAGGGAGGCTAGTCGGGGAGTCATCCATCCGGGGCATCGGACTACGTCCGACCCCTCTCCTCGCACACTCACCTACCTCCCTGAACTATTGTATCAACCCCCAAAAATGGACAATAATTTAGGGAATAAAAGTTACCTTTACTCGCCCCCCCCTAGTGGTAGCCTGGCGGCGTTCTCCAGTACCAGCTAGGGGATCGGAGTTTGTGCGGAAGGAACTTCCTCACCACCGAACCTGCCTAATGCGAGGGGTGGTGTAGTAGGAACCCACCTCCCAAGCGAATACCGTTGCTCAGCCAAGAGACAACCGTAGGCCCAGGAGGTCGCACGGAAAATATAGAAAAAGTAGTTTAAGAAAAAGAGGTGCCCAAATGACGCACCAGACTACTGGGCCCCCCTACCACAGGGTTTCCCCTGAGGCAGTGAGTGCTGCGGGTCTGGTGTGGGGAACAACTAACTACTAGCTACCATATACTACTGGTTGTCCTCCAGCAAAAAAACATATCACTGAAGGTGTACACAGCAGTGCAGCAAAACGCTGCAAATTTACTTTACTTAATTACTTTACACTAGGCAAAGAGGCAACAGAGTACTGCTAGTAAGAGGCCTCGGTACACCAAGGTAGCTCCACGGACAGTACTGTAGTCTGTTGTCGCTATGCACAATGAGGACGAGGTCTGGACACAACAAAGTCTGGACGCATAATGTGACTTGGAACCTTACCTTACCTTGTTGGATTTCTTGGCTATCGACCAGAGGCATATAGCCAAAGATCATTAAGCCATTGAATCCATTTTATTATATCAATTTATATAAGGTCATAAAGTTTTGTCTCCCTCAGAAAACTCATTAATTTGTTTATAATATTCTTGTCATCTGCTAGTAAATTGTTGATGGTGAAAGCTATTTTTTTAAGTTGGAAATATTTTTTAATTTTATTACGTTGATTTTCAAATTCATTGCAGAAAATTAATACATGACTTATTGACATAATTGTATTGCAATATTGACAATTAGGGGGAAAATTTCGATTTACATATGGTTCAAGGTGGGTGAACCATGTGGCATTGACCCTAAGACGGGCCAACACCACCTCGTCCCTGCGACTACGCCATGATGACGTAGCCCAGGGTTCGATAAGTGTTTTTACTTTATTACTGATGTCTAATCTGGTCCACTGCCTTTGCCACAGGAGATGAATTCGAGACTTAATGAGGGAAACAAAACACCTGAGATCCGTACTGACTATGCTAAGGTCCAGATCAACAGTTGACCCGGCTAGTATATCAGCCTGTTCATTGCCATAGATACCATAATGTGAAGGTACCCATATTAGCTTGATTGATTTATTGGCACAAAACAGCTTACTAATGATATTACCCTGTATTTCGTTGTTAGTTGTATTTAAGGATTTAATAGCTTGAAGTGAACTTAATGAATCTGTAAAAATAACTATCCTATCGTGGGTCGTCGATAGGGCAAAATCCAAAGCTTTATTAATAGCAAAAAGTTCTGCAATAAAAATAGATGTATGAATCGGCAGTCTGAATCTTAACTGACATTCAGTCGACCATACACCTGCACCCACACATTCATCCGTCTTGGAACCGTCGGTATACAGATGGAAATATGAAAGATGTTGAACAATTATCTCACGAAACCTCTGGTGTACCTCCACCTCCGGCACCCGGGATTTAACCCCTGGCAGCCAGGAATCCACAATAGTGAAGGGGGGTGTTACCCAGGGTGCAATATTTACTAAAACCAGGGAATCGATTGTTGATAATTCTATACCGACACACTCTACGAGGTCGTGGAGTCTTGCTCTGAGGGACCTCACGCCAGTGCCCTCCGGGGCCGTGCGACGCCCAGGCGGATAACTCGGCCCTTCCGGGGGCCTATCGCCATGGCCCCCCGGCTGCAAATGCCTCACCAAGGCATTACCGGGAGGATGACTCGGCTCCCCGGGTACCTGAACTTGGGGCCTGGTTCCCATTGGCCTCACGCCAGTGCCCCCTGGGGCGCAGGGGTTCCCGGACGGACGACTCGGTCCCTCTGCCAGGGGCCTAGCGCCATGGCCCCCCGGGTGCTGTTGCCGTAGCAAGGCATTCCCGGGAAGATGACTCGGCACCCTGGATTTCTTAGCACAGTATACTAATAGTAGTTGATCTCGTCTCAATCGGAGGGGAGGCACTTGTGACTCCACCTCTAGACGCTCGATTCGAGTGCAACGTAGGGCTCCAAGACACACACGCAAACACGCATTCTGCACAACATCCAAACCTTTCAACACAGACTCAGATGCCGAACCATACACTATTGACCCATAATCTACTCTAGATCTAATCAGGGATTTATATAGCATTAGCAATGACTTCCTATCTGCTCCCCATTGAGTACCAGAAATGCACTTCAGCAAATTGAGTGCTTTTAAACATTTAATTTTTAACTGACTGACATGGACTCGCCATGTCAGTCGACTGTCAAAATGCAGTCCAAGAAATTTAGTAGAATTTTGAATAGGTAGGGGGTTGACACCCATAGTCAGCCTGACGTCTGGCTTCTTCCTATGAGTGAAAATAACCCCTACACTCTTTCTTACTGAAAACTTAAAACCCCACTGGAGGCCCCAATTGTGAATCAAATCCAGTGCCAGTTGGATCCGAGTTGCCGAAAACTCTGCATTACAGCTGGAGTGCCATATCGCACAGTCGTCGGCGTACAGTGAGTATTTAAGATTTCGAGGAGGAGCTGGTAGAATGTCATTGATCATACATAGAAATAAGGTCGGAGACAGAACACTCCCCTGGGGCACCCCATTTGCCTGGACAAATATGTCCGAGAAAGTGACTGTGTCCGAAAAAAGCTTGACAGAGAAAGTTCTGTCAGAAATGAAGTTCTTAACAAAAAAGGGCAGGTTACCGCGTAATCCCATCGCATATAGTTTCCTGAGGAGGCCATGTCGCCAAGTAATGTCGTAGGCTTTTTCAATGTCTAAAAATACTGCAATCAAAAATTGTTTTTTGGCAAATGCCTCTTGAATTTGAACTTCCAGGTTTACTAGCTGATCGAGCGTCTGGCGACCTTTACGGAAGCCACACTGCTCGTCAACCAGCAAATTCCTGGAATTTAAAAAATGCAATAGCCTACGATTAACAATTCGTTCCATGACCTTGCATAAGCAACTTGTGAGCGCAATAGGGCGATACGATGAAGTCGATCTGGGGTCCCCCCCTCCTTTCGGTATGGGAATGACTTGTGCAAAGTGCCACGAGTTTGGAAAGGTGTGACCCCTCCAAATCTCGTTAAACACATGCAACATCTTGACCATGGAATCATGATCAAGATGCTTTATCATCTCATACCGAATCTCATCGGGTCCTGGGGATGTCCCACTACAGGCTCCTAGGGCTTGGACAAGCTCTTGCATTGTTAGATCACTGTTGTAATCTAATTCATCTCCTGTGGCAAAGTCAATATGCTGCAGCTCTGATGCTTCCTTGATGGGCAGGAAAGCTGGATGGTAATTTTCAGAGCTGCTAGCAAAAGAGAACTGCCTGGCGAGGGCGTTAGCAATGTCTCTAGGTTCGTCATAATTGATGTTATTAAAAGTGATGTTGGTAATTTTATTAGATATTTTTTTCTTATTTAATTTTCTTACAGTGGACCAGACTTGGGAAATTGATGTTTCACTATTGATACTAGAGACAAAGCATCGCCAGGAGTCTCGTTTGGCTTGTCTGATGGTTCGACGAGCCCTAGCTCTCGCAAGTTTATACTTGCGAAAGTTCTCATCACTAATGCGATTTTTGAAAAGCCTGTAGGCTCTATTCCTCTCACACAGTACCCTGCGGCAATCTGGCGTCCACCATGGAACTCTATGCTTTGCGCTATCTACCGAAGTCTTAGGAATTGTTGCCATTGCGGCTTTGAGGATATTATCTTGAATATTATTTACTTTATCATCAATGGTTTCTCCAACAATTTCAATATTGACACCCTTTGTGAAGGACACCCAGTCTGCTTTTTTTACGTTAAATTTAGGTGCTGAAGGCTCTTTAATAGTGTCGCTTTTAAATTTAATCACAATAGGAAAATGGTCACTTCCCAATGAGTCATCAATGGGTAGCCACTGGCAAGAGGCTGCAATGGATGGGGAGACCAGAGATAGGTCAAGAACGCTAAAATTACCAGTATTATCATCAACTCTCGTCGGACTACCGTCGTTCAGAAGAACCAAATTGGAATCACCGATTAGCCTAGCCATCTGTTCCCCCTTTCTGTCATCCTGCAGGGAACCCCATAACGTATGATGAGCATTAAAATCACCTACAATTAATTTTCTACAGGGCAGACTGTCCTGTAGATCAAAAACATCATCATAAGTTACTGTATCAGGAGGACAGTAGACAGAACAGATAGTCAGGTAGGTGCCACCGAATTTTACACTGCAAGCGACACTTTCCAGAGGAAAATTACAGGGCACATCAGTGAAAGGGAGGTTATGGCGGATGTAGATTGCCACTCCACCTCCACCCCTCCCCCCACGGTCCCTCCTAATTAACTTGTAGTTCCGAAGCTGAACAACCTCGTCTTCGACTTGGTCGTTCAGATGAGTTTCCTGAAGGGCAATAATATCGGCAGCGTAAGAACAAGCCAAAAGTTTAAGTTCATTTAATCTAGCTCTAAGACTTCGACAGTTCCATTGGAGTATGGTTAGCGCGAAGATTATCGCTGTTTAGGGGGTTTCTTGGAGCCTTGTTCGTCTGGCCGAACCTTTTTGTGCTGGGAGGGAAGACCCTCTTCCTTCTCTGCACTTCCCGGGGACCTCCCGCGGGCAGGTTTCGCGACGGTAGTCTCCATCGCCTGTTCCTCTCCATGAGGTACAGAGCCAGTCCTCGAACGGCTCGTCTCGCGACGAACCGGACGACTCCCGGATGTAGGCTTCATGGGAGTCACCTGAGCGAGAACATGAGATTTTGAAGCTGATACGGTGTCATCAGCCTTGTGGTGCTTCTTTTGCTGGGTTGATTCAACAACTTCTAATTTCTTTGTCAAACTTTCTACTAGCAGCGTTAATTTGTTTACAGTATCCTTTAAGTCTTTAATTTCATTATCTTTTGCTTGGATAGCCACGTTAACATTTGTTGTAGTTACAGGAGCAGTGGTGCCAGTCATAGCTGCAGCATAGGAAACTGTGGGAGTTTGGTTAACCCCCTCCACCTTCCTCTTTGCCTCACCATAACTGACATCATGAGCCCTCATGTATGCCATTGCTTCAGTCTCCACTTTAAGGCTCCTGCAGTCACCTGCACTTGCCTGGTGGGGGCCGCCACAATTAGCACACCTGAAGACTGTCTCTGAACACAACTCAGTCTCGTGTCTACCTGCACATTTACCACAAGTGAATGAATCTTTATTGAAACACCTCAATGCTGTGTGTCCGAATTTCTGGCAACGGAAACAACGCATCGGTTTCTGAATGTATGGTCTAACGTGAACTATTTCGTATCCAATCTTTACCGTTTCCGGAATCTGGGCTGAAGCAAAAGTCAGGAAACACAAGCCAAATTTCTCTCTCTTGTTCTCTCTCATCCTGGTCATACTTTGTACATCAACAACGCCTTGGTCCTTCATTCCTTCCAAAATTTCAGCCTCATCCAGAGCGGCCAAATCCCTATGGAAAATGACGCCCTTACAGGTATTCGGCCCCACTGGAATGGTGGCTTTCACCTTAAAGTTATGAATTTGCGTCGGTTTAAGGAGATCCTTAACCTGGGATGCCTTCAGTACTTTTACCAGGATACTACCATCACGCAACTTGTTAGCAGCAGCAAGACTGCCACCCACTTGACCATCAAGGACCTTTTTGACGATAAAGGGGTTAAAGTTTTTGAGAGACTGACCCTCATCTACACATCTAATATTTACATAACGAGCATTCATTGGAGGAATTTTAACATCAGGTTGTCTTTGTCTGTCTGCCGTAGGGGTTCCATTACTGTCAGCCATTGTCCTAGTTTGGTCCTTGGTCGTTAACCTCCCTCCTTGAGGAGGAGGGAGGCTAGTCGGGGAGTCATCCATCCGGGGCATCGGACTACGTCCGACCCCTCTCCTCGCACACTCACCTACCTCCCTGAACTATTGTATCAACCCCCAAAAATGGACAATAATTTAGGGAATAAAAGTTACCTTTACTCGCCCCCCCCCCCCTAGTGGTAGCCTGGCGGCGTTCTCCAGTACCAGCTAGGGGATCGGAGTTTGTGCGGAAGGAACTTCCTCACCACCGAACCTGCCTAATGCGAGGGGTGGTGTAGTAGGAACCCACCTCCCAAGCGAATACCGTTGCTCAGCCAAGAGACAACCGTAGGCCCAGGAGGTCGCACGGAAAATATAGAAAAAGTAGTTTAAGAAAAAGAGGTGCCCAAATGACGCACCAGACTACTGGGCCCCCCTACCACAGGGTTTCCCCTGAGGCAGTGAGTGCTGCGGGTCTGGTGTGGGGAACAACTAACTACTAGCTACCATATACTACTGGTTGTCCTCCAGCAAAAAAACAAATCACTGAAGGTGTACACAGCAGTGCAGCAAAACGCTGCAAATTTACTTTACTTAATTACTTTACACTAGGCAAAGAGGCAACAGAGTACTGCTAGTAAGAGGCCTCGGTACACCAAGGTAGCTCCACGGACAGTACTGTAGTCTGTTGTCGCTATGCACAATGAGGACGAGGTCTGGACACAACAAAGTCTGGACCTATAATGTGACTTGGAACTACTACTTGTTGGATTTCTTGGCTATCAACCAGAAGCATATAGCCAAAGGTTATTAAGCCATTGGATCCATTTTATTATATCAATCTATATAAGGTCATAAAGTTTTGTCTCCCTCAGAAAACTCAGCAATTTGTTTATAATATTCTTATCATCTGATAGAATATTTTCGATGGTTAGAGCTATTTTTTTAAGTTGAAAATATTGTTTGATTTTACTTCTTTGATTTTCATAATCAATACAAAAATTAATAAGTGATTAATAGATAAAATTGTGTTGCATGATGTGCATTGAGGAGGAAAATTTCTATTAATGTAGGGTTCTAGGTGGGTTAACCATGTGGCGTTAACCCTTAGACGGGCCAACACCACTTCGTCCCTGCGACTACGCCATGATGACGTAGCCCAGGGTTCAATAACAGTTCTTACTTTATTTCTGATGTCTAATCTGGTCCACTGCCTTTGCCACAGGAGATGAATTCGAGACTTAATGAGGGAAACAAAACACCTGAGATCCGTACGGACTATGCTAATGTCCAGATCAACAGTTGACCCGGCTAGTATATCAGCCTGTTCATTGCCATAGATACCATAATGTGAAGGTACCCATATTAGCTTGATTGATTTATTGGCACAAAACAGCTTACTAATGATATTACCCTGTATTTCGTTGTTAGTTGTATTTAAGGATTTAATAGCTTGAAGTGAACTTAATGAATCAGTAAAAATAACTATCCTATCGTGGGTCGTCGATAGGGCAAAATCCAAAGCTTTATTAATAGCAAATAGTTCTGCAAGAAAAATAGATGTATGAATCGGCAGTCTGAATCTTAACTGACATTCAGTCGACCATACACCTGCACCCACACATTCATCCGTCTTGGAGCCGTCGGTATACAGATGGAAATATGAAAGATGTTGAACAATTATCTCACGAAACCTCTGGTGTACCTCCACCTCCGGCACCCGGGATTTAACCCCTGGCAGCCAGGAATCCACAATAGTGAAGGGGGGTGTTACCCAGGGTGCAATATTTACTAAAACCAGGGAATCGATTGTTGATAATTCTATACCGACACACTCTACGAGGTCGTGGAGTCTTGCTCTGAGGGACCTCACGTCAGTACCCTCCGGGGCCGTGCGACGCCCAGGCGGATAACTCGGCCCTTCCGGGGGCCTATCGCCATGGCCCCCCGGCTGCAAATGCCTCACCAAGGCATTACCGGGAGGATGACTCGGCTCCCCGGGTACCTGAACTTGGGGCCTGGTCCCCATTGGCCTCACGCCAGTGCCCCCTGGGGCGCAGGGGTTCCCGGACGGACGACTCGGTCCCTCTGCCAGGGGCCTAGCGCCATGGCCCCCCGGGTGCTGTTGCCGTAGCAAGGCATTCCCGGGAAGATGACTCGGCACCCTGGATTTCTTAGCACAATATACTAATAGTAGTTGATCTCGTCTCAATCGGAGGGGAGGCACTTGTGACTCCACCTCTAGACGCTCGATTCGAGTGCAACGTAGGGCTCCAAGACACACACGCAAACACGCATTCTGCACAACATCCAAACCTTTCAATACAGACTCAGATGCCGAACCATACACTATTGACCCATAATCTACTCTAGATCTAATCAGGGATTTATATAGCATTAGCAATGACTTCCTATCTGCTCCCCATTGAGTACCAGAAATGCACTTCAGCAAATTGAGTGCTTTTAAACATTTAATTTTTAACTGACTGACATGGACTCGCCATGTCAGTCGACTGTCAAAATGCAGTCCAAGAAATTTAGTCGAATTTTGAATAGGTAGGGGGTTGACACCCATAGTCAGCCTGACGTCTGGCTTCTTCCTATGAGTGAAAATAACCCCTACACTCTTTCTTACTGAAAACTTAAAACCCCACTGGAGGCCCCAATTGTGAATCAAATCCAGTGCCAATTGGATCCGAGTTGCCGAAAACTCTGCATTACAGCTGGAGTGCCATATCGCACAGTCGTCGACGTACAGTGAGTATTTAAGATTTCGAGGAGGAGCTGGTAGAATGTCATTGATCATACATAGAAATAAGGTCGGAGACAGAACACTCCCCTGGGGCACCCCATTTGCCTGGACAAATATGTCCGAGAAAGTGACTGTGTCCGAAAAAAGCTTGACAGAGAAAGTTCTGTCAGAAATGAAATTCTTAACAAAAAAGGGCAGGTTACCGCGTAATCCCATCGCATATAGTTTCCTGAGGAGGCCATGTCGCCAAGTCATGTCGTAGGCTTTTTCAATGTCTAAAAATACTGCAATCAAAAATTGTTTTTTGGCAAATGCCTCTTGAATTTGAACTTCCAGGTTTACTAGCTGATCGAGCGTCTGGCGACCTTTACGGAAGCCACACTGCTCGTCAACCAGCAAATTCCTGGAATTTAAAAAATGCAATAGCCTACGATTAACAATTCGTTCCATGACCTTGCATAAGCAACTTGTGAGCGCAATAGGGCGATACGATGAAGTCGATCTGGGGTCCCCCCCTCCTTTCGGTATGGGAATGACATGTGCAAAGTGCCACGAGTTTGGAAAGGTGTGACTCCTCCAAATCTCGTTAAACACCTGCAACATCTTGATCATGGAATCATGATCAAGATGCTTTATCATCTCATACCGAATCTCATCGGGTCCTGGGGATGTCCCACTACAGGCTCCTAGGGCTTGGACAAGCTCTTGCATTGTTAGATCACTGTTGTAATCTAATCCATCTCCTGTGGCAAAGTCAATATGCTGCAGCTCTGATGCTTCCTTGATGGGCAGGAAAGCTGGATGGTAATTTTCAGAGCTGCTAGCAAAAGAGAACTGCTTGGCGAGGGCGTTAGCAATGTCTCTAGGTTCGTCATAATTGATGTTATTAAAAGTGATGTTGGTAATTTTATTTGATATTTTTTTCTTATTTAATTTTCTTACAGTGGACCAGACTTGGGAAATTGATGTTTCACTGTTGATACTAGAGACAAAGCATCGCCAGGAGTCTCGTTTGGCTTGTCTGATGGTTCGACGAGCCCTAGCTCTCGCAAGTTTATACTTGCGAAAGTTCTCATCACTAATGCGATTTTTGAAAAGCCTGTAGGCTCTATTCCTCTCACACAGTACCCTGCGGCAATCTGGCGTCCACCATGGAACTCTATGCTTTGCGCTATCTACCGAAGTCTTAGGAATTGTTGCCATTGCGGCTTTGAGGATATTATCTTGAATATTATTTACTTTATCATCAATGGTTTCTCCAACAATTTCAATATTGACACCCTTTGTGAAGGACACCCAGTCTGCTTTTTTTACGTTAAATTTAGGTGCTGAAGGCTCTTTAATAGTGTCGCTTTTAAATTTAATCACAATAGGAAAATGGTCACTTCCCAATGAGTCATCAATGGGTAGCCAGTGGCAAGAGGCTGCAATGGATGGGGAGACCAGAGATAGGTCAAGAACGCTAAAATTACCAGTATTATCATCAACTCTCGTCGGACTACCGTCGTTCAGAAGAACCAAATTGGAATCACCGATTAGCCTAGCCATCTGTTCCCCCTTTCTGTCATCCTGCAGGGAACCCCATAACGTATGATGAGCATTAAAATCACCTACAATTAATTTTCTACAGGGCAGACTGTCCTGTAGATCAAAAACATCATCATAAGTTACTGTATCAGGAGGACAGTAGACAGAACAGATAGTCAGGTAGGTGCCACCGAATTTTACTCTGCAAGCGACACTTTCCAGAGGAAAATTACAGGGCACATCAGTGAAAGGGAGGTTATGGCGGATGTAGATTGCCACTCCACCTCCACCCCTCCCCCCACGGTCCCTCTTAATTAACTTGTAGTTCCGAAGCTGAACAACCTCGTCTTCGACTTGGTCGTTCAGATGAGTTTCCTGAAGGGCAATAATATCGGCAGCGTAAGAACAAGCCAAAAGTTTAAGTTCATTTAATCTAGCTCTAAGACTTCGACAGTTCCATTGGAGTATGGTTAGCGCGAAGATTATCGCTGTTTAGGGGGTTTCTTGGAGCCTTGTTCGTCTGGCCGAACCTTTTTGTGCTGGGAGGGAAGACCCTCTTCCTCCTCTGCACTTCCCGGGGACCTCCCGCGGGCAGGTTTCGCGACGGTAGTCTCCATCGCCTGTTCCTCTCCATGAGGTACAGAGCCAGTCCTCGAACGGCTCGTCTCGCGACGAACCGGACGACTCCCGGATGTAGGCTTCATGGGAGTCACCTGAGCGAGAACATGAGATTTTGAAGCTGATACGGTGTCATCAGCCTTGTGGTGCTTCTTTTGCTGGGTTGATTCAACAACTTCTAATTTCTTTGTCAAACTTTCTACTAGCAGCGTTAATTTGTTTACAGTATCCTTTAAGTCTTTAATTTCATTATCTTTTGCTTGGATAGCCACGTTAACATTTGTTGTAGTTACAGGAGCAGTGGTGCCAGTCATAGCTGCAGCATAGGAAACTGTGGGAGTTTGGTTAACCCCCTCCACCTTCCTCTTTGCCTCACCATAACTAACATTATGAGCCCTCATGTATGCCATTGCTTCAGTCTCCACTTTAAGGCTCCTGCAGTCACCTGCACTTGCCTGGTGGGGGCCGCCACAATTAGCACACCTGAAGACTGTCTCTGAACACAACTCAGTTTCGTGTCTACCTGCACATTTACCACAAGTGAATGAATCTTTATTGAAACACCTCAATGCTGTGTGTCCGAATTTCTGGCAACGGAAACAACGCATCGGTTTCTGAATGTATGGTCTAACGTGAACTATTTCGTATCCAATCTTTACCGTTTCCGGAATCTGGGCTGAAGCAAAAGTCAGGAAACACAAGCCAAATTTCTCTCTCTTGTTCTCTCTCATCCTGGTCATACTTTGTACATCAACAACGCCTTGGTCCTTCATTCCTTCCAAAATTTCAGCCTCATCCAGAGCGGCCAAATCCCTATGGAAAATGACGCCCTTACAGGTATTCGGCCCCACTGGAATGGTGGCTTTCACCTTAAAGTTATGAATTTGCGTCAGTTTAAGGAGATCCTTAACCTGGGATGCCTTCAGTACTTTTACCAGGATACTACCATCACGCAACTTGTTAGCAGCAGCAAGACTGCCACCCACTTGACCATCAAGGACCTTTTTGACGATAAAGGGGTTAAAGTTTTTGAGAGACTGACCCTCATCTACACATCTAATATTTACATAGCGAGCATTCATTGGAGGAATTTTAACATCAGGTTGTCTTTGTCTGTCTGCCGTAGGGGTTCCATTACTGTCAGCCATTGTCCTAGTTTGGTCCTTGGTCGTTAACCTCCCTCCTTGAGGAGGAGGGAGGCTAGTCGGGGAGTCATCCATCCGGGGTATCGGACTACGTCCGACCCCTCTCCTCGCACACTCACCTACCTCCCTGAACTATTGTATCAACCCCCAAAAATGGACAATAATTTAGGGAATAAAAGTTACCTTTACTCGCCCCCCCCCTAGTGGTAGCCTGGCGGCGTTCTCCAGTACCAGCTAGGGGATCGGAGTTTGTGCGGAAGGAACTTCCTCACCACCGAACCTGCCTAATGCGAGGGGTGGTGTAGTAGGAACCCACCTCCCAAGCGAATACCGTTGCTCAGCCAAGAGACAACCGTAGGCCCAGGAGGTCGCACGGAAAATATAGAAAAAGTAGTTTAAGAAAAAGAGGTGCCCAAATGACGCACCAGACTACTGGGCCCCCCTACCACAGGGTTTCACCTGAGGCAGTGAGTGCTGCGGGTCTGGTGTGGGGAACAACTAACTACTAGCTACCATATACTACTGGTTGTCCTCCAGCAAAAAAACAAATCACTGAAGGTGTACACAGCAGTGCAGCAAAACGCTGCAAATTTACTTTACTTAATTACTTTACACTAGGCAAAGAGGCAACAGAGTACTGCTAGTAAGAGGCCTCGGTACACCAAGGTAGCTCCACGGACAGTACTGTAGTCTGTTGTCGCTATGCACAATGAGGACGAGGTCTGGACACAACAAAGTCTGGACGCATAATGTGACTTGGAACTACTACTTGTTGGATTTATTGGCTATCAACCAGAGGCATATAGCCAAAGGTCATTAAGCCATTGGATCCATTTTATTATATCAATCTATATAAGGTCATAAAGTTTTGTCTCCTTCAGAAAACTCAGCAGTTTGTTTATAATATTCTTATCATCTGATAGAATATTTTCGATGGTTAGAGCTATTTTTTTAAGTTGAAAATATTGTTTAATTTTACTTCTTTGATTATTATGATCAGTACAAAAAATTAATAAATGATTTATAGATAGTATTGTGTTGCATGATGTGCATTGAGGGGGAAAAGTTCTGTTAATATATGGTTCTAGGTGGGTTAACCATGTGGCGTTAACCCTTAGACGGGCCAACACCACCTCGCCCCTGCGACTACGCCATGATGACGTAGCCCAGGGTTCGATAAGTGTTTTTACTTTATTACTGATGTCTAATCTGGTCCACTGCCTTTGCCACAGGAGATGAATTCGAGACTTAATGAGGGAAACAAAACACCTGAGATCCGTACTGACTATGCTAAGGTCCAGATCAACAGTTGACCCGGCTAGTATATCAGCCTGTTCATTGCCATAGATACCATAATGTGAAGGTACCCATATTAGCTTGATTGATTTATTGGCACAAAACAGCTTACTAATGATATTACCCTGTATTTCGTTGTTAGTTGTATTTAAGGATTTAATAGCTTGAAGTGAACTTAATGAATCAGTAAAAATAACTATCCTATCGTGGGTCGTCGATAGGGCAAAATCCAAAGCTTTATTAATAGCAAAAAGTTCATCAAGAAAAATAGATGTATGAATCGGCAGTCTGAATCTTAACTGACATTCAGTCGACCATACACCTGCACCCACACATTCATCCGTCTTGGAACCGTCGGTATACAGATGGAAATATGAAAGATGTTGAACAATTATCTCACGAAACCTCTGGTGTACCTCCACCTCCGGCACCCGGGATTTAACCCCTGGCAGCCAGGAATCCACAATAGTGAAGGGGGGTGTTACCCAGGGTGCAATATTTACTAAAACCAGGGAATCGATTGTTGATAATTCTATACCGACACACTCTACGAGGTCGTGGAGTCTTGCTCTGAGGGACCTCACGCCAGTGCCCTCCGGGGCCGTGCGACGCCCAGGCGGATAACTCGGCCCTTCCGGGGGCCTATCGCCATGGCCCCCCGGCTGCAAATGCCTCACCAAGGCATTACCGGGAGGATGACTCGGCTCCCCGGGTACCTGAACTTGGGGCCTGGTCCCCATTGGCCTCACGCCAGTGCCCCCTGGGGCGCAGGGGTTCCCGGACGGACGACTCGGTCCCTCTGCCAGGGCCTAGCGCCATGGCCCCCCGGGTGCTGTTGCCGTAGCAAGGCATTCCCGGGAAGATGACTCGGCACCCTGGATTTCTTAGCACAATATACTAGAAGTTGTTGATCTCGTCTCAATCGGAGGGGAGGCACTTGTGACTCCACCTCTAGACGCTCGATTCGAGTGCAACGTAGGGCTCCAAGACACACACGCAAACACGCATTCTGCACAACATCCAAACCTTTCAACACAGACTCAGATGCCGAACCATACACTATTGACCCATAATCTACTCTAGATCTAATCAGGGATTTATATAGCATTAGCAATGACTTCCTATCTGCTCCCCATTGAGTACCAGAAATGCACTTCAGCAAATTGAGTGCTTTTAAACATTTAATTTTTAACTGACTGACATGGACTCGCCATGTCAGTCGACTGTCAAAATGCAGTCCAAGAAATTTAGTCGAATTTTGAATAGGTAGGGGGTTGACACCCATAGTCAGCCTGACGTCTGGCTTCTTCCTATGAGTGAAAATAACCCCTACACTCTTTCTTACTGAAAACCTAAAACCCCACTGGAGGCCCCAATTGTGAATCAAATCCAGTGCCAATTGGATCCGAGTTGCCGAAAACTCTGCATTACAGCTGGAGTGCCATATCGCACAGTCGTCGGCGTACAGTGAGTATTTAAGATTTCGAGGAGGAGCTGGTAGAATGTCATTGATCATACATAGAAATAAGGTCGGAGACAGAACACTCCCCTGGGGCACCCCATTTGCCTGGACAAATATGTCCGAGAAAGTGACTGTGTCCGAAAAAAGCTTGACAGAGAAAGTTCTGTCAGAAATGAAATTCTTAACAAAAAAGGGCAGGTTACCGCGTAATCCCATCGCATATAGTTTCCTGAGGAGGCCATGTCGCCAAGTCATGTCGTAGGCTTTTTCAATGTCTAAAAATACTGCAATCAAAAATTGTTTTTTGGCAAATGCCTCTTGAATTTGAACTTCCAGGTTCACTAGCTGATCGAGCGTCTGGCGACCTTTACGGAAGCCACACTGCTCGTCAACCAGCAAATTCCTGGAATTTAAAAAATGCAATAGCCTACGATTAACAATTCGTTCCATAACCTTGCATAAGCAACTTGTGAGCGCAATAGGGCGATACGATGAAGTCGATCTGGGGTCCCCCCCTCCTTTCGGTATGGGAATGACATGTGCAAAGTGCCACGAGTTTGGAAAGGTGTGACCCCTCCAAATCTCGTTAAACACTTGCAACATCTTGATCATGGAATCATGATCAAGATGCTTTATCATCTCATACCGAATCTCATCGGGTCCTGGGGATGTCCCACTACAGGCTCCTAGGGCTTGGACAAGCTCTTGCATTGTTAGATCACTGTTGTAATCTAATTCATCTCCTGTGGCAAAGTTAATATGCTGCAGCTCTGATGCTTCCTTGATGGGCAGGAAAGCTGGATGGTAATTTTCAGAGCTGCTAGCAAAAGAGAACTGCCTGGCGAGGGCGTTAGCAATGTCTCTAGGTTCGTCATAATTGATGTTATTAAAAGTGATGTTGGTAATTTTATTAGAGATTTTTTTCTTATTTAATTTTCTTACAGTGGACCAGACTTGGGAAATTGATGTTTCACTGTTGATACTAGAGACAAAGCATCGCCAGGAGTCTCGTTTGGCTTGTCTGATGGTTCGACGAGCCCTAGCTCTCGCAAGTTTATACTTGCGAAAGTTCTCATCACTAATGCGATTTTTGAAAAGCCTGTAGGCTCTATTCCTCTCACACAGTACCCTGCGGCAATCTGGCGTCCACCATGGAACTCTATGCTTTGCGCTATCTACCGAAGTCTTAGGAATTGTTGCCATTGCGGCTTTGAGGATATTATCTTGAATATTATTTACTTTATCATCAATGGTTTCTCCAACAATTTCAATATTGACACCCTTTGTGAAGGACACCCAGTCTGCTTTTTTTACGTTAAATTTAGGTGCTGAAGGCTCTTTAATAGTGTCGCTTTTAAATTTAATCACAATAGGAAAATGGTCACTTCCCAATGAGTCATCAATGGGTAGCCACTGGCAAGAGGCTGCAATTGATGGGGAGACCAGAGATAGGTCAAGAACGCTAAAATTACCAGTATTATCATCTTCTCTCGTCGGACTACCGTCGTTCAGAAGAACCAAATTGGAATCACTGATTAGCCTAGCCATCTGTTCCCCCTTTCTGTCATCCTGCAGGGAACCCCATAACGTATGATGAGCATTAAAATCACCTACAATTAATTTTCTACAGGGCAGACTGTCCTGTAGATCAAAAACATCATCATAAGTTACTGTATCAGGAGGACAGTAGACAGAACAGATAGTCAGGTAGGTGCCACCGAATTTTACTCTGCAAGCGACACTTTCCAGAGGAAAATTACAGGGCACATCAGTGAAAGGGAGGTTATGGCGGATGTAGATTGCCACTCCACCTCCACCCCTCCCCCCACGGTCCCTCCTAATTAACTTGTAGTTCCGAAGCTGAACAACCTCGTCTTCGACTTGGTCGTTCAGATGAGTTTCCTGAAGGGCAATAATATCGGCAGCGTAAGAACAAGCCAAAAGTTTAAGTTCATTTAATCTAGCTCTAAGACTTCGACAGTTCCATTGGAGTATGGTTAGCGCGAAGATTATCGCTGTTTATGGGGTTTCTTGGAGCCTTGTTCGTCTGGCCGAACCTTTTTGTGCTGGGAGGGAAGACCCTCTTCCTCCTCTGCACTTCCCGGGGACCTCCCGCGGGCAGGTTTCGCGACGGTAGTCTCCATCGCCTGTTCCTCTCCATGAGGTACAGAGCCAGTCCTCGAACGGCTCGTCTCGCGACGAACCGGACGACTCCCGGATGTAGGCTTCATGGGAGTCACCTGAGCGAGAACATGAGATTTAGAAGCTGATACGGTATCATCAGCTTTGTGGTGCTTCTTTTGCTGGGTTGATTCAACAACTTCTAATTTCTTTGTCAAACTTTCTACTAGCAGCGTTAATTTGTTTACAGTATCCTTTAAGTCTTTAATTTCATTATCTTTAGCTTGAATAGCCACGTTAACATTTGTTGTAGTTACAGGAGCAGTGGTGCCAGTTATAGCTGCAGCATAGGAAACTGTGGGAGTTTGGTTAACCCCCTCCACCTTCCTCTTTGCCTCACCATAACTAACATCATGAGCCCTCATGTATGCCATTGCTTCAGTCTCCACTTTAAGGCTCCTGCAGTCACCTGCACTTGCCTGGTGGGGGCCGCCACAATTAGCACACCTGAAGACTGTCTCTGAACACAACTCAGTCTCGTGTCTACCTGCACATTTACCACAAGTGAATGAATCTTTATTAAAGCACCTCAATGCTGTGTGTCCGAATTTCTGGCAACGGAAACAACGCATCGGTTTCTGAATGTATGGTCTAACGTGAACAATTTCATATCCAATCTTTACAGTTTCCGGAATCTGGGCTGAAGCAAAAGTCAGGAAACACAAGCCAAATTTCTCTCTCTTGTTCTCTCTCATCCTGGTCATACTTTGTACATCAACAACGCCTTGGTCCTTCATTCCTTCCAAAATTTCAGCCTCATCCAGAGCGGCCAAATCCCTATGGAAAATGACGCCCTTACAGGTATTCGGCCCCACTGGAATGGTGGCTTTCACCTTAAAGTTATGAATTTGCGTCAGTTTAAGGAGATCCTTAACCTGGGATGCCTTCAGTACTTTTACCAGGATACTACCATCACGCAACTTGTTAGCAGCAGCAAGACTGCCACCCACTTGACCATCAAGGACCTTTTTGACGATAAAGGGGTTAAAATTCTTGAGAGACTGACCCTCATCAACACATCTAATATTTACATAGCGAGCATTCATAGGAGGAATTTTAACATCAGATTGTCTTTGTCTGTCTGCCGTAGGGGTTCCATTATTGTCTGCCGTTGTCCTAGTTTGGTCCTTGGTCGTTACCCTCCCTCCTTGAGGAGGAGGGAGGCTAGTCGGGGGTTCATCCATCCGGGGCATCGGACTACGTCCGACCCCTCTCCTCGCACACTCACCTACCTCCCTGAACTATTGTATCAACCCCCAAAATGGACAATAATTTAGGGAATAAAAGTTACCTTTACTCGCCCCCCCCCTAGTGGTAGCCTGGCGGCGTTCTCCAGTACCAGCTAGGGGATCGGAGTTTGTGCGGAAGGAACTTCCCCACCACCGAACCTGCCTAATGCGAGGGGTGGTGTAATAGGAACCCACCTCCCAAGCGAATACCGTTGCTCAGCCAAGAGACAACCGTAGGCCCAGGAGGTCGCACGGAAAATATAGAAGAAAAAGTAGTTTAAGAAAAAGAGGTGCCCAAATGACGCACCAGACTACTGGGCCCCCCTACCACAGGGTTTCCCCTGAGGCAGTGAGTGCTGCGGGTCTGGTGTGGGGAACAACTAACTACTAACTACCATAAACTACTGGTTGTCCTCCAGCAAAAAACAAATCACTGAAGGTGTACACAGCAGTACAGCAAAACGCTGCAAATTTACTTTACTCAATTACTTTACCAAGGCAAAGAAACAACAGAGTACTGCCGGTAAGAGGCCTCGGTACACCAAGGTAACTCCACGAACAGCACTGGTGTCTGTTGTTGCTGTGCACAGAGAGGACGAGGTCTTGACTGAACAAAGTCTGGACACATGTGACTTGGAACTACTACTTGTTGGATTTCTTGGCTATCAACCAGAAGCATATAGCCAAAGGTCATTAAGCCATTGGATCCATTTTATTATATCAATCTATATAAGGTCATAAAGTTTTGTCTCCCTCAGAAAACTCAGCAGTTTGTTTATAATATTCTTATCGTCTGATAGAATATTTTCGATGGTTAGAGCTATTTTTTTAAGTTGAAAATATTGTTTGATTTTACTTCTTTGATTTTCATAATCAATACAAAAAATTAATAAGTGATTAATAGATAAAATTGTGTTGCATGATGTGCATTGAGGAGGAAAATTTCTATTAATGTAGGGTTCAAGATGTGTTAGCCATGTGGCGTTAACCCTTAGACGGGCCAACACCACCTCGTCCCTGCGACTACGCCATGATGACGTAGCCCAGGGTTCAATAACAGTTCTTACTTTATTTCTGATGTCTAATCTGGTCCACTGCCTTTGCCACAGGAGATGAATTCGAGACTTAATGAGGGAAACAAAACACCTGAGATCCGTACGGACTATGCTAATGTCCAGATCAACAGTTGACCCGGCTAGTATATCAGCCTGTTCATTGCCATAGATACCATAATGTGAAGGTACCCATATTAGCTTGATTGATTTATTGGCACAAAACAGCTTACTAATGATATTACCCTGTATTTCGTTGTTAGTTGTATTTAAGGATTTAATAGCTTGAAGTGAACTTAATGAATCTGTAAAAATAACTATCCTATCGTGGGTCGTCGATAGGGCAAAATCCAAAGCTTTATTAATAGCAAAAAGTTCAGCAAGAAAAATAGATGTATGAATCGGCAGTCTGAATCTTAACTGACATTCAGTCGACCATACACCTGCACCCACACATTCATCCGTCTTGGAACCGTCGGTATACAGATGGAAATATGAAAGATGTTGAACAATTATCTCACGAAACCTCTGGTGTACCTCCACCTCCGGCACCCGGGATTTAACCCCTGGCAGCCAGGAATCCACAATAGTGAAGGGGGGTGTTACCCAGGGTGCAATATTTACTAAAACCAGGGAATCGATTGTTGATAATTCTATACCGACACACTCTACGAGGTCGTGGAGTCTTGCTCTGAGGGACCTCACGCCAGTGCCCTCCGGGGCCGTGCGACGCCCAGGCGGATAACTCGGCCCTTCCGGGGGCCTATCGCCATGGCCCCCCGGCTGCAAATGCCTCACCAAAGCATTACCGGGAGGATGACTCGGATCCCCGGGTACCTGAACTTGGGGCCTGGTCCCCATTGGCCTCACGCCAGTGCCCCCTGGGGCGCAGGGGTTCCCGGACGGACGACTCGGTCCCTCTGCCAGGGGCCTAGCGCCATGGCCCCCCGGGTGCTGTTGCCGTAGCAAGGCATTCCCGGGAAGATGACTCGGCACCCTGGATTTCTTAGCACAGTATACTAATAGTAGTTGATCTCGTCTCAATCGGAGGGGAGGCACTTGTGACTCCACCTCTAGACGCTCGATTCGAGTGCAACGTAGGGCTCCAAGACACACACGCAAACACGCATTCTGCACAACATCCAAACCTTTCAACACAGACTCAGATGCCGAACCATACACTATTGACCCATAATCTACTCTAGATCTAATCAGGGATTTATATAGCATTAGCAATGACTTCCTATCTGCTCCCCATTGAGTACCAGAAATGCACTTCAGCAAATTGAGTGCTTTTAAACATTTAATTTTTAACTGACTGACATGGACTCGCCATGTCAGTCGACTGTCAAAATGCAGTCCAAGAAATTTAGTCGAATTTTGAATAGGTAGGGGATTGACACCCATAGTCAGCCTGACGTCTGGCTTCTTCCTATGAGTGAAAATAACCCCTACACTCTTTCTTACTGAAAACTTAAAACCCCACTGGAGGCCCCAATTGTGAATCAAATCCAGTGCCAATTGGATCCGAGTTGCCGAAAACTCTGCATTACAGCTGGAGTGCCATATCGCACAGTCGTCGGCGTACAGTGAGTATTTAAGATTTCGAGGAGGAGCTGGTAGAATGTCATTGATCATACATAGAAATAAGGTCGGAGACAGAACACTCCCCTGGGGCACCCCATTTGCCTGGACAAATATGTCCGAGAAAGTGACTGTGTCCGAAAAAAGCTTGACAGAGAAAGTTCTGTCAGAAATGAAATTCTTAACAAAAAAGGGCAGGTTACCGCGTAATCCCATCGCATATAGTTTCCTGAGGAGGCCATGTCGCCAAGTCATGTCGTAGGCTTTTTCAATATCTAAAAATACTGCAATCAAAAATTGTTTTTTGGCAAATGCCTCTTGAATTTGAACTTCCAGGTTTACTAGCTGATCGAGCGTCTGGCGACCTTTACGGAAGCCACACTGCTCGTCAACCAGCAAATTCCTGGAATTTAAAAAATGCAATAGCCTACGATTAACAATTCGTTCCATGACCTTGCATAAGCAACTTGTGAGCGCAATAGGGCGATACGATGAAGTCGATCTGGGGTCCCCCCCTCCTTTCGGTATGGGAATGACATGTGCAAAGTGCCACGAGTTTGGAAAGGTGTGACCCCTCCAAATCTCGTTAAACACTTGCAACATCTTGACCATGGAATCATGATCAAGATGCTTTATCATCTCATACCGAATCTCATCGGGTCCTGGGGATGTCCCACTACAGGCTCCTAGGGCTTGGACAAGCTCTTGCATTGTTAGATCACTGTTGTAATCTAATTCATCTCCTGTGGCAAAGTCAATATGCTGCAGCTCTGATGCTTCCTTGATGGGCAGGAAAGCTGGATGGTAATTTTCAGAGCTGCTAGCAAAAGAGAACTGCCTGGCGAGGGCGTTAGCAATGTCTCTAGGTTCGTCATAATTGATGTTATTAAAAGTGATGTTTGTAATTTTATTAGATATTTTTTTCTTATTTAATTTTCTTACAGTGGACCAGACTTGGGAAATTGATGTTTCACTATTGATACTAGAGACAAAGCATCGCCAGGAGTCTCGTTTGGCTTGTCTGATGGTTCGACGAGCCCTAGCTCTCGCAAGTTTATACTTGCGAAAGTTCTCATCACTAATGCGATTTTTGAAAAGCCTGTAGGCTCTATTCCTCTCACACAGTACCCTGCGGCAATCTGGCGTCCACCATGGAACTCTATGCTTTGCGCTATCTACCGAAGTCTTAGGAATTGTTGCCATTGCGGCTTTGAGGATATTATCTTGAATATTATTTACTTTATCATCAATGGTTTCTCCAACAATTTCAATATTGACACCCTTTGTGAAGGACACCCAGTCTGCTTTTTTTACGTTAAATTTAGGTGCTGAAGGCTCTTTAATAGTGTCGCTTTTAAATTTAATCACAATAGGAAAATGGTCGCTTCCCAATGAGTCATCAATGGGTAGCCACTGGCAAGAGGCTGCAATTGATGGGGAGACCAGAGATAGGTCAAGAACGCTAAAATTACCAGTATTATCATCAACTCTCGTCGGACTACCGTCGTTCAGAAGAACCAAATTGGAATCACTGATTAGCCTAGCCATCTGTTCCCCCTTTCTGTCATCCTGCAGGGAACCCCATAACGTATGATGAGCATTAAAATCACCTACAATTAATTTTCTACAGGGCAGACTGTCCTGTAGATCAAAAACATCATCATAAGTTACTGTATCAGGAGGACAGTAGACAGAACAGATAGTCAGGTAGGTGCCACCGAATTTTACTCTGCAAGCGACACTTTCCAGAGGAAAATTACAGGGCACATCAGTGAAAGGGAGGTTATGGCGGATGTAGATTGCCACTCCACCTCCACCCCTCCCCCCACGGTCCCTCCTAATTAACTTGTAGTTCCGAAGCTGAACAACCTCGTCTTCGACTTGGTCGTTCAGATGAGTTTCCTGAAGGGCAATAATATCGGCAGCGTAAGAACAAGCCAAAAGTTTAAGTTCATTTAATCTAGCTCTAAGACTTCGACAGTTCCATTGGAGTATGGTTAGCGCGAAGATTATCGCTGTTTATGGGGTTTCTTGGAGCCTTGTTCGTCTGGCCGAACCTTTTTGTGCTGGGAGGGAAGACCCTCTTCCTCCTCTGCACTTCCCGGGGACCTCCCGCGGGCAGGTTTCGCGACGGTAGTCTCCATCGCCTGTTCCTCTCCATGAGGTACAGAGCCAGTCCTCGAACGGCTCGTCTCGCGACGAACCGGACGACTCCCGGATGTAGGCTTCATGGGAGTCACCTGAGCGAGAACATGAGATTTAGAAGCTGATACGGTATCATCAGCTTTGTGGTGCTTCTTTTGCTGGGTTGATTCAACAACTTCTAATTTCTTTGTCAAACTTTCTACTAGCAACGTTAATTTACTTACAGTATCCTTCAAGTCTTTAATTTCATTATCTTTAGCTTGGATAGCCACGTTAACATTTGTTGTAGTTACAGGAGCAGTGGTGCCAGTTATAGCTGCAGCATAGGAAACTGTGGGAGTTTGGTTAACCCCCTCCACCTTCCTCTTTGCCTCACCATAACTAACATCATGAGCCCTCATGTATGCCATTGCTTCAGTCTCCACTTTAAGGCTCCTGCAGTCACCTGCACTTGCCTGGTGGGGGCCGCCACAATTAGCACACCTGAAGACTGTCTCTGAACACAACTCAGTTTCGTGTCTACCTGCACATTTACCACAAGTGAATGAATCTTTATTGAAGCACCTCAATGCTGTGTGTCCGAATTTCTGGCAGCGGAAACAACGCATCGGTTTCTGAATGTATGGTCTAACGTGAACTATTTCATATCCAATCTTTACTGTTTCCGGAATCTGGGCTGAAGCAAAAGTCAGGAAACACAAGCCAAATTTCTCTCTCTTGTTCTCTCTCATCCTGGTCATACTTTGAACATCAACAACGCCTTGGTCCTTCATTCCTTCCAAAATTTCAGCCTCATCCAGAGCGGCCAAATCCCTATGGAAAATGACGCCCTTACAGGTATTCGGCCCCACTGGAATGGTGGCTTTCACCTTAAAGTTATGAATTTGCGTCAGTTTAAGGAGATCCTTAACCTGGGATGCCTTCAGTACTTTTACCAGGATACTACCATCACGCAACTTGTTAGCAGCAGCAAGACTGCCACCCACTTGACCATCAAGGACCTTTTTGACGATAAAGGGGTTAAAATTCTTGAGAGACTGACCCTCATCAACACATCTAATATTTACATAGCGAGCATTCATAGGAGGAATTTTAACATCAGATTGTCTTTGTCTGTCTGCCGTAGGGGTTCCATTATTGTCTGCCGTTGTCCTAGTTTGGTCCTTGGTCGTTACCCTCCCTCCTTGAGGAGGAGGGAGGCTAGTCGGGGGTTCATCCATCCGGGGCATCGGACTACGTCCGACCCCTCTCCTCGCACACTCACCTACCTCCCTGAACTATTGTATCAACCCCCAAAATGGACAATAATTTAGGGAATAAAAGTTACCTTTACTCGCCCCCCCCCTAGTGGTAGCCTGGCGGCGTTCTCCAGTACCAGCTAGGGGATCGGAGTTTGTGCGGAAGGAACTTCCCCACCACCGAACCTGCCTAATGCGAGGGGTGGTGTAATAGGAACCCACCTCCCAAGCGAATACCGTTGCTCAGCCAAGAGACAACCGTAGGCCCAGGAGGTCGCACGGAAAATATAGAAGAAAAAGTAGTTTAAGAAAAAGAGGTGCCCAAATGACGCACCAGACTACTGGGCCCCCCTACCACAGGGTTTCCCCTGAGGCAGTGAGTGCTGCGGGTCTGGTGTGGGGAACAACTAACTACTAACTACCATAAACTACTGGTTGTCCTCCAGCAAAAAACAAATCACTGAAGGTGTACACAGCAGTACAGCAAAACGCTGCAAATTTACTTTACTCAATTACTTTACCAAGGCAAAGAAACAACAGAGTACTGCCGGTAAGAGGCCTCGGTACACCAAGGTAACTCCACGAACAGCACTGGTGTCTGTTGTTGCTGTGCACAGAGAGGACGAGGTCTTGACTGAACAAAGTCTGGACACATGTGACTTGGAACTACTACTTGTTGGATTTCTTGGCTATCAACCAGAGGCATATAGCCAAAGGTCATTAAGCCATTGGATCCATTTTATTATATCAATCTATATAAGGTCATAAAGTTTTGTCTCCCTCAGAAAACTCAGCAGTTTGTTTATAATATTCTTATCATCTGATAGAATATTTTCGATGGTGAAAGCCATTTTTTTAACTTGAAAGAAATGTTTAATTTTACTTCTTTGGTTTTTATATTTATTACAAAAAATTACTAAATGATTTATTGACATTATAGAATTACACTCTATACATTGAGGTGGGAATTGTCTATTTACATAGGGTTCAAGGTGTGTTACCCATGTGGCATTGACCCTAAGACGGGCCAACACCACCTCGTCCCTGCGACTACGCCATGATGACGTAGCCCAGGGTTCGATAAGTGTTTTTACTTTATTACTGATGTTTAATCCGGTCCACTGCCTTTGCCACAGGAGATGAATTCGAGACTTAATGAGGGAAACAAAACACCTGAGATCCGTACGGACTATGCTAATGTCCAGATCAACAGTTGACCCGGCTAGTATATCAGCCTGTTCATTGCCATAGATACCATAATGTGAAGGTACCCATATTAGCTTGATTGATTTATTGGCACAAAACAGCTTACTAATGATATTACCCTGTATTTCGTTGTTAGTTGTATTTAAGGATTTAATAGCTTGAAGTGAACTTAATGAATCTGTAAAAATAACTATCCTATCGTGGGTCGTCGATAGGGCAAAATCCAAAGCTTTATTAATAGCAAAAAGTTCAGCAAGAAAAATAGATGTATGAATCGGCAGTCTGAATCTTAACTGACATTCAGTCGACCATACACCTGCACCCACACATTCATCCGTCTTGGAACCGTCGGTATACAGATGGAAATATGAAAGATGTTGAACTATTATCTCACGAAACCTCTGGTGTACCTCCACCTCCGGCACCCGGGATTTAACCCCTGGCAGCCAGGAATCCACAATAGTGAAGGGGGGTGTTACCCAGGGTGCAATATTTACTAAAACCAGGGAATCGATTGTTGATAATTCTATACCGACACACTCTACGAGGTCGTGGAGTCTTGCTCTGAGGGACCTCACGCCAGTGCCCTCCGGGGCCGTGCGACGCCCAGGCGGATAACTCGGCCCTTCCGGGGGCCTATCGCCATGGCCCCCCGGCTGCAAATGCCTCACCAAGGCATTACCGGGAGGATGACTCGGCTCCCCGGGTACCTGAACTTGGGGCCTGGTCCCCATTGGCCTCACGCCAGTGCCCCCTGGGGCGCAGGGGTTCCCGGACGGACGACTCGGTCCCTCTGCCAGGGGCCTAGCGCCATGGCCCCCCGGGTGCTGTTGCCGTAGCAAGGCATTCCCGGGAAGATGACTCGGCACCCTGGATTTCTTAGCACAGTATACTAATAGTAGTTGATCTCGTCTCAATCGGAGGGGAGGCACTTGTGACTCCACCTCTAGACGCTCGATTCGAGTGCAACGTAGGGCTCCAAGACACACACGCAAACACGCATTCTGCACAACATCCAAACCTTTCAACACAGACTCAGATGCCGAACCATACACTATTGACCCATAATCTACTCTAGATCTAATCAGGGATTTATATAGCATTAGCAATGACTTCCTATCTGCTCCCCATTGAGTACCAGAAATGCACTTCAGCAAATTGAGTGCTTTTAAACATTTAATTTTTAACTGACTGACATGGACTCGCCATGTCAGTCGACTGTCAAAATGCAGTCCAAGAAATTTAGTAGAATTTTGAATAGGTAGGGGGTTGACACCCATAGTCAGCCTGACGTCTGGCTTCTTCCTATGAGTGAAAATAACCCCTACACTCTTTCTTACTGAAAACTTAAAACCCCACTGGAGGCCCCAATTGTGAATCAAATCCAGTGCCAATTGGATCCGAGTTGCCGAAAACTCTGCATTACAGCTGGAGTGCCATATCGCACAGTCGTCGGCGTACAGTGAGTATTTAAGATTTCGAGGAGGAGCTGGTAGAATGTCATTGATCATACATAGAAATAAGGTCGGAGACAGAACACTCCCCTGGGGGACCCCATTTGCCTGGACAAATATGTCCGAGAAAGTGACTGTGTCCGAAAAAAGCTTGACAGAGAAAGTTCTGTCAGAAATGAAATTCTTAACAAAAAAGGGCAGGTTACCGCGTAATCCCATCGCATATAGTTTCCTGAGGAGGCCATGTCGCCAAGTCATGTCGTAGGCTTTTTCAATGTCTAAAAATACTGCAATCAAAAATTGTTTTTTGGCAAATGCCTCTTGAATTTGAACTTCCAGGTTTACTAGCTGATCGAGCGTCTGGCGACCTTTACGGAAGCCACACTGCTCGTCAACCAGCAAATTCCTGGAATTTAAAAAATGCAATAGCCTACGATTAACAATTCGTTCCATGACCTTGCATAAGCAACTTGTGAGCGCAATAGGGCGATACGATGAAGTCGATCTGGGGTCCCCCCCTCCTTTCGGTATGGGAATGACATGTGCAAAGTGCCACGAGTTTGGAAAGGTGTGACCCCTCCAAATCTCGTTAAACACTTGCAACATCTTGACCATGGAATCATGATCAAGATGCTTTATCATCTCATACCGAATCTCATCGGGTCCTGGGGATGTCCCACTACAGGCTCCTAGGGCTTGGACAAGCTCTTGCATTGTTAGATCACTGTTGTAATCTAATTCATCTCCTGTGGCAAAGTCAATATGCTGCAGCTCTGATGCTTCCTTGATGGGCAGGAAAGCTGGATGGTAATTTTCAGAGCTGCTAGCAAAAGAGAACTGCCTGGCGAGGGCGTTAGCAATGTCTCTAGGTTCGTCATAATTGATGTTATTAAAAGTGATGTTGGTAATTTTATTAGATATTTTTTTCTTATTTAATTTTCTTACAGTGGACCAGACTTGGGAAATTGATGTTTCACTATTGATACTAGAGACAAAGCATCGCCAGGAGTCTCGTTTGGCTTGTCTGATGGTTCGACGAGCCCTAGCTCTCGCAAGTTTATACTTGCGAAAGTTCTCATCACTAATGCGATTTTTGAAAAGCCTGTAGGCTCTATTCCTCTCACACAGTACCCTGCGGCAATCTGGCGTCCACCATGGAACTCTATGCTTTGCGCTATCTACCGAAGTCTTAGGAATTGTTGCCATTGCGGCTTTGAGGATATTATCTTGAATATTATTTACTTTATCATCAATGGTTTCTCCAACAATTTCAATATTGACACCCTTTGTGAAGGACACCCAGTCTGCTTTTTTTACGTTAAATTTAGGTGCTGAAGGCTCTTTAATAGTGTCGCTTTTAAATTTAATCACAATAGGAAAATGGTCGCTTCCCAATGAGTCATCAATGGGTAGCCACTGGCAAGAGGCTGCAATCGATGGGGAGACCAGAGATAGGTCAAGGACGCTAAAATTACCAGTATTATCATCAACTCTCGTCGGACTACCGTCGTTCAGAAGAACCAAATTGGAATCACTGATTAGCCTAGCCATCTGCTCCCCCTTTCTGTCATCCTGCAGGGAACCCCATAACGTATGATGAGCATTAAAATCACCTACAATTAATTTTCTACAGGGCAGACTGTCCTGTAGATCAAAAACATCATCATAAGTTACTGTATCAGGAGGACAGTAGATAGAACAGATAGTCAGGTAGGTGCCACCGAATTTTACTCTGCAAGCGACACTTTCCAGAGGAAAATTACAGGGCACATCAGTGAAAGGGAGGTTATGGCGGATGTAGATTGCCACTCCACCTCCACCCCTCCCCCCACGGTCCCTCCTAATTAACTTGTAGTTCCGAAGCTGAACAACCTCGTCTTCGACTTGGTCGTTCAGATGAGTTTCCTGAAGGGCAATAATATCGGCAGCGTAAGAACAAGCCAAAAGTTTAAGTTCATTTAATCTAGCTCTAAGACTTCGACAGTTCCATTGGAGTATGGTTAGCGCGAAGATTATCGCTGTTTATGGGGTTTCTTGGAGCCTTGTTCGTCTGGCCGAACCTTTTTGTGCTGGGAGGGAAGACCCTCTTCCTCCTCTGCACTTCCCGGGGACCTCCCGCGGGCAGGTTTCGCGACGGTAGTCTCCATCGCCTGTTCCTCTCCATGAGGTACAGAGCCAGTCCTCGAACGGCTCGTCTCGCGACGAACCGGACGACTCCCGGATGTAGGCTTCATGGGAGTCACCTGAGCGAGAACATGAGATTTTGAAGCTGATACGGTGTCATCAGCCTTGTGGTGCTTCTTTTGCTGGGTTGATTCAACAACTTCTAATTTCTTTGTCAAACTTTCTACTAGCAGCGTTAATTTGTTTACAGTATCCTTCAAGTCTTTAATTTCATTATCTTTAGCTTGGATAGCCACGTTAACATTTGTTGTAGTTACAGGAGCAGTGGTGCCAGTTATAGCTGCAGCATAGGAAACTGTGGGAGTTTGGTTAACCCCCTCCACCTTCCTCTTTGCCTCACCATAACTAACATCATGAGCCCTCATGTATGCCATTGCTTCAGTCTCCACTTTAAGGCTCCTGCAGTCACCTGCACTTGCCTGGTGGGGGCCGCCACAATTAGCACACCTGAAGACTGTCTCTGAACACAACTCAGTCTCGTGTCTACCTGCACATTTACCACAAGTGAATGAATCTTTATTGAAGCACCTCAATGCTGTGTGTCCGAATTTCTGGCAGCGGAAACAACGCATCGGTTTCTGAATGTATGGTCTAACGTGAACTATTTCATATCCAATCTTTACTGTTTCCGGAATCTGGGCTGAAGCAAAAGTCAGGAAACACAAGCCAAATTTCTCTCTCTTGTTCTCTCTCATCCTGGTCATACTTTGAACATCAACAACGCCTTGGTCCTTCATTCCTTCCAAAATTTCAGCCTCATCCAGAGCGGCCAAATCCCTATGGAAAATGACGCCCTTACAGGTATTCGGCCCCACTGGAATGGTGGCTTTCACCTTAAAGTTATGAATTTGCGTCAGTTTAAGGAGATCCTTAACCTGGGATGCCTTCAGTACTTTTACCAGGATACTACCATCACGCAACTTGTTAGCAGCAGCAAGACTGCCACCCACTTGACCATCAAGGACCTTTTTGACGATAAAGGGGTTAAAATTCTTGAGAGACTGACCCTCATCAACACATCTAATATTTACATAGCGAGCATTCATAGGAGGAATTTTAACATCAGATTGTCTTTGTCTGTCTGCCGTAGGGGTTCCATTATTGTCTGCCGTTGTCCTAGTTTGGTCCTTGGTCGTTACCCTCCCTCCTTGAGGAGGAGGGAGGCTAGTCGGGGGTTCATCCATCCGGGGCATCGGACTACGTCCGACCCCTCTCCTCGCACACTCACCTACCTCCCTGAACTATTGTATCAACCCCCAAAATGGACAATAATTTAGGGAATAAAAGTTACCTTTACTCGCCCCCCCCCTAGTGGTAGCCTGGCGGCGTTCTCCAGTACCAGCTAGGGGATCGGAGTTTGTGCGGAAGGAACTTCCCCACCACCGAACCTGCCTAATGCGAGGGGTGGTGTAATAGGAACCCACCTCCCAAGCGAATACCGTTGCTCAGCCAAGAGACAACCGTAGGCCCAGGAGGTCGCACGGAAAATATAGAAGAAAAAGTAGTTTAAGAAAAAGAGGTGCCCAAATGACGCACCAGACTACTGGGCCCCCCTACCACAGGGTTTCCCCTGAGGCAGTGAGTGCTGCGGGTCTGGTGTGGGGAACAACTAACTACTAACTACCATAAACTACTGGTTGTCCTCCAGCAAAAAACAAATCACTGAAGGTGTACACAGCAGTACAGCAAAACGCTGCAAATTTACTTTACTCAATTACTTTACCAAGGCAAAGAAACAACAGAGTACTGCCGGTAAGAGGCCTCGGTACACCAAGGTAACTCCACGAACAGCACTGGTGTCTGTTGTTGCTGTGCACAGAGAGGACGAGGTCTTGACTGAACAAAGTCTGGACACATGTGACTTGGAACTACTTCTACTTGTTGGATTTCTTGGCTATCAACCAGAAGCATATAGCCAAAGGTCATTAAGCCATTGGATCCATTTTATTATATCAATCTATATAAGGTCATAAAGTTTTGTCTCCCTCAGAAAACTCAGCAGTTTGTTTATAATATTCTTATCGTCTGATAGAATATTTTCGATGGTTAGAGCTATTTTTTTAAGTTGAAAATATTGTTTGATTTTATTTCTTTGATTTTCATAATCAATACAAAAAATTAATAAATGATTAATAGATAGAATTGTGTTGCAGGATGTGCATTGAGGGGGGAAATTTCTGTTAATATATGGTTCTAGGTGGGTTAACCATGTGGCGTTAACCCTTAGACGGGCCAACACCACCTCGTCCCTGCGACTACGCCATGATGACGTAGCCCAGGGTTCAATAACAGTTCTTACTTTATTTCTGATGTTTAATCTGGTCCACTGCCTTTGCCACAGGAGATGAATTCGAGACTTAATGAGGGAAACAAAACACCTGAGATCCGTACGGACTATGCTAATGTCCAGATCAACAGTTGACCCGGCTAGTATATCAGCCTGTTCATTGCCATAGATACCATAATGTGAAGGTACCCATATTAGCTTGATTGATTTATTGGCACAAAACAGCTTACTAATGATATTACCCTGTATTTCGTTGTTAGTTGTATTTAAGGATTTAATAGCTTGAAGTGAACTTAATGAATCTGTAAAAATAACTATCCTATCGTGGGTCGTCGATAGGGCAAAATCCAAAGCTTTATTAATAGCAAAAAGTTCTGCAATAAAAATCGATGTATGAATCGGCAGTCTGAATCTTAACTGACATTCAGTCGACCATACACCTGCACCCACACATTCATCCGTCTTGGAGCCGTCGGTATACAGATGGAAACATGAAAGATGTTGAACAATTATCTCACGAAACCTCTGGTGTACCTCCACCTCCGGCACCCGGGATTTAACCCCTGGTAGCCAGGAATCCACAATAGTGAAGGGGGGTGTTACCCAGGGTGCAATATTTACTAAAACCAGGGAATCGATTGTTGATAATTCTATACCGACACACTCTACGAGGTCGTGGAGTCTTGCTCTGAGGGACCTCACGCCAGTGCCCTCCGGGGCCGTGCGACGCCCAGGCGGATAACTCGGCCCTTCCGGGGGCCTATCGCCATGGCCCCCCGGCTGCAAATGCCTCACCAAGGCATTACCGGGAGGATGACTCGGCTCCCCGGGTACCTGAACTTGGGGCCTGGTCCCCATTGGCCTCACGCCAGTGCCCCCTGGGGCGCAGGGGTTCCCGGACGGACGACTCGGTCCCTCTGCCAGGGGCCTAGCGCCATGGCCCCCCGGGTGCTGTTGCCGTAGCAAGGCATTCCCGGGAAGATGACTCGGCACCCTGGATTTCTTAGCACAATATACTAGAAGTTGTTGATCTCGTCTCAATCGGAGGGGAGGCACTTGTGACTCCACCTCTAGACGCTCGATTCGAGTGCAACGTAGGGCTCCAAGACACACACGCAGACACGCATTCTGCACAACATCCAAACCTTTCAACACAGACTCAGATGCCGAACCATACACTATTGACCCATAATCTACTCTAGATCTAATCAGGGATTTATATAGCATTAGCAATGACTTCCTATCTGCTCCCCATTGAGTACCAGAAATGCACTTCAGCAAATTGAGTGCTTTTAAACATTTAATTTTTAACTGACTGACATGGACTCGCCATGTCAGTCGACTGTCAAAATGCAGTCCAAGAAATTTAGTCGAATTTTGAATAGGTAGGGGGTTGACACCCATAGTCAGCCTGACGTCTGGCTTCTTCCTATGAGTGAAAATAACCCCTACACTCTTTCTTACTGAAAACTTAAAACCCCACTGGAGGCCCCAATTGTGAATCAAATCCAGTGCCAATTGGATCCGAGTTGCCGAAAACTCTGCATTACAGCTGGAGTGCCATATCGCACAGTCGTCGGCGTACAGTGAGTATTTAAGATTTCGAGGAGGAGCTGGTAGAATGTCATTGATCATACATAGAAATAAGGTCGGAGACAGAACACTCCCCTGGGGCACCCCATTTGCCTGGACAAATATGTCCGAGAAAGTGACTGTGTCCGAAAAAAGCTTGACAGAGAAAGTTCTGTCAGAAATGAAATTCTTAACAAAAAAGGGCAGGTTACCGCGTAATCCCATCGCATATAGTTTCCTGAGGAGGCCATGTCGCCAAGTCATGTCGTAGGCTTTTTCAATGTCTAAAAATACTGCAATCAAAAATTGTTTTTTGGCAAATGCCTCTTGAATTTGAACTTCCAGGTTTACTAGCTGATCGAGCGTCTGGCGACCTTTACGGAAGCCACACTGCTCGTCAACCAGCAAATTCCTGGAATTTAAAAATTGCAATAGCCTACGATTAACAATTCGTTCCATGACCTTGCATAAGCAACTTGTGAGCGCAATAGGGCGATACGATGAAGTCGATCTGGGGTCCCCCCCTCCTTTCGGTATGGGAATGACATGTGCAAAGTGCCACGAGTTTGGAAAGGTGTGACCCCTCCAAATCTCGTTAAACACTTGCAACATCTTGACCATGGAATCATGATCAAGATGCTTTATCACCTCATACCGAATCTCATCGGGTCCTGGGGATGTCCCACTACAGGCTCCTAGGGCTTGGACAAGCTCTTGCATTGTTAGATCACTGTTGTAATCCAATTCATCTCCTGTGGCAAAGTCAATATGCTGCAGCTCTGATGCTTCCTTGATGGGCAGGAAAGCTGGATGGTAATTTTCAGAGCTGCTAGCAAAAGAGAACTGCCTGGCGAGGGCGTTAGCAATGTCTCTAGGTTCGTCATAATTGATGTTATTAAAAGTGATGTTGGTAATTTTATTAGATATTTTTTTCTTATTCAATTTTCTTACAGTGGACCAGACTTGGGAAATTGATATTTCACTATTGATACTAGAGACAAAGCATCGCCAGGAGTCTCGTTTGGCTTGTCTGATGGTTCGACGAGCCCTAGCTCTCGCAAGTTTATACTTGCGAAAGTTCTCATCACTAATGCGATTTTTGAAAAGCCTGTAGGCTCTATTCCTCTCACACAGTACCCTGCGGCAATCTGGCGTCCACCATGGAACTCTATGCTTTGCGCTATCTACCGAAGTCTTAGGAATTGTTGCCATTGCGGCTTTGAGGATATTATCTTGAATATTATTTACTTTATCATCAATGGTTTCTCCAACAATTTCAATATTGACACCCTTTGTGAAGGACACCCAGTCTGCTTTTTTTACGTTAAATTTAGGTGCTGAAGGCTTTTTAATAGTGTCGCTTTTAAATTTAATCACAATAGGAAAATGGTCACTTCCCAATGAGTCATCAACGGGTAGCCACTGGCAAGAGGCTGCAATGGATGGGGAGACCAGAGATAGGTCAAGAACGCTAAAATTACCAGTATTATCATCAACTCTCGTCGGACTACCGTCGTTCAGAAGAACCAAATTGGAATCACTGATTAGCCTAGCCATCTGTTCCCCCTTTCTGTCATCCTGCAGGGAACCCCATAACGTATGATGAGCATTAAAATCACCTACAATTAATTTTCTACAGGGCAGACTGTCCTGTAGATCAAAAACATCATCATAAGTTACTGTATCAGGAGGACAGTAGACAGAACAGATAGTCAGGTAGGTGCCACCGAATTTTACTCTGCAAGCGACACTTTCCAGAGGAAAATTACAGGGCACATCAGTGAAAGGGAGGTTATGGCGGATGTAGATTGCCACTCCACCTCCACCCCTCCCCCCACGGTCCCTCCTAATTAACTTGTAGTTCCGAAGCTGAACAACCTCGTCTTCGACTTGGTCGTTCAGATGAGTTTCCTGAAGGGCAATAATATCGGCAGCGTAAGAACAAGCCAAAAGTTTAAGTTCATTTAATCTAGCTCTAAGACTTCGACAGTTCCATTGGAGTATGGTTAGCGCGAAGATTATCGCTGTTTATGGGGTTTCTTGGAGCCTTGTTCGTCTGGCCGAACCTTTTTGTGCTGGGAGGGAAGACCCTCTTCCTCCTCTGCACTTCCCGGGGACCTCCCGCGGGCAGGTTTCGCGATGGTAGTCTCCATCGCCTGTTCCTCTCCATGAGGTACAGAGCCAGTCCTCGAACGGCTCGTCTCGCGACGAACCGGACGACTCCCGGATGTAGGCTTCATGGGAGTCACCTGAGCGAGAACATGAGATTTAGAAGCTGATACGGTGTCATCAGCCTTGTGGTGCTTCTTTTGCTGGGTTGATTCAACAACTTCTAATTTCTTTGTCAAACTTTCTACTAGCAGCGTTAATTTGTTTACAGTATCCTTCAAGTCTTTAATTTCATTATCTTTAGCTTGGATAGCCACGTTAACATTTGCTGTAGTTACAGGAGCAGTGTTGCCAGTTATAGCTGCAGCATAGGAAATTGTGGGAGTTTGGTTAACCCCCTCCACCTTCCTCTTTGCCTCACCATAACTGACATCATGAGCCCTCATGTATGCCATTGCTTCAGTCTCCACTTTAAGGCTCCTGCAGTCACCTGCACTTGCCTGGTGGGGGCCGCCACAATTAGCACACCTGAAGACTGTCTCTGAACACAACTCAGTCTCGTGTCTACCTGCACATTTACCACAAGTGAATGAATCTTTATTGAAGCACCTCAATGCTGTGTGTCCGAATTTCTGGCAACGGAAACAACGCATCGGTTTCTGAATGTATGGTCTAACGTGAACAATTTCATATCCAATCTTTACTGTTTCCGGAATCTGTGCTGAAGCAAAAGTCAGGAAACACAAGCCAAATTTCTCTCTCTTGTTCTCTCTCATCCTGGTCATACTTTGTACATCAACAACGCCTTGGTCCTTCATTCCTTCCAAAATTTCAGCCTCATCCAGAGCGGCCAAATCCCTATGGAAAATGACGCCCTTACAGGTATTCGGCCCCACTGGAATGGTGGCTTTCACCTTAAAGTTATGAATTTGCGTCAGTTTAAGGAGATCCTTAACCTGGGATGCCTGCAGTACTTTTACCAGGATACTACCATCACGCAACTTGTTAGCAGCAGCAAGACTGCCACCCACTTGACCATCAAGGACCTTTTTGACGATAAAGGGGTTAAAATTCTTGAGAGACTGACCCTCATCAACACATCTAATATTTACATAGCGAGCATTCATAGGAGGAATTTTAACATCAGATTGTCTTTGTCTGTCTGCCGTAGGGGTTCCATTATTGTCTGCCGTTGTCCTAGTTTGGTCCTTGGTCGTTACCCTCCCTCCTTGAGGAGGAGGGAGGCTAGTCGGGGGTTCATCCATCCGGGGCATCGGACTACGTCCGACCCCTCTCCTAGCACACTCACCTACCTCCCTGAACTATTGTATCAACCCCCAAAAATGGACAATAATTTAGGGAATAAAAGTTACCTTTACTCGCCCCCCCCTAGTGGTAGCCTGGCGGCGTTCTCCAGTACCAGCTAGGGGATCGGAGTTTGTGCGGAAGGAACTTCCCCACCACCGAACCTGCCTAATGCGAGGGGTGGTGTAGTTAGAACCCACCTCCCAAGCGAATACCGTTGCTCAGCCAAGAGACAACCGTAGGCCCAGGAGGTCGCACGGAAAATATAGAAGAAAAAGTAGTTTAAGAAAAAGAGGTGCCCAAATGACGCACCAGACTACTGGGCCCCCCTACCACAGGGTTTCCCCTGAGGCAGTGAGTGCTGCGGGTCTGGTGTGGGGAACAACTAACTACTATCTACCATATACTACTGGTTGTCCTCCAGCAAAAATCAAATCACTGAAGGTGTACACAGCAGTGCAGCAAAACGCTGCAAATTTACTTTACTCAATTACTTTACACAAGGCAAAGAAACAACAGAGTACTGCCGGTAAGAGGCCTCGGTACACCAAGGTAACTCCACGAACAGCACTGGTGTCTGTTGTTGCTATGCACAGAGAGGACGAGGTCTTGACTGAACAAAGTCTGGACACATGTGACTTGGAAGTCCAAGGTAGGGCTTTATATACACTCCTATCGAAAATATGATTGGCTGAGTCTGAAGACCACAAGTTACTGATCGGTTGAGAGAATGTAACCATGTCTCTGATTGGTCGAGAGGATGCAAGAGAGTCTGTCATTGGTTGATACGCCCCTCAAATCTGCGCAACTTGGTAGGTTTAGGGCAAGAATGGCGCACAGCTTGGCAGGTTGGTCTGGGTCAGTTTGAACCAGTTTGTAGGAAACGTCCAACAGTGGTGCAAACTAGGTAGTTTACGGGAAACAGCTGACGCCTGGCTGGCGAGTTGCTTGCAGGTTCGTGACAACACACACACACACACACACATTATCAGGTTTGGTATAAAGCCGTTACGTTGCATATTATCTGTTTTTATATATGCGTTTATCAAACATTGAAAACCATGTCAAAACAATATCATTATCACCTCATAATTATTTCAGTTTACGTCTACCAGTGAGAATTAATATAGAATAATAGAACATCAGATTTAGTACACAGGGATGTGTAACCACATATTTACTGTCAATGCAACTGTTAGTCGAATCCGACTCCGACCACAGATGTTTCGATGCCGACTATGCCTCCAACTGAATTAATAATAATAATATTATTTCTTCATAGATTTACTCATATATATCATTACCTGATTTTTAATTTATTTAAATTTTATCGACTCTAAAGTCAAACCAAAACTTAAATATCCATAGCTCCATGGCTCTTTATTTCAGTATATATTAAGATGAGAGTTTCAGACAAGCTGGTTTTAACCTTTAATACTCGTAGGAATGATTATTCTTTGGCATGTATAGTTAAATTAATTAATCAAATTGCCTAAACAATCTTTACATTGATAACTGAACACACAAACTTTTGGGGTTTACATATAGGGCACCTCCCTCTTGTGTTCTGTCACTGAACACCTCATTACCTATTAACCAAATATATCACTGTCAGTATGGCTACCGTGTCAATATTACTGAAATAGCAATAAATATTTTCTTACTGGTAGACGTAAACTGAAATAATTATGAGGTGATAATATTATTATTTTGACATGGTTTTCAATGTTTGATAAACGCTTATATAACAACAGATAATATGCAACGTCACGGCTTTATACCAAACCTGATAATGTGTGTGTGTGTGTGTGTGTACTGAGAAGCAAGAGATAGAGAGAGAGAAACGAGGTGCTAGAGTGATAGTGTATGTGTGTTGTTATGTATCCCAGTATTTACAGTTACTTTTACAAATGGCCTAGCCTAATATTTCCCACGATACTCGTGTGTTTGTTCTTGCGTGCGTTTCCCAGACTTTGTGTCGCCTCGAGGATAATTCGCCACGAGTCTTCCACCCTCTTTCCCTCTCCTATATCCTACCCCAACCCAGGGGGTGGGTAACCCAGTGTATATAAGGGGGGAGGAGCGTCCTTTTCAGTTTCGTCACGTAATGCACAGTTTTCAGTAGGACGGATTCAAGCAGCGCTTGATTCTGTCCACCAATGGGCCTTACAGTGGGGCTTTAAGTTTTCCGTTCCTAAGTGTACCGGAGTAATTTTCAGTAAACGTAGAGTACCTCAAATTAACGTAACGTTAGATGGCCAACCGGTACCATTTCATAATTCTGTTAAATTTTTAGGAATTCATTTTGATCAAAGATTAAATTTTACACATCATGTTAATAATTTGCTTGTTCGTTGTGAAAAACCTTTAAATGTCCTTAAGTACCTATCAGGTACCACATGGGGAGCCGACAGGAAATCTTTATTAATGGTGTATAAGACCCTTATTCGTACAAAGCTAGACTATGGCTCACAGGTGTATGGGTCGGCATCAGATACAACATTAGGAAGATTGGATGTGTACCAGAATAAATGTTTACGTGTGTGTTTGGGAGCTCTGAAGTGTACACGTGTAGCTAGGATGGAGGTGGAGGCGAACATACCTCCTCTCCGACTTCGACGGGATCAACTCGCCATCAACACCGCAATGTCAACGATCCGGAAGTCGGAGATCGGCAACGTAGCCAGTGCCTCCCTCCAACAACATCACTACCTTCACCATGGAAGACGGAGGCCACTGGCTGTACGCCTCCACCAGCTAGAACAACAACTACAAATAGACCTTGGGGACTGCGACAAGTTCATCACCACCAAGATACCACCGTGGGAGACACCCAACTTCGGCGTCAACACATCGTGGTTACCATCATCGAAAGAAAAGGCGCCGGAGTTGGAGATACACCACCTGTTTGGTGGTATAGTCCGCAGTCACCTGGGGTCTCATCACGTGTACACTGACGGCTCCAAGTCAGATGAAAGTGTATGGTCGAGTGAATGTGAACTTAGGTACAGATTGCCGATCCATACGTCTGTGTTTACAGCTGAACTTTTTGCTATAGACAAAGCCATAGACTATGCACTAAATTCTCGTTATAATTCAATAGTCATTTTCTCAGACTCCAAGTCAGCCCTTCAGGCAATTAACTCATGTCAAACTATTTCTAATGAAATCCAGGGTCGCATCATTAATAAGTTGCACTTATGCAACAAGTCCTTCACTCTGATCTGGGTGCCCGGTCATTGTCGTATTTATGGCAATGAACGGGCAGACTTACTTGCAAAATCGGCTGTAGAGCTCGAGGTTACTTGGGACGTCCCTCGTGATTTACAGTCGTGTCTATCCCTCGGAAAGAAATCAATTAATCTTCTGTGGCAAGGTCAGTGGACCAGACTTAACATCAACACCATCAAGCCTCAACTGGGTAATTGGGCCACTGCCAACCGGCCCAATCGACTTGAAGAAAAAATCCTTGCAAGATTACGAACCAACTGCACCAGGATAACACACCTAGAACCTTATATAGACAAACGTTTTCCACCGCATTGTAACACCTGAAATGCGGTGTTATCTATCAGTCATATCATCATGCATTGTCGGCGATTTGTGGGGGAACGTGCTTCCCTCATAAGTTACTGCGATGCAGTAAAAGTCCCCTTCACACTCTCAGCTCTCTTAGGTGATGGGGATGGTGGTGTGACTGATAAATTTATGACTTTCTTGAGGGAGACCGAACTGATCAGAGTGATGTGACTTTTTAATACTATTGTTGTTACCATTTTGTATGTATATTTTTCAATTATGAATGCTTTAAATTATGTGTTGTATATATTGTATATTATGATGTATTAGCTAGGTTTAGCGATTGTCTAATATAGGTTTAGCGATTTGTCTGTCTAGGTTTAGCGATTGGCTGGTATAGGTATTAGTCTAGTTAGCTATTGGTTGAGTAGGTACATAGATTAGTTTTTTAGCTAGGATGTTAAATTAAGAAATATTATTTGTATGAAAGTACAAAATAGGAAAATTATTATATATGTTTAGTTTTAAGTTTTGATGTAATAATAATAATAATAATAATAATAATAATAATAATAATAATAATATATGCATAGAAATAATATGCAAAAAATTAAAATTAAAAGAATAATAAATAAATAAAATTAAAAAAATAAATAAATAAATTAAAAATAAAATAAAATAAAATAAAAGGCCTTAATGACCAACACCATGGTTGATAGGCCAGGAAAAAAAAAAAAAAAAAAAAAAAAAAAACTTTTCAGTAGACATTAGTTGGAATCAAAAGGAAACACATGTGATAAGCTGAGAGACAAGGAAGCCGGTTCTTGGTTTGCTGGAGGTATTCTGTATTTATATTGTTCTTCCCATACATTCACATTTTCATTGTTTTGTTCTATATTCATTCAAGCATAACAGTGTATTGTGATTATTATTATTATTGCCGTATGTATTACGTGTGTGTATTTGAGCTTCATGTGTGATATTGGTCTTGTCGCAGTTTAAAGTAATTGTTCATTGTCTTAAGGTGTTAAAGTAAGTCATCGTAGAGTAGTAATAACTTGTGATATTCATTTATTAATTTCTTCATTATTGTATGTCGGGTATTCTATCGTATTCTGTTGTATACTAATTTCTTGTCACGTAGTTGATTCATTTTCATTAAATATTTTATTGTTAAGTTTTAAACCAGTGTGTTTAAACTTTCCCATTTACATAGAACTCTGGATATGTTCGGTTGTTAGAGGGTATTATTGATTTTCCGTAAGTAAGGTTAATCAAAAGGGACTCTGTTTCCCTGTTGTAGTCTGTTGGAGTAACAGCCGATTATCTTGGTGTGTGGCCCTCTAGCGCATCCGTAACAGTGTGTATATACTGAATAGCAAGAGAGAGAGAGAAAAAACGAGGTGCTAGAATGATAGTGTGTGTGTATGTGTGTACTGAGAGAGAGAGAGAGAGAGAGAGAGAAGCTAGAGCAGGTTGCTTATTTGGGATATAAACGAGTACAGTATATGAACGCAGATATCGAATTTGGGCACCAAAAGCATCTATTATCAGCATGTATTGGGCCTGTATTTGGGCTATATTTTAGCACTGAGTATGCATGTACAGATCTCTTCTGGGACCAAAAAATATCAATATTTCGGGTGTTTTGGGTACGAATTTGGGATATAAACCAGTACAGAAGATACATGCACAAATCGACTCCGGGCACCAAAAACATCGATTTTCAGATTGTTTAGGGCCTGTATTTGGGATACATTCCAGCACTTAGTATGCATGTACAGATCGCTTCTGGGACCAGAAAAGATCGATTTTCGGGTGTTTTTGGCAAGTATTTGGGATATAATCGAGTACAGAAGATGACTGCACAAATCGACTTTGGTCCCCACAAACTTCGATTTTCAGCATGTTTTATGCCTGTATTTGGAATATATTCTAGCACTGAGGATTCATATATATCTCTCGGGTTGGCAATGAGTTAAGGCTAACCCCCATTCCCAAGAGGCAGACCATTCCTTTAAATAATTGAACACGGGGGAAAACTCAGATTGTTATAGAAGGATAACAGAAAAGACTTGATAAAAATTCACTTATATTAATTTAACCAAGACATACCACAATTCTAATCACAATTCTCAATTTCACTTTTCTTGTCGACATATACCCGATTAACACTTCTCCGACCACTTCTTCTCCAAGTCGGTTTCCAATTTATATGCACAACAATGACTGATACCAGAAACTCCTCCATCCAGCAGAGGCACTGTCACCGACTCCTTCCGCCGGCAAACTTCAGCTATCCCCCTCTCTCCGTAGGTACTCGTAGTAAAGCTCTCTCGCAGCTATCAATAGAAAGGGAAGAGGAACGTGACTTCCACGACGGCTATACAGAGGGAAGAGGAGTGTGAATTCCACGACGGCTCCTAGTACAGTGTTATGTTAAATCCTTACGTTAATTTACAATTCAACTAAAAAATTATTATCACTGCTTTATATCCTCCAAAGTATCAATATTTTTACACTCCATTCAATCCACAGTTAACACTTGAATACAACATTATTTAAACACAATAATAACCACAATATCACTCGGTACGTACATCACAATATTAATACAGACAAACACGAATACAATACACATTAAGACAAATATAATATAAATACCTATACAGAGGGAAGAGGAGTGTGAATTCCACGACGGCTCCTAGTACACTACTACTACTACTACTATTTCTTGTTGGATTTATTGGCTATCAACCAGTGGCATAGTGCCAAAGGTCATTAAGCCAATGGTTCCGTTTTATTATTTCAATCTATATAAAGTCATAAGGTTCTGTCTCCCTCAGAAAATTCATCAGTTTATTGATAATACCCTTGTTATCTGATAAAACATTTTCTATAGTGAAAGCAATATTTTTTTGTTGAAGGTGTTGTTTTATTTTATTCCGATGCCCTTCGTATGTCTGACGAAACAACAAAAGATGTGTTATTGACATTGTTACTTGACATGAGGGGCACTTGGGGGGAAAAGTTCTATTGATATATGGAGTGAGGTGGGTTAGTCTGGTGGCACTGACCCAAAGACGAGCCAACACCACCTCGTCCCTACGGCTACGCCATGAGGACGTAGCCTAGGGTTCAACTATTTTTTTTAACTTTATTACTGATGTTTAGTCTGGTCAACTGCCTTTGCCACAGGAGATGAATTCGAGATTTAATGAGGGAAACAAAACACCTAAGATCCGTACGGACTATGCTAAGGTCAAGATCAACAGTTGACCCGGCTAATATATCGGCCTGTTGATTGCCATAGATACCATAATGTGAAGGTACCCATATTAGCTTGATTGACTTATTGGCACAAAACAGCTTACTAATGATATTACCCTGTATTTCACTGTTAGTATACTGTATATAAGAATTTAATAGCTTTAAGTGAACTCAATGAATCAGTAATGATAACTATCCTATCGTGGGTCGTCGATAGGGCAAAATCCAAAGCTTTATCGACAGCAAAAAGTTCAGCAAGGAAAAACGATGTGTGATTCGGCAGTCTGAATCTCAACTGGCATTCGGTCGACCACATACCTGCACCCACACATTCATCCGTCTTGGAGCTGTCGGTATACAGATGGAAATATTGAAGATGTTTAACAATTATTTCTCGAAACCTCTGGTGTACCTCCACCTCCGGCACCAGGGATTTAACCCCTGGCAACCGGGAATCCACAATAGTAAAAGGGGGTGTTACCCAGGATGCATTGTTTACTAAGGCCTGGGTATCGATTGTTGAAAATTCTTTACCAACATACTCTACGAGGTTATGGAGTCTGGCTCTGAAGGACTTCACGCCAGTGCCCTCCGGGACCAAGTGACTTCCAGGCAGATAACTCGGCCCTTCCATGGCCCCCCGGGTGCAGCTGCCCCTCCAAGGCATTCCCGGGAGGATGACTCGGCTCCCTGGGTATTTGTTCTTGGGGCCTGGTTCACCTTGGCCTCTTGCCAGTGCCCCCTGGGGCCCAGTGGTTCCCAGACAGATGACTCGGTCCCTCTGCCAGGGACCTATCGCCATGGCCCCCTGGTGCAGTTGCCGAAGATGACTCGGCTCCCTGGATTTTTTAGCGCAATATACTAGCAGTTGTTGGTCTCGTCTCAGACGTAGGGGAGGCACTTGTGACTCCACTTCTAGATGCTCGATTCGAGTGCAACGTAGGGGTCCAAGACACGCACACAAACACGCATTCTGTACCACATCCAAACTTTCAACACAGAATCAGATGCCGAACCATGCACTTTTGACCCATAATCTATTTTAGATCTAATCAGGGCTTTATATAGCATTAGCGAAGACTTCCTATCTGCTCCCCATTTGGTACCAGAAATGCACTTCAGCAAATTAAGTGCTAGTAGACATTTAGTTTTTAACTGACTGACATGGATTCGCCATGTTAGTCGACTGTCAAAATACAGTCCAAGGAATTTAGCAGAATATTGGATAAGAAAGGGGTGGTCGCCCATAGTCAGCCGGACGTCTGGCTTTCTCCTATGAGTGAAAATCACCCCTACACTCTTTCTTATCGAAAACGTAAAACCCCACTGGAAACTCTGCGCTACAGCTGGAGTGCCATATTGCACAGTCATCGGCGTACAGTGAGTATTTAAGATTTCGAGAAGGAGCTGGTAGAATGTCATTGATCATACATAAAAATAAGGTCGGAGACAGGACACTCCCCTGGGGGACCCCGTTTGCCTGGACAAATATGTCCGAGAAAGTGACTGTTTCCGAAAAAAGCTTGACAGAAAAAGTTCTGTCAGAGATGAAATTTTTAACAAAAAAGGGCAGGTTACTGCGTAATCCCATCACATATAGTTTCCTGAGGAGGCCATGTCGCCACGTCATGTCGTAGGCTTTTTCATTATATAAAAATACTGCAATCAAAAGATGTTTTTTGGCAAGTGCCTCTTGAATTTGAATTTCCAGGTTTATTAGCTGATCGAGCGACTGATGATCCTTGCGGAAGCCATACTGCTTGTCAACCAGCAAATTCCTGGAATTTAAAAAAGTGCAATAGCTTACGATTAATAATTCGCTCCATGACCATGCCTAAGCAGCTTGTGAGGACAATAGAGCGATACGACGTAGTCGATCTGGGGTCCCCCTCTCCTTTCGGTATGGGAATGATGTGCAAAGTGCCACGAGTTTGGAAAAGTCTGACCCCTCCAAATCTCCTTGTACACCTACAACTTGATCATGGACCCAAGATCAAGATTTTTTTATCATCTCATACCGAATCTCATCGGGTCCTGGGGATGTCCAGCTACAGGCTCCTAGGGCTTGGACAAGCTCTTGCATTGTTAGATCACTGTTGTAATCTAATTCCTCTCCTGTGGGAAAGTCAATATGCTGCAGCTCTGATGCTTCCTTGATGGGCAGGATAGCTGGATGGTAATTTTCAGAGCTGCTAGCAAAAGAGAACTGCCTGGTGAGGGCGTCAGCAATGTCTCTAGGGTCATCATAGTTGATGTTATTAAAAGAGATGTTGGTAATTCTATTGGATAATTTTTTCTTATTTAATTTTTTTACAGTGGACCAGACTTGTGATATTGGTGTTTCACTTTTTATGCTAGAGACAAAGCATCGCCAGGAGTCTCGTTTGGCTTGTCTGATGGTTCGACGAGCCCTAGCTCTCGCAAGTTTATACTTGCGAAAGTTCTCATCACTAATGTGATTTTTGAAAAGCCTGTAGGCTTTATTCCTCTCACACAGTGCCCTGCGGCAATCTGGTGTCCACCATGGAACTCTATGCTTTGCGCTATCTATCGAAGTCTTAGGAATTGTTGCCATTGCGGCTTTGAGGATGTTATGTTTAATTCTATTTACTTTATCATTAATGGTTTCTCCAACAATTTCAATATTGTCACTCTTTGTGAAGGACACCCAGTCTGCTTTCTTAACATTAAATTTAGGTGCTTAAGGCTCTGTAATAGTGTCGCTTTTAAGTTTAATCAAAATAGGAAAATGGTTGCTTCCCAATGAGTCATCAATGGGTAGCCACCAGCACGAGGCTGCAATTGATGGGGAGACCAGAGATAGGTCAAGGATGCTAAAATTACTGGAATTATCGTCAACTCTCGTCGGACTACCATCATTCAGAAGAATCAAATTGGAATCACTGATTAGCCTAGCCACCTGTTCCCCCTTCCTATCATCCTGCAGGGAACCCCATAACGTATGATGAGCATTAAAATATCCTAAAATTAATTTTCTACAGGGCAGACTATCCTGTAGATCAAAAACATCATCATAAGTTACCGTGTCAGTAGAACAGTAGACAGAACAGATAGTCAGGTAGGTGCCACCGAATTTTACTCTGCAAGCGACACTTTCCAGAGGAAAATTACGGGGCACATCAGTGAAAAGGAGATTATGGCGGATGTAGATTGCCACTCCACCTCCATCCCTCCCCCCACGGTCCCTGCTAATTAAGCTGTAGTTCCGAAGCTGAACAACCTCGTCTTCGACTTGGTCTTTCAGATGAGTTTCCTGAAGGGCAATAATATCGGCAGCGTAAGAACAAGCCAAAAGTTTGAATTAATTTAATTTAGCTCTAAGACTTCGACAGTTCCATTGGATTATGGTTAGCGCGAAGATTATCGCTGTTTACGAGGTTTTGGGGAGCCTCGTTCATGTGACCGAACCTTTTTGTGCAGGGAGGGAAGGCCCCCTCTCCTCCTCTGCACTTCCTGGGGACCTCCCTCTGGATGGTTTCGCGATGGTAGACTCCATCGCCTGTTCCTCTCCACGAGATACAGAGCCAGTCCTCGAACGGCTCGTCTCGCAAGAAACCGAACGACTCCCGGATGCAGGCTTCATGGGAGTTACCTGAGCGGGAACATGAGACCTAGAAATTGATTCGGTGTCATCAGCCTTGTGGTTCTTGTTTTGCTGGGTTGATACAACAATTTCTTCCAGTTTCTTTGTCAAATTATCTACTTGAACCATTAATTTGTTAACTTGATCCTTTAATTCTTTTATTTCCATATCCTTAGCCTTGATAACCACGCTAACATCAGTTGCATTAGCAGTGGTGCCAGTCATTGCTGCAGCATAGGAAACTGTGGGAGGCTGGTTAACCCCCTCCACAGTCTCACCCCAACCTTCCTGGAGTGAAGACGTGTTCCTGGCGCTCTGCCTGTGTTGTTGTTTGTCTTGTTGTTTGTCTTGTTTCAACGTTCTAGTTTGTGTGTTGTTGTGTCTGTGGTGTTATAGGGGTTGTTTATATTTTCTATCTCGTTTTTTTTGTGGTTTTGCTGTTTGTGGTACTGTTGTTTGTGGTTTATTTTTTTTATTGTGGTTCTGTGTGTGTATGTTCGTGTGTTTGTGTGTGTTCAGTTGTTCGCTTCCCATCTAGGCCTTGCCTGGCCTAATGGAGAGCTCGGATTCGGATGTGGCTTCCTGCCTGGAGGCCGACTTGGCCATGTCGGAGGAGGATGAGTCTCCTATCGAGGATCACTGGCCTGAGCTGCCTTCTCGCAACCTTCCCCCCCTCTCCTCGGTCACTCCGCAGCTCAGGTTGCAGCCTTCCACCTCATCAACCTCTACCAAGCGACCCGTTGATGCCTCGTCCGACTCCTTGCAGGATTCCGATGGTGTGGACTGTTTGCCTCCGGCTGCCAAGACTGCCAAGGGTGCTTCAGCTGTGCATGACGTACCTTCTCTGCCTCAACGTGGTGTTTCTTCCTTGTATACCAACTCCTTGCCCTCGTCCAACCTTCCTGCTTTTGCCCCAAGAAATGCCTATGTCAAGCTCTCCTTCTCTGGGAACCCATCTACGGATACAAAGTTGCGTTGGTTGTCTGATGTCAACAGGGCCTTCCAGCTGCAGCGTGAACTGGCTGAAGTGAAGATGGCTGCTGTCACCTCCCAGTTTGTCTACATCTCTAGGAAGCGTCAGGATATCATTGATAGAGTGAAGGCTGGTGAATTTTTGTCTCTGCCTCTCATTCTTGAAGACTCACCCGAGAGGCCTCGTAAGTTCCCCAGCTACATCCTTACCCGTTTTCCTATTGATGTTGACCCGAAACTTGCTAAGGGATACCCTGGTGTGTACTTTGCCCGTCGTTTTTTCCAAGATGGTTCCCCCATTAGCCGTATTGTTGTTGTCTGGAGTCAACCTGATCCACCTCCAAATGAGATTTCCTTTGATTTCCTCCCTTGTCTTCCACCGTGTGAGGTGAGGAAACTTCATAATAACCAGCCTTGGTGCTACAGGTGCTGGGGTGTGGGGCATATCTCCCGGTACTGTTCTGCCAGGCCGAAGTGTGCATGGTGTGCTGCCGACCATGATTCCAAGACGTGTCCTGTCAGGGGCGAACCATCACGTCCTGCTACCTCCACCTCTGAGCCTTCACCCCCTGAGGATACGTCTCGATGGAAGTGTCCACGATGCTTCAGCCAGGGGTTAACGTGTGGCATGGATGTACTCGAAGTCAGGTCCAGGCTCGTGTCACTACTATTGCTCCGCCTCCACCACCGCCACCACCACCACCTCCCCAGTCTGCTCCTCCTACCAGCCCTGCCTCACCTCCAGACCTGGCCCTCCGCAAGTAGGTTGCTACCCTCATGGCACGATGTACGGCTCTCGAGAACCGCTTTTCTGCCCTTGAAGCCAGGATTGATGGGCTAGTTGCCGCGCAGGCTGCCAATGACTCCAAACTCTCCACCTTGGTCGAGGCTCAGCAGGCCATTATTTCAACTGTCACTACCCTTACCGAAAAGATGGATACTGTTGCATCTCGCCTTGAAAAGCTTTTCGAGTCAGTCCCTTCTCCTGGTCCATCTTCTTCTCCAGGTCGCTCATCTGCCCCTACTCACCGGACTTCTACCTCCAAATACAGAGTTCGCTAGTGATTGCCGGCTGGATGTCATCTCCTGGAATGTATGTGGTATCACCAGTTATGCTAAGCTCACTCAACTCAAGGCCTATGTTTTTCGTCATCATCCCAGTGTTATTTTTCTCCAGGAAGCATTTCCAGGACGGCAGCTCTATGCTGGGCAAGCTCCTCCTCTCTCAAGTTATGTGCCATATGTTCATCTGGTAAGGAATGGTCTCCTGACTTACATACCTAGCTCCTTGCCACATCGCCTTCTCCGTACCTCCACTGATCCTGACATGACCTTTCAGCTATTTGAGGTTCTACCTGGGAATGGAGTACTCCAACTATGTAATGTCTATTCTGCCCCAGCTAGACTCACTCTTGAGGCTCTTCCTTCTCCAACAGTGCGTGGTATGGTTTATATGGGAGATTTTAATGCTTGGCATTCTGATTTGGGTGATGGTTCTGGCTCTATTAATCGTAATGGTGTTCGTCTCCTTTCATACATCCGCAAGCATCATCTGAAACGCTGGGACACTGGCGGTGCCACTCATTGCCGGGGAGGTACTCTGGATTACATCCTCTCGTCTGGCCTGATAGCATCTCGGGTCCTGTGCTCCTCCGTGCCAGACTTATTCTCTGATCACATCGCTCTTCGGTTTCATTATTCTCTAACTGCTGGGTCAAGTGCTTCAGCCACTCGTTTGCGTATTGCTGTGCCCCCTAAATATTGCCCGACTTACATCTTATCATGGCCCATATATTCCCTACATTTGACATATCATCAGCTGAACAGTTGTACTCTGATCTTGTATCTGCTACTCATGACTATTATAGGCTATACGTCTCTCGGCCACACCTCCAGCATCGCCATACTGCCCACTCCTGGACGCTGGATGCACGTATACAGGAGGCAAAGGAGGAGGCTGAACGTGATGGCCTATTGTTTCAAGCGAACCCAACCCCTGACCTGCTCCATCGTTACCAGATGTCTAGGGACGCTTTAGTTGCCCTGCAGGAGTGTGCTCACACTGAGTCTTGGCAGCGGTTCACGGACAGCATCAACCAGCAAACAAGTGTGGCTTCTATGTGGCACCTCATCCGTCGGGTTGTTAAAAAGACACCGGCCACTGCTCGTTATCACACTCCCGCCGACTATGCCCAACAACTTGTCGGTGCCTGGTCAGAACAATTTACCTCAGCCAGTCTACCCATCCACATACAAGATGCACTCACTTCCCGTGCTGCTGTCCATCGGCTACGTCTAATGTATGCTCTGTTACAATATATATATGATGACGATGATGCAGAGGAGATAACTGAGGAGGGGTTGTGACGTGCTCTCTCTCGGGGTAGAGCTTCTTCCCCTGGTGATGATGGTGTTACTTATGCTGTCCTGTGCCTACTTCAACAAGTTCCTGGGAACCCTCTACTTCGACTGTACAATCTTTGTCTTCGTGATGGTTGTGTACCAAGAGCCTGGACCAGCAGCACAATAATACCCATCCCTAAGCCTGGCACTGCGAAGTTCAGGCCTATTTCCCTTACCTCCTGTTTTTGTATGGTTATGGAGAGAATCTTACTCAATCGTCTCATGAACAGACTGCAGGATCGCCTTTTTCCACGGCTGTTTGGTTTCCTTCCCCAGAGGAGCACACACCACTGCCTATTCGACCTGTACTCTCGCCTTTCCAGGGACAGTGTGGTGGCCTTCATTGACCTTCGAAGTGCCTTCGATGTTGCTAATAGAGATGTCATTTTGGATCAACTGGTTGACTTTGGGATAAAGGGTAATCTACTACAGTGGATTCGGGGCTACCTGAGTAACAGGACCTCCCGTGTGTTTTTTCAGTGGTGCGCTCAGTCCTTTGCACAGTTTTCATCTTGGTACACCTCAAGGGGGTGTTCTCAGCCCATTGTTATTTAATATTCTGATGCATTTGTTGCTCACTTCTCTCCCTGATATTCCTGGAACTACAATTACGTGATATGCTGATGATATCTGTGTTCATTCTACCCCACTAAGGGATCTCCAGCGGTTTCTTGACTCCTTCTCTGTGGCCTCCTCTCACTGTGGCATTATTGTCTCCCCAGATAAGAGCAGAATATTCACCTGCCGCCTTCCTCAAGCTCAGCCAGTGTTCACCATTGGAGGGACTGTCATTCCCATGTGTTCCCAGTACAGCTACCTGGGCGCGCCAGTCAATATTTGGCCGATTGTCCCTGCCAGACCTCAAGACCAACCCATAGTCCAGGACGTATTGAGTCGTTTCCACCGCCGACTTACACCACTTCAATGGCTATCTAACAAGGTCTGTTTTCTCTATGCTCCGTAGTCTCAATATTGATATAATGGTTGCAGACGTCCCCCCAGGGCCCCCTCACTTGGATGCTACCAATACCTGATGTGAGCTTCACATCTACTTCCAAATCGGAACTGCCTTCACTACAGCGGCAGTTGGCTCTGGAACACATAGAAACAGTGACGTCCTCCATCACAGATCCATACTGCCTCTATACTGATGGCTCATTGCAGGTGGATGATACAGCAGGTTGTGCTGTTTTCTCACCTGAGGAAGACAAAGTACCAGTTCTCAACAGTCGTTTTTGCTGAAATTTTGCACATCGATAGCAATGCACACAACATATTCGCACACCGAGACCCGACCCGTGGTTTTTTGGGGGGGTCTAAGTTCACATATCCAGAAAAACTATTTTACTCAGTCACTTTTGATCGTACGGCGTCCATCTTGGTACCGTTCGACGCGTCTTACTGAGCTACATTTACCTGTATAGCTCATGTCCGGGAATAAAATATAGTTGATCGCTCGGGTCAGGTCAAAGTTTACAAATATTTACAAAATCCTAATTTATGGCCTATTTCACGGATTTGGAAGCCGTTTTCGGTTAGTTTTACGATATTCATAGTAGCTCAACTAAGTGAGAAGTACTTTTGACCTCAGTCCGCACATAGGTGGGGTCATGCTAGGTCATATGGGGTCAAATTTGCAAGTTGTCTTAATTTAATGAAACTAAATCAGTTTATGGGTGAAATTTGATCCCGGATCTAATTATTATACTCCCTTCGACAAGAGGGACCAGCCGGCCGTAGGACGGTCCCTGGGAGGCCGCAGTACTCCAATTCTCTGCAGGAGAGTGTCGGTCTCCTGACGGGCGACAACGGGGAGGCCGGAGGCCTCCCACTCGCAAGGGCGGCAAACAAAGAGGCCGATGGCCTCTTTTCCCCAACATGTTTAGACGCCCGTAGCACGGCTGGAACATGCTAGTATATACATAGTTCGTCTCACACACACACACACGCACACACAATTATATCTAGTGAAAGAGATTGTCTCACTGTGACGGTGATGTGAGATTGATCGATAATGTAGTTTATAATATGACAATTACAACTTACCTTGCCCGGTTAATTTATGATCTTCGTTGGTTGGCTGCAGCGAAGAAAGTACTCAGGGTTATCTCCCAGTTTTAGGCCTCAATCACCACGCACATAGAATTTTTTTTTGTTAAGGGTTCTTCCCGATATATATGTATTTATATAGATAACAAATCTACTGGTGCATTCAAACAACCAATTGCAAATTTCTATATTTATTCAACTCCAGTAACCAACATGAATAATTTAATTTCACACACATACACTCACGCACTCACGCAACGCTAACTAGCTACTCGCTCTCGCTACATCTCGCTCGTACACGTGACGCTAGTCTAGGTTACGTTGCACTGTAGTGATTCTATCAATGCTAACACGTAAGTTTGGAATATTTTTCTAATATCTCACACTCGGGAATAACTCAGAGTCTCTCAACACACTCGTAATTTTCTTCAAAGATCCAGCTCCCCCTCACCTTAATTCAGTTACTGAACCAGCGTCAATGCAACTAGTCAGTATACAACTGTAAAGCCTTGTGAATCGTGTAATATACAACGAATTCGGCGTCTACGTTGATCACTCCCCACTGCACACGTGTAGGATTGATCTAGGCAAGGGAAGCTGACGATACGAGTGTGTTCCCTTCTTCAAGTGTGTCTTGTCCCAAACTGCCTTATAATTCCAATTTTAACTGAGAGGCTGCAAGTTCAAAATTTTCCTGGCTCCTCCCCCTATCTTTGTTCGTTTTTCCTAACTGGCTACGATTTACATGGTATCCACTCATTCCTTAGTTATACATGCAATTACAATTTACCTATGGCGTACTAATAATTCCCCATAATCTCCCTCCACTTCACGATCATTTGCAATACCATAAGTTACCCTGGTAGCATAATTTATTAATACAAGATGTAATTAATGTAAGAACACCTATAAGACAAGATGTGCAAATTCAGTTGAAACCGACCTGACACTTTTACCTTTTTTCTACCTGCGGATTAACTAGGCTGCATCTACATCTTAACCCACTCCTGTCTCCTTTGTCTCATCTGTATGGAATATTCCACTACTCTAGAACATTCTATTACTTATGCTTACATTACGTCATGAGTCTATGTCTGACTCGTGACATTCGCACACACAAAAAAAACATTGCTCTATGCGATGTTTAATAGATTCGTGAAGTGGTAACGACGCCTTTGCATGTATAACTTTACAATAACAATTCATCCACACTTCACTTATTCTTGTATGTGTCAATTACTATCACCAGTTACGTGTTCATTTTTGCCAATGAGTGGAAATCTCCCAACAGTTACTTTAGCTTTTCAATCTTAGGAAGAAACTCCGAGACAAGAATGAATGTACCTGGTAATTTCTGCTCAGTACAATTTGTACACATTTAAGCAATATATAAGTGTGGTGTAAGTAATGCATTGTGTATTTGTTACATAGTATGTAAGAAAATGCAATAATATTCTGGAAGGCAATATATATATTAGTGAATTATCCGAGCCTTGGATCAGGGTAAACCGCTGGAATCCGTGTCTTGGATAAGTTTACACAAAAAATAATGCAATAATATTCTGGAAGGCAATATATTGTTAGTAAATTATCCGAGCCTTGGATCAGAGTAAACCGCTGGAATCCGTGTCTTGGATAAGTTGCACAAAATACAATACATATAACATCGGGTTTTTCCCCAACTCTAGGAATCCCCTTGAATCCGAGTCGTATAAGATTCGTGCTCGTTGCGCTCGGAGAGGTAACAATTAACGAGCAATTCGACCCGGAGGATACTTCTGCCGGTCGATCTTCGCATGAATATTTACTCGGTTAACTCTCCTTCAAGCAATCGTGACATAAGGTCTGCCCCGACATTAGCACTTCCCTTTTATGTATCGCACTGAATTGCTAATCCTAGCAAAAATCTCTTGCTGATCATTAATTTCCATGCTTCCATGTCATTAATTTCCTTACGTACTGTATCAATCAGCCGTACAGGAATAGGATATGGTTTCACCCTCACTGGTGTGTCGCTCGTAAGCTGAATCTCGTGACAGGCTACGTTAGCAACAGCAGGCCTGTCAGAGAACACACGTGAATATTTTGCCAGTACCGCATTGACTCTTGCAAGCTGGTCTGGTCTTAAATTCTCCGAAACGGAGACCTCAGCCACTGTCTCACCTTGACGAGCTTCAGCCGTCTGCGGAGTATATCCCTCTTCACCCTCGGGGATTACCACAGCAGCGCTAACCATGTCTACTGCTGGGGAAAATGACCACGGACTAGACTAACACTTCACTCTGTTCTGAGGTGATGTTACAACAGCCTGCCCCAACTGTGGTAACAATGGAAGTACACCCCTGTTGGGTGGTGTAATACTCCTTAAGCATATTAATATGGAACCTCTTGGCTTCACCTTTGATTTTAACTATGTAGTTAAGGTCATTCACCTTCTTGACTACTTCAAAGGGACCCTTCCACTGAGCCAACAACTTATTATGAGCTGTTGGTAACAGAACGAGACACTTCCCCCCTACCTGTAGCGTTCGGAGCTTAGTTTTCCTATCATAGTAGGACTTCTGAATCTCCTTTGCTTTAGCTAACTCCTGCTTTGCAATCTCGCAGGTTTGCTGTAATCGTTCTGCCAAATCAATTACATAAGAATAAGTGGTTTTCACCACGGGATCCGATTCCTCATCGTCCCAAAGTTCACGTAGAACCTGAAGTGGTCACAGTCTCGCTCCAGAACAGGTGGAGTGTGGACGTACTCGTGGCGCTCTGCCTCCATTCTCGTTTGTGTTGTTGTTTTGTGTTGTTTTGGAGCTCTTGTTTGTATTTTTTGTGTTGTTTGTGAGTTCTTGTGTATGTGTTGTTGTTTCTGTGGTGTTGCTGGTGTTGTTTGTCTGTTGTGGTTCTGTGTATAGTTTTGTTGTGATTGTCTGTGTGTGTGTGTGTGTGTCCCTGGCTGATTGAGTGTTTAGTTGTTTGTGTTGTTGTTTCCTTTCCATCTAGGCCTTGCCTGGCCTGATGGAGAGTGCGGATTCCTGCTTGGAGGCCGACTTGGCAATGTCGGAGGAAGACGAGTCTCCAATTGAGGATCACTGGCCTGAGCTGCCTTCTCGCAACCCTCCCCCCCTCTCCTCGGTCACTCCGCAGCTCAGGTTGCAGCCGTCCACCTCCTCAACCTCTACCAAGCTACCTGTTGATGCCTCGTCCGACTCCTCGCAGGATTCCGATGGTGTGGACTGTTTGCCTCCAGCTGCCAAGACTGCCAAGGGTGCTTCAGCTGTGCACGACGTACCTTCTCTGCCTCACCCTGGTGTTTCTTCTTTGTATACCAACTCCTTGCCCTCGTCCAACCTTCCTGCTTTTGCCCCGAGAGATGCCTATGTCAAACTCTCCTTCTCTGGAAACCCATCTACGGACACAAAGCTGCGTTGGTTGTCTGATGTCAACAGGGCCTTCCAGTTGCAGCGTGAACTGGCTGAAGTCAAGATGGCTGCTGTCACCTCCCGGTTTGTCTACATCTCTCGGAAGCGTCAGGACATCATTGATAGAGTGAAGGCTGGTGAATTTTTATCTCTGCCTCTCATTCTTGAAGACTCACCTGAGAGGCCTCGTAAGTTCCCCAGCTACATCCTCACCCGTTTTCCTATTGATGTTGACCCGAAACTTGCCAAAGGATACCCTGGTGTGTACTTTGCCCGTCGTTTTTTCCAAGATCGTTCCCCCATTAGCCGTATTGTTGTTGTCTGGAGTCAACCCGATCCACCTCCAAATGAGATTTCCTTTGATTTCCTCCCTTGTCTTCCACCGTGTGAGGTGAGGAAACTTCATAATGACCAGCCTTGGTGCTACAGGTGCTGGGGTGTGGGGCATATCTCCCGGTACTGTTCTGCCAGGCCGAAATGTGCATGGTGTGCGGCCGACCATGATTCCAAGACGTGTCCTGTCAGGGGTGAACCATCACGTCCTGCTGCCTCCACCTCTGAGCCTTCACCTCCTGAAGATACGTCTCGATGGAAGTGTCCACGATGCCTTCAGCCAGGGGTTAACGTGTGGCATGGATGTACTCGACGTAAGGTCCAGGATCGTGTCTCTACTATTGCTCCGCTTCCACCACCACCACCACCACCACCACCACCTCCCCAGTCTGCTCCTCCTACCAGCCCTGCTCCTCCTACCAGCCCTGCCTCACCTCCAGACCTGGCCCTCCGCAAGTCTGTTGCTACCCTCATGGTACGATGTACAACTCTCGAAAACCGCTTTTCTGCCCTTGAAGCCAGGATTGATGGGCTGGTTGCCGCTCAGGCTGCCAATGACTCCAAACTCTCCACCTTGGTCGAGGCTCAGCAGGCCATCATCTCAACTGTCACTACCCTTACCGAAAAGATGGATACTGTTGCATCTCGCCTTGAAAAGCTTTTCGAGTCAGTCCCTTCTCCTGGTCCATCTTCTTCTCCAGGTCGCTCATCTGCCCCCACTCACCGGACTTCTACCTCCAAATACAGAGTTCGCTAGTGATTGCCGGCTGGATGTCATCTCCTGGAATGTATGTGGTATCACCAGTTATGCTAAGCTCACTCAACTCAAGGCCTATGTTTTTCGTCATCATCCCAGTGTTATTTTTCTCCAGGAAGCATTTCCAGGACGGCCGCTCGCTGCTGGGCAAGCTCCTCCTCTCTCAGGTTATGTGCCATATGTTCATCTGGTAAGGAATGGTCTCCTGACTTACATACATAGCTCCTTGCCACATCGCCTTCTCCGTACCTCCACTGATCCTGACATGACCTTTCAGCTATTTGAGGTTCTACCTGGGAATGGAGTACTCCAACTATGTAATGTCTATTCTGCCCCAGCTAGACTCACTCTTGAGGCTCTTCCTTCTCCAACAGTGCGTGGTATGGTGTATATGGGAGATTTTAATGCTCGGCATTCTGATTTGGGTGATGGTACTGGCTCTATTAATCGTAATGGTGTTCGTCTCCTTTCATACATCCGCAAGCATCATCTGACACACTGGGACACTGGCGGTGCCACTCATTGCCGGGGAGGTACTCTGGATTACATCCTCTCGTCTGGCCTGATAGCATCTCAGGTCCAGTGCTCCTCTGTGCCAGACTTATTCTCTGATCACATTGCTCTTCGGTTTCATTATTCTCTAACTGCTGGGTCAAGTGCTTCAGCCACTCGTTTGCGTATTGCTGTGCCCCCTAAATATTGCCCGACTTACATCTTATTTATGGCCCATGTATTCCCTACATTTGACATATCATCAGCTGAACAGTTGTACTCTGATCTTGTATCTGCTACTCATGACTTTTATAGGCTATACGTCTCCCGGCCACACCTCCAGCATTGCCATACTGCTCACTCCTGGACGCTGGATGCACGTATACAGGAGGCAAAGGAGGAGGCTGAACGTGATGGCCTATTGTTTCAAGCCAACCCAACCCCTGACCTACTCCATCGTTACCAGATGTCTAGGGACGCTTTAGTTGCCCTGCAGGATTGTGCTCACACTGAGTCTTGGCAGCGGTTCACGGACAGCATCAACCAGCAAACAAGTGTGGCTTCTATGTGGCACCTCATCCGTCGGGTTGTTAAAAAGACACCGGCCACTGCTCATCATCACACTCCTGCCGACTATGCCAAACAACTTGTCGATGCCTGGTCAGAACAATCTACCCAAGCCAGTCTACCCATCCACATACAAGATGCACTCGCTTCCCGTGCTGCTGTCCATCGGCTACGTCTAATGTCTGCTCTGTTACAAGATGATGACGATGATGCAGAGGAGATAACTGAGGAGGAGTTGCGCCGTGCTCTCTCTCGGGGTAAAGCTTCTTCCCCTGGTGATGATGGTATTACTTATGCTGTGCTGCGTCTACTTCAACAAGTTCCTGGGAACCCTCTACTTCGACTGTACAATCTTTGTCTTCGTGACGGTTGTGTACCACGAGCCTGGACCAGCAGCACAATAATACCCATCCCTAAGCCCGGCACTGCGAAGTTCAGGCCTATTTCCCTTACTTCCTGTTTCTGTAAGGTTATGGAGAGAATCTTACTCAATCGTCTCATGTACAGACTGCAGGATCGCCTTTCTCCATGGCTGTTTGGTTTCCTTCCCCAGCGGAGCACACATCACTGCCTAGTCGACCTGTACTCTCGCCTTTCCAGGGACAGTGTGGTGGCCTTCATTGACCTTCGAAGTGCCTTCGATGTTGCTAATAGAGACGTCATTTTGGATCAACTGGTTGGCTTTGGGATAAAGGGTAATCTACTACGGTGGATTTGGGGCTACCTGAGTAACAGGACCTCCCATGTGTTTTTCAGTGGTGCACTCAGTCCTTTGCGCAGTTTTCATCTTGGTACGCCTCAAGGTGGTGTTCTCAGCCCATTGTTATTTAATATTCTGATGCATCGGTTGCTCACTTCTCTCCCTGATATACCTGGAACTACAATTACATGCTATGCTGATGATATCTGTGTTCATTCTACCTCACCAAGGGATCTCCAGCGGTTTCTTGACTCCTTCTCTGTGGTCTCCTCTCACTGTGGCATTATTGTCTCCCCAGATAAGAGCAGAATATTCACCTGCCGCCTTCCTCAAGCTCGGCCAGTGTTCACCATTGGAGGGACTGTCATTCCCATGTGTTCCCAGTACTGCTACCTGGGTGCGCCAGTCAATATTTGGCCGATTGTCCCTGCCAGACCTCAAGACCATCCCATTGTCCAGGACTTATTGGGTCGTCTCCAGCGCCGACTTACACCACTTCAATGGCTATCTAACAACTCCTCGGGCATCTCCATCCCAGTAGCCAGAACCATCTATATTGCTTTTATCCGTTCAGTTGTTGATTACCTCTCCCCTGCTTTGATTCAACTTCCCAGGGCTACTCTGGAAACTTTAGAAAAATTTCAGAATAGAGCAATGAGAATAATTCTCGGCTGTCCAATGTCGACCAGGATAGTGAACATGCAGCGTGAGTTGCGTCTTCCCCCATTAATCGAGAGAATTTATTGTAATGTTACTGGCTTCACTGTCAAGTGCCTCCATTTCGCACATCTTTCACCCCATTACTCTCAGTTAGTCAGGACTTCTCTTAGACCAAACTACCCGGTCCCTCCCATACTGCCTGCTGGACGTACTCTTATAAGGTCTGTTTCCTCTGTGCTCCGTGGTCTTAATATAGATATAATGGTTGCAGACGTACCCCCAGGGCCCCCTCCATGGATGCTACCAACACCTGATGTGAGCTTTACACCTACTTCCAAGTCGGAGCTGCCTTCTCTACAGCGGCAGTTGGCTCTAGAACACATAGAAACAGTGACTTCCTCCATCACAGATCCATACTGCCTCTACACTGATGGCTCATTGCAGGTGGATGGTGCAGCAGGTTGTGCTGTTTTCTCGCCTGACCTGGAGTCACCTCCAGGGGGCTGGGTTGGCCGTCGTCTCTGTAACCACTCTAGCTCAACATTGTGTGAACTGAATGCCATTCTGGATGCTGTTAGTCTTGTTTTTCAACGTGGAGTGAATGCTGCCATTTTTTGTGACTCCAAACCTGCCCTTCATTCCCTCTCTAGTGTTCAGCCCACACACTCTACTGTTGTTCAGCATATTTTATCGTTTTTGGCCTTATTGCGTCATCGTAAATTGACTGTCAAATTTTTATGGGTGCCATCCCATGTAGGTTTACGTCACAATGGTACAGTTGACAGACTCGCAAAGGAAGCCTGCCATCTGCCTCCTCGTGGTGCTGGACGTCCTCTCTCCCTGACATGTTACCTCTCTAAAGTCCGCTCCGCCGCTCTCCTCCCTGTACGGCGACGCAGGGATGCAGAGAGGCCCTTCAGCATCTCCATCACCCATTACGAGTCTGTATGCCGTCACAAATATTCCTACCGTCGTCGAGGCCTCATGGTTCGGAGGCACAATGTAGTCTCTGCTCGTTTGAGGCTTGGTTACCGGCCACCGTGGCAGGTTGCTGGGATGCAGGGTGAGCCTCCCTTCACTGAGTGTCGCTTGTGTCGAGCGCCTCGTGCTAACACTATAGAGCACTATTGCCTAGCCTGCCCCACTGTCCGACACTTGCTGCCCCAGGGCCTGCCACTTGATGTGGTTTGTCGACACCTGCTGAACCATCAGGTTCTGGAGGAACTTCTGGTGCGCCACCCTCGTTTTGGTGGATTTAAGTAGGTCATGATGTAAATATTTGTCTGTATGCTTGTGCTTCATTCTGTTATGTTTTCGTGATGTGTGTGTGTGTGCGCATGTGTGTGTGCTTGTGTGTGTGTGTGGTCATTGGGTTCTTGTGAGTCCCGCCTACCCTTGTGTACTGTTGTCTGACTATTGACTGACGCTACGGCGCAATGAATTAAAAAAAAAAAAAAAAAAAAAAAAAAAAAAAAACCTGAAGTGGTCCTCGAGCAGGTTTACCATACACTAACTCAAATGGACTAAATTGCAACGATGCCTGAGGTGCTTCGCGATACGCGAACAGTAGTGGCGAGATATACCTGGACCACTCCCTAGGTTGTTCTACTGCCATCCTCCTCAACATTTTCTTGAGAGTACCATTAAACCTCTCACACAACCCATTACACATTGGATGATAAGGTGTTGTCCTCAACCCCTTAACTGAGAGTAATCTCCACAATTCCTCCATCATCGCGGAGGTAAATTGACTGCCTCGGTCGGACAATACCTGCTTTGGTATGCCGACACGACAGAATATATCCAACAAGGCTTCAGCCACTGTAGTGGCTTCTATATCACGCAGAGGCACTGCTTCAGGCCATCTGGTCGCGAAATCCACACAGGTAAGAATGTACTTGGCACCGTCCGTAGCCCTCGGAATAATCGGTCCAACGATATCAACCGCTACTCTCTCAAATGACTCTGAGATAAGCGGTAGAGGTTTTAGTGGTGTGGGCTTCACCCGACCCCTGTCACACGTTTTCTGACAAACGTCACATGACCTCAACATTCTCCCTATCTCTCTCCCCATACCTGGCCAATAGAAATGAGACTGAATCCTATCAATTGTTTTCCTCATCCCCATATGACCCCCTAATATAGAATGATGACCCAGGGTAAACACAGCCTGTCGGTATTTCTCTGGTACGAGAAACTGAACCCTCTCTTCCCCATCGGGGTTTACTGTACGTCGGTAAAACCTGTTTCTCCTCCTGACGTAACTGGTTACAATACCATGTCGATCTCTACTCTCACCCTCAAGTGCCTGCTTGCGAACAAGTGCCAATGAAGGGTCACTTGCTTGCTCTGCAATTACATCCTTGCAATTGACGAGGTCGGCGGCAGTTGTCACTTGAAGTGGAACAACTGTTTTCTTCGCCTGCGCCATACCCCTGGTTACAGCAGCTGCACCAGTCTGTGTGGAAACTTCCACTGAACACGCATTCTTAACCCCTGGTATATTTCCTATTACCAAATCTGACACAGGATTTTGCATGACTGCTGCAATTACCTGGCCTGTATAGAATGGACTCTCCACTGCAACTTCAGCAAGAGGATAGAGCCTCCTGGTACCATCAATCATAGTGATAGTTACCTGCTCCCCTGTAAAATCATTAGAAGCAACTAAACCATCAGCGACACAACACCCCGATGACCCATTATCTCGAAAGACTTCAACAGATATCCCGTTAACCATTCCAGGACAAATATGGAAACCAGACTTACCTTTCGAGACTCCTGTCGCGTTTAGTCACAATTGATGAGGTTCGTGAACCGACTGAGGCACTCGTGGTTCTACACTAGGTTGAACCGCCAGAGGTGAATACTGTGGTTCACCATGTGTTGCAGCTGCCGATCGCTGATAATAACCCTTATTTCCACTATGGTTATTACTATTTTTCCAGCTACTCTTTCCTTGGTAACGGTACTGATTTGACTGCTGCGAATAGTGATTATTACCTTGTTTCTGGGTATGATTAAAATGAGGGTTAGGTTGCTGACGAACAATTTGACTCTGCTGCTGTGACTGATTTTTACTCGACTGGTTATATGAAACAGCAGAGTTCTGAGAAGGCTTATTCGACTGATTAATTTTCTTATTATACTGAATCCGCGTATGATAACCATACGCGGTAAAATGGGCGTCCGCCATATCCACCATTGTTTCCAACATTTTCACCTTGTTGGTTTTCAGCTGAGCCGACAATTCTGGAGGACAAGACTTCTCCAGCTGTGTACGCAGCAACAAGTCTTTTACCCCCTCCAAAGTCTTAGGTGTTTCGGCCTTATCTAACCACTGATCCAGGTAACTGGTCAGACGTGCACTAAACTGTGCAACAGTCTCCTTATCCTGTAGGAGTGCACGCCAAAATTGATTCCTAGCGTCATCGACCGTCAACCCATACGCCTGTAACAAAGCCTTTTTCATATTCTCGTAGTTTCTGGCGGTACTGTCGAGTCGGTGGAGAATGCTGAGGGCTTTTCCATCAAATAAGTTAATAAACTCGAGCTTCTTTATATCATTATCTAATCTATACGTGTCTGCAACCATTTCGAATCGCTCAATAAACGGCTCGATATCGTCTCCCTCTACGTATTTTGTCAATTGTAATCTTGGGGTCACGGTGGTTGAACTTACAACCTCACTTCCACTCGAGCTTTGACTTTCACTCGCACGTAATTTCAGTTCCAATACTTCCTTTTCATGTTCCCATTTCAATTTTTCTTGCTCTCTCTGTTCCCTTCCATTTTCTCTTATGCTCGCCCGTTCAAGTCTTTCTTCCTCTTGACGGCCCTTCATGTATGCTGATCTACGTTGATCACTCCCCACTGCACACGTGTAGGATTGATCTAGGCAAGGGAAGCTGACGATACGAGTGTGTTCCCTTCTTCAAGTGTGTCTTGTCCCAAACTGCCTTATAATTCCAATTTTAACTGAGAGGCTGCAAGTTCAAAATTTTCCTGGCTCCTCCCCCTATCTTTATTCGTTTTTCCTAACTGGCTACGATTTACATGGTATCCACTCATTCCTTAGTTATACATGCAATTGCAATTTACCTATGGCGTACTAATAATTCCCGATAATCTCCCTCCACTTCACGATCATTTGCAATACCATAAGTTACCCTGGTAGCATAATTTATTAATACAAGATGTAATTAATGTACGAACGCCTATAAGACAAGATGTGCAAATTCAGTTGAAACCGACCTGACGCTTTTACCTTTTTTCTACCTGCGGATTAACTAGGCTGCACCTACATCTTAACCCACTCCTGTCTCCTTTGTCTCATCTGTATGGAATATTCCACTACTCTAGAACATTCTATTAGTTATGCTTACATTACGTCACGAGTCTATGTCTGACTCGTGACACTCACACACACAAATACATACATACAGTATGATTTGTCTCACACACACACACACACACACACACCATATGATATAGGTTTACACACACACACACACAGAAAAGATTATGAAGCCAAATATTCCCTAAAAATATATATTCCACGATATTATTACTGTAGTGGTAGCATACGCACCACTCAGTATTTCTATATATATATTCTATGTGCTGGTGCGCCGCTCCCAGTTTCTTTGTGATGTCCCCGTCCCAGACAAGCCACAGTCTGGCGGTTTGATTAATCCCGTCCACTGGTGCAGCTTTGCATACCCTTGGGAACCCTAGCCTTCCACTTTTTCCAGGTATGAACTAAGGTGGGTGCAGCAGGTCAGGTGATGGAGTCATCACGTGATTGATGCTACATATGGGAACCTAGAGAAAGAATATAAAAGAGCGGGCTGGCGCTTGTGAGAGAGAGATTCCAGCGAGCTACTAAGGAGGAAGGACCAACTGTACCTGCCATCGTCACACACCTGAAGTCCACGTGTTCGTACTACTTCAACACGCTGTTCCCCTGCCCTACACTACTACACAAGCGACACTGTAACTACCGACTCCACGACGCAACATCGGCAGGCTGGCATTCCCCTATACCATATGTACTGCACCTTTGTATGTTACCAAATAAACTGTATCATGTATTCTAGAGTCTGTTCACCCGGGTAGATGCATATGGAGCTTCCTTACTGTATCACTTGGTGACCCCGGCTTTTCAACTCTGTTACATGGTACAAGGTAGTACGTACATAGCACGCAAGCTCCCCTACGCTTCGTGCACTTCAACCTCTGCAACACTCCAACACCTACGTTCCAGCAACCCCACAGCTACGCTTCAAGTAACACTTCACCTACGACGACCCCAGCGCTTCGCTCTTAAGGTACCCTGTACACGTACACTTCCCTATCCCCGTGTATTGTTTTGTATTCGTATTGTGTCCACATTCCCCAGAGCTCTATCCCACCCATTTTTGTATAACGTAATTTTGCCCCCCTTACTTTATTTTCCTGTCTATTCGGTGCCTCCTTACTCCCGCCTGGCTTTCGCTACCTTTCGTACCCTTCCAACCTATCACCCTGCCGTTATTTCCTACCTCCTAGACCCCTGTTCCCTCCCTCACAACAAGGATTACGCCTTCCGGCTTATTTTTTTCCCCACCCTCCCTTCCCCACTACACACACACACACGTTACTCTCCCAAGGGGTATCTATTCGCCTGCTCCTCAACACTACGTGCATCGCTGCCTGTACTCACCCCTCCACGAGCTACACTCCAGCCACGTGCTCATCCCTCAACGTTACACTACGTGCATCGCTGCCCTACATCGCTCCTCTACGTACCCACGTGCTCCACTCCAGCCACGTGCTCATCATCTCAACACAACGTGCTTCGCTGCCTGATCGTCTCACCTCCACCACACACGTGCTCAACCCCAACCACGACTCACCGCTAAGCAAACTCCACGTGAATCGCCGACAACGCCCTACAACGCTGCAATCAACCACACCACCTACGATACATCAACACATATTCTTTAATTAAGCTAAGTACTGTGTATGCCATTTCCACCACAGTGAGCCCTCCCCCAAGTGCTACTTCTCCCCATTTTCTTCCATACCCTTTTGTACATATTTTCGTCTGATAATTCCCCGTGCCATCTATTCGTACATCCCACACACACGCATACACCCACACCCGCCCATAATACTCACCACCCCTGTTACCGTAGTATTGCTACACCCTCATACCCCGACCTATCCTATCGTTCCCACGGTATTACACCATGGACAACACTCTTCTCCATCACTTACTGCTGCCGTTCCCACACCTCCACAACATTCATCCACTTCAATACCCACTACTTCTTCGTTACATAACGCCACTTCACAATCACCGTATGTCCCACCTTTCTCACTTAACGTACACTCGTGGCTCCGTCACATGGAAACTTTGTGGTGCTCCGCAAACTTTACGAGCGAACAGAAATATAATGCCGTCCTCCGAGTACTCCCAGAGGACGTATTCGAAGCTTCCCCCGACCATTATCACTCAACACCCATCCTACGAAGATTTGAAGGGCGCTATCGTTTCTTTTTATGGGATGTCCGACCAGGAGTACCTGAAGGCCTTAGAAGATATACAAGTGGACGGCCGCCGCCCTTCCGTGGTCTTACGGCACATGCAGCAGCGAAATGAGAAGGCGGGAGACCTTTTCTCACAGGCGCTACTCAAGAGGCGCCACTCCAAGCTGTTCCCCGCGACAGTGCAACTCCACCTCCAGGCCCACCCTTCCCATAAACCAGTACATGAAACATGCTGACGCTATCATGAACGTTTATTCTGAGGCTGACCCACCACAACTATACGACCACGTCAACACAACCACCACTACACCACCATCCTCAACACCCACTACACAACACGCTCCACCCGTTGCCTATCCTCACTTCCAACACCCCTCTTACCCTACCCTTCAAACACATACATCCACCTCCACACCCCCCACGTCCATTCAACCTCATACACATAATACACCACCCTTCCCCCAACATCATACACCTATTCCACACTCATACCCACAACAACAAATCCACACACACATATCCACTCAGCCAAAACAACCTACTACTACGCAACACCATCTCCCCAACACGTATACAGACACCAGTACTCCATTCCATTACACACACACCAAACACATCCACCCTAATCTTCACCAACATGTCACCATATCCCCACGCATTCTCCCTCCTTTGCCTCAATACACTACCTCACACAACACAACGATACCTCCACATGTCAATCCTCCATCCCAGCAACACAATAATATCTCTCCACTCACGCAACTTTGTTTCTACCACCAACGCTTTGGCAATGTCGCACGTAATTGCCGCCCACCTTCCCAGTGTGTGTCCCCTGGCACTCGCCAGACACCCCGTGGTTACCAGGGAAACGAGTAAGGCGGTGGCAAGAACACGCCTAAGAAGTCACCGCCACACATCCTAGCCAACCCACCGGGCCTGAAACATGCGCACACAATACGCAACGATACAAGAACCACGATTACCATACCTTCGGGGCAACAAACAAGTACACAAACCCTCAGGACGCCTCTCTGCCTGCACCTCTACGTCACTCCTACGCCGCCGCCATACGTTCCTCACACTCCACGCTACGACAAGGTGACCTACAAGCCCAATCCAACCACGCACGGACCCAGCTCACTGTACGTCGTCCTGTGTGCACGCACGTGACCCCCTTATCACGTCCCCAAACCTTTTCCTGGCGGGTATGTGCGTGCCCCCACGCAATCACGCTCGCACACTGCTATGGGTAGAGGACCTCGAGTCAGGAGACAGGTTCCTTATCAACTCGGGCTCCGAAGTTAGTCTGGTTCCTCCCCTGGAGATGGACCGCAAGAGGCAGGCGTCTACCACTTACGACCTCCTCGCTGCAAACCAGTCTCCTATCGCCACCTACGGAACCAGGAGTATGGGCTTCACATTGTTAGTATGGCCATTCGTGGTAGCGGACGTACAGTCGGCAAAAAAAGTTTCGTTACCATCCTTTTAACAGTGTGATGTAATGTTGGTAGGCCTGACTGGTGAGTCAGGTGTGGCGCGAGCATGGAGGTAGTATAGGTGGAGTTGCCATGGCTCACTAATCCAGGGGAGTAAAGTGAAGCCGCCGAACTGTCATTTTCGGCGCTTTCAATATGGCTGACACCAAGATATGTTTCAGTAAAAGTGGACTTCTGACCTGACATACAAAGTTATGCGCCATCTTGAAGGCGCCGGAAATGACAGATTGGTGGCTTCACAAATCAGGTCCTACTGGCGCCTCCACCTATACTACCTCCATGGGGGCGAGTGTCATATATACCTCCATCACCCTCCCGGACCCCTCAGTGTCTAATGGGCAGGCAAGTAGGAATGACGTACTTTTACCCAGTGCTTCTTTTTCTGGGTATTTCAAGGTTATTCTTGTTCTAAAATACTCAAACATATTTCTTTATGTTTAATGATGAATAGTTAAATAGTAATAGTTCTTGAACACTCAAAATTTAATTTAAATTCAGTTAAACCTTTGATATAAAGAGAAAGGGAATGCCTTCTGTTAAGTTGTCATTGCCGCGGCCCGCGAGACACAGCTGCTCAGACGGCGGAGTACCAACCCAGCCGCGCTTATCCATGTTAAAATTAACGTAGGGGTGGTAACGAAACTTTTTTTGCCGACTGTACAACCACCAATATTAGGTTTGGACTTCCTGATGGCACAAGACTTGTTAATCGATGCTAAACGTAACAGACTCATACACCAACCTTCTGGAGCTACTATTCCCACCAGAAACTGCCGGTAAGCCACACCTACTATCCCACAAATCACACAAACCAACACTAACGATAGCATTATTCACGATTTTCCACTCCTACGCTCTGCAGAGACTTCACCAAGAATCAAAGATGTAGGTATCCGCCACACAATCAGTACGACGGGCCTCCCAGTTTTCGCCAAGCCTCGACGTATGCCCCCAGAACAACTGGGAGTTGCACTGATGATCAAGCAAGGGGTTGCCAGGCCGTCTGACAGCGAGTGGGCATCACCCCTGCACATGGTACCGAAACAGCAAGAAGGTGAATGGAGGGCGTGCGGGGATTACAGGGCCCTGAATGCAGTCACCATTCCTGACAAGTATCCCATTCCACATGTTCTTGATTTTCACTCGAAGCTGCAAGGATGTACTGTTTTCTCCAAAATTGACCTCGTCAGGGCTTTCCACCAAATTTCCGTTGCAGAGGAGGATATAAAAAAAAACAGCGATAACCACACCCTTTAAACTATACGAATTCCCCGTAATGAACTTCAGCTTACGTAACGCAGCGCAGACATTCCAGAGATTTATGGATAAGGTACTACGAGGCCACGATTACGTAGTGGTATATATTGACGACATCCTCATCTCGTCAAGCAATCATACGCAACACCTGCAGGAATTATTTTCCCGCCTACAAGAGTATGGACTAAAGATTCCCCCATCTAAGTGCTAAATAGGGATGAACCAAATAGACTTTCTCGGCCATTGAATCACCCCGCAGGGAATCACCTCGTTCCTGCAGAAGGTGGAGGCTGTTCGGGAATTCCCTCTCCCTACCACGGTTAGGAAACTGAGAGAATTCTTAGGGGTGGTGAACTATTACCACCACTTTATCTCCCACGCCGCAGCAACACTTGCCCCACTCCATGACATGTTGAAGGGCCTGAAAAAGGCCTCCCAGAAGAAACTCAGAGTCCACCTTCAGCGAGGTGTAAAATAGCTTGGCTGACTCTACCCTCGTAGCGTATCCCACGCCTTACACGCCTACATCCATTTATACTAACGCATCCAATGACGCCGTAGGAGCAGTGCTGCAGCAGGAGGTTAACGGCGTGCTAAAGCCTATCCCGTTCATTAGCAAACGCCTTGAGCCTCCACAGAGAAAATACAGTGCTTTTGACAGGGAATTGGTGGCCATGCATGATGCCGTCAAACACTTCTGACACTTCCTGGAACGTAGGGCTTTCCACATACGTACCGATCACGAACCACTTACGATAGCCATGACACAACTGGGTGCCAGCTGGTCACCACGAGTATCTCGACATCTTTCATTCATCTCCGAATATACTACAGATATTCAGCATGTATGGAGGAAAGACAATACGGTGGCGGACGCACTTTCGAGGGCACCAACGCCACACCCATTCATCGCTACAATACAACACATTCCTCTTCTAGACTACGCAGCACTTGCCCACGCACAACAGAATGACACTCACCTCCAGGAACTACTGACGGGTGATACTGGTCTACGCCTTGAACGCATAACAGCACCCGACTCTACAACACACGTCTGGTGTGAAACTTCCTGTGGCACACGACGCCCCTACATACCTGCGCAATTCAGAGAGAACGTATTCAATCACTATCACTCTATAAACCACCTGGGAATTGCAGGTACACTTCGCCTCATTAGTCGACATGCAGTGTGGCTATGAATGAGGAAGCAAGTGAAGGAGTGGGTGACAGCCTGCTTCTCCTGTCATCGTGCAAAGGTTGGATGACATACACGCCCACCAATACACGAGTTCAACGTTCCCTCCCGAGAGTACCGATATCTCCTGACGTGTGTAAACTGGACGACGCGGTGGTGTACAGCTGTCCCTATGTATGACATCACGGCTGATGGCACAGCCCGCCATATTCTCAATAACTGGGTGTCGAACTTTGGTCCCCCTTCAGTTATCGTCACGGACCAAGGGACACAATTCGAGTCCAGGGCGTGGCAGGACATGCTCACATTATTAGGGACACGTCGGCAACGGACCACCGCATACCATCCGGCAAGCAACGGCATGGTTGAGAGATTTCATCCTCGCCTGAAGGATGCGTTCCGAGCACTACAGCCTGATCAGTGGATTGACGCCCTCCCGCTCATCCTTCTGACAATACGTACCACGTTGAAGGAGGACCTGAAACACTCACCAGCGGAGCTTGTGTTCAGCGAGGAACTATGCCTCCCTGGCCAGATTACTGCAACCGAGGTGGACACATCTAACCTTTCATTCTTGCCGGCACTAAAACGCGCTATCGCTAACGCCGTATCCACGCCTACACGCCAGCATACCAGACCTACCTACACACCACCCGGCCTGCACACCGCACCATCGCTGCTACTTAGGACTAACTCACACCGTGCACCGCTCCAGCAGCTGTACACCGGCCCTCACCCTGGTCTTGCCCTGACAGACGCAACTGTCACGCTAAGCATACACGACAAACCTTACGTCACGTCCTGGGAACGGGTGAAACCAGTTCACTCCTCGCCTCTAAAGCTGCGGCCACACTAATCACTGGTACCCCTGGGATGAGCGGTTTTGGCTGGGCTGGGTAGTTTTGCCTGGACAAACGGCCCTGAAATAGACCACTGGTCGATTTGTTGGGTGGACGGAGCGGAGCGTTGTCCCTGGGGATATTACCAGTAGGCGATAGAAGGTATTGAGACACTATATTATTCACTCTCAGTTAAGTGGAAATAAATGTAAAAGCGCGATTTTTGTCCCCTTAATTTAGTATTACTATTTTTACTCTACTCTTTGAGGAAAACAAAAACCCACTGCCTTTAACAAAACAAAAAGCCACCAGTGTATGCTACTACTCTATCCTATAGCTGGATCAACCCGGTCTGGAAAACAAAACAAGAGACTGATGACGAACAGGACAAGTCCTGTCCCTCCTCAGTACTAGGTATACGCTGCCACCACCAGACCAAAGTTGATCAGAGGAACCAAGTGAACACACACCAGAAGGGTAGCGTAACATTACTTTAAGAAGGCTCGCGAGTAAGCAACCAAGACTACAATTTTAACGGGGGTGCGATCAGTGATTTGAATTGAGAATCTATATTAATATCTATAAAGGAACACAGTGTATTTGTTATATCGGTGACGGAAATACTCAACCAATTATAAACCCGTTTATTTTATAAACTTATGGCAGGAGTACAATTAAATAATACAATAATCATTTCTGTCCCCCCCCCCTCCCTTGCTAATATCTCCTACTCCCCGTTCTGTCAACTAGGACAGGAACAATTCCGTGTCTCGCCAGTTGACGGAGCTAACACACAAATCCAAAAATAAACAATTATTACTATTAAATATCCCCCCTACCTTAATATAGTTCCTACTCCCTTTTCTGTCTACTAGGACAGGAACAATTCCGTGTCTCGCTAGTGACAGAGTGAAGTATATATATATATATATAAAAAAAAGATTACATGAAGTGTCCCTCCTCCCACAATATCCCAAATAATTCCTATTAATAAATTTTTCACCACAAGGCCGAAATAGAGCTAATACAATAAAAAGAAATCACATCCTAATCTCAATATTACAATAATGAATCTATAGAATTGCCAGCAAATGTTCTTAATCTTTTGGTACCACGTGGGTCACTTTACACCAAGGGAGAATGCTAATAATGGCTGCCACCCCAGCAGAGGAAAGCAGAATGACCAAAAAACATACATTAGTTACTATGTCTGAATGTGAACACACAATACTCTTTAGTTATTTAAATTCCATCACTGGACTAATTGATTCACCACTCACTATATTCACAATACAATATATATTATGAGAGCTAGTTTGAGCTCTTATCTGCCACCCCAGCAGACGAAACCAGAATGAGGAAGAAGCAAGGCGATGTACCGCCTCTTCTCCTCCCCTTTCACTCCCTCCTTTAATCAAAGTAGTAACCAAACGTATTTCATTTTCTGGCATTTCTATCAGTTCCACCTTTACTGGTGTATATAGTTACACAACATGATTTACACATATTATTGTGCTCAAATACATTGCCTTCTTCCTTGTTTAAAGTTTTATATTACTGTAGTTTACATATACAAGGCATGTATTGTTCCGACAATAAGAAAATGTACTGTCCAGACTTTAGACCCTAACTAATCTAATTAATTTTCTAAGTAAGTTATAATTAAATTGCAGGTAACAGCATAGAAATGTTAGCTTCGTAATTATACATTATAATTATAAATGCAGGTTATTCCCTGTATTCAATTAATTATTATACATTCACCTCTTAATCACCACGTATTTCTCTATCCCTATCAATCTACCCAAGTTTCAATTATTCCTCTATTTCACCTATTTACCTAACTATAATCATTATTTATATTATTCATCTATAACCTCTAACTATAAACCTTATTTGTACTTTTCCTCATATTAACATTTTTAGAAGAAGCCCACCACCGAGATTATTCGTCAGTGATAATCTCAGCCTGGCTACTCCCTACTATCATACACTAAAAGCCTATCCTAATACCCGTAAATATTCTAAATAACAATACATATAAAAATAGGGGTGTTACATAAATAAGAGTATAAAATTACAAATTTAAGTATTATACAAATATCTAACGAAAATCATATATCCCGAAAAGAATTAATGATCTTGGATCTTATATATATAATTGTAATATAAAACCTACATACTCGTTTGATCTTGGAACTTGATGTCACCAAAACAAAACACAAATGCACTTCTGGTACACCACTTGCACCACAGCCATCACTATGGAGAAGAACATCAGTATGGATAAAGAATAGTCAGTTTTGTGGCCTGAAGAGGCATTATTTGCTCTCATTGAGAAAGTGAAGAGAGAGAGAGACATAGTGGAATGAGAGACACCGGGACTAGACAGGAGAGCGGTAATGCTGGACTCAGTGGACGGGGCTGATGGTTCTTTCTTCAGTGTGACCACTTGCCCTGTAAACCAGGGCTACGGCTGACCTCCAGCCTAGACAAAATCGTCCAGCCCAGGGGTAACAGTGACTAGTGTGACAGTAGCTTTACACACCACCCGCCTCACACTTACGACGACCACAACTTCTACTTACACCTCACGCGTATGCAGTACGCATCTCCACCCTGTTACAACCCCAGTGTTTGGCTTGTTTATGTCTAGGGGAAGATTAGGGGTTGTGAACAGCTAGAGTATTACTCTGGTGGATATGTTACTGTAATCAGTGGAGTTACAACTAATGAAATGGAACGGGAACTTCCACCCCACTCCCTCAATGGATATTTGCCCAGAAAGAATAATGTAAACGAAGGACTAATGATTTTAACATTTATAATATTACCATAACCAAATAAGTGCAATATTTACAATTAAACAAAAGAGCAATATGAATGACGTTAACGTTAACAGACACAAAATTGCACCAATTAGAACACCAAATAATAGAACACAATTATATCAGAGTTAAACAAAATAGAGTATATCAGCAAGAGCAGCAGAGATAGTATGCAATGATAAAGTGAGAGAATATCTCGACACTGAGTTCAGTCTTTTTTTTTTTTTTTTTTTTTTTTTTTTTTTTCCTGGCCTATCGACCATGGTGTTGGTCATTAAGGCCTTTTATTTTATTTTATTTTATTTTTAATTTATTTATTTATTTTTTTAATTTTATTTATTTATTATTCTTTTAATTTTAACTTTTTGCATATTATTTCTATGCATATATTATTATTATTATTATTATTATTATTATTATTATTATTATTATTATTATTATTATTATTACATTAAAACTTAAAACTAAACATATATAATAATTTTTCTATTTTGTACTTTTATACAAATACAATTTTTCTTAATTTAACATCCTAGCTAAAAAAGTAATCTATGTACCTACTCAACCAATAGCTAACTAGACTAATACCTATTCCAGCCAATCGCTAAACCTAGACAGACAAATCGCTAAACCTATTTTAGACAATCGCTAAACCTAGCTAATACATCATAATATACAATATATACAACACATAATTTATAACATTCATAATTTGACAATAACACATACAAAATGGTAACAACAATAGTAATAAAAAGTCACATCACTCTGATCAGTTCGGTCTCCCTCAAGAAAGTCATCAATTTATCAGTCACACCACCATTCCCATCACCTAAGAGAGCTGAGAGTGTGAAGGGGACTTTTACTACATCACAGTAACTTATGAGGGAAGCACGTTCCCCCACAAATCGCCGACAATGCAGGATGATATGACTGATAGATAACACCGCATTGCAGGTGTTACAATGCGGTGGAAAACGTTTGTCTATATATGGTTCTAGATGAGTTATTCTGGTGCTGTTGGTTCGCAATCTTGCCAGGATTCGTTCTTCCAAACGGTTGGGCCGGTTGGCAGTGGCCCAATTACCCAGTTGAGGCTTGATGGTGTTGATGTTAAGTCCGGTCCACTGACCTTGCCACAGAAGATGAATTGATTTCTTTCCGAGGGATAGACACGACTGTAAATCACGAGGGACGTCCCAAGTAACCTCGAGCTCTACAACGAACAAGCAAATTATTAACATGATGTGTAAAATTTAACCTTTGGTCAAAATGAATTCCTAAAAATTTAACAGAATTATGAAATGGTACCGGTTGGCCATCTAAGGTTACGTTAATTTGAGGTACTCTACGTTTACTGAAAATTACTCCGGTACACTTAGGAACGGAAAACTTAAAGCCCCACTGTAAGGCCCATTGGTGGACAGAATCAAGCGCTGCTTGAATCCGTCCTACTGAAAAATGTGCATTACGTGACGAGTGCCACATTGCACAATCATCAGCATACAACGAGTATTTAAGATTCCTGGGAACTAGAGCTGATGACAGAATATCATTGATCATGATGTTAAAAAGTGTTGGACTAAGCACGCTTCCCTGTGGCACCCCGTTCTCTTGGACAAAAATGTCCGATGTTACATTACAGGGAAGGGTGACAGAAAAGGTTCTGTCACGCAAAAAGTTGTTTATGAAAATGGGCAAATTACCTCTTAAACCATAACCGTGAAGCTTCATCAGAATACCGTGTCGCCATGTCATGTCATAGGCTTTATGGATGTCCAAGAACACCCCTACCATGAATTCTTTATTGGCAAATGCCTTTGAAATGCAATGTTCCAGGTTCATCAAGTGATCAACTGTGCTCCGGTGTTTCCGGAAGCCACATTGTCGATCACTCAATAAACCCTTCGCTTCTAAAACAAAAAGGAGCCTATTATTTATCATTCTTTCCATGACTTTACAGAGGCAAGAAGTCAACGCAATAGGTCGAAATGAACTGGGATTCACAAGACGACCAGACTGTTTAGGTATCGGTATGATCCACGCAAAGTGCCATGAGTTTGGGAAGGTGTTAGACACCCAAATCTCATTATACAGTGCTAGCAACTTGACCAGGTTATCCTGGCCAAGATGCCGGATCATACCGTACGTGATGGTGTCAGGTCCAGGACTGGTGTCTTTACAGGATCTTAGGGCAAGGAAAAGTTCGTCTATCGTAAACTCCCGGTTGTATGGGTAGTCTACGTCTTCTGTGGCAAAGTCTATCTCTTGTAGTTCAGTCATACGTTTGTGATGGAGAAAACGTTGGTCGTAATTGGCTGAACTACTTACTTTTGAGAAACTCCTGGCAAGTACGTTTGCTACGTCCACGGGATCGTCGTAGATGTTATTATCCACTTGAAGAGTGGTGATGGGAGTATACGGGCGTTTGTTTTTTAATATATTTATAGTGGACCAGACTTTTGTAATTGGTGTAAAACGATTCACCGTGGACACAAACGACCGCCAAGAGTCCCGTTTAGCTCTATTAATTACTCTCCTTGCCTCAGCCCTCGCCCGTTTGTAAGCTATAAAGTTGTTCTGAGTGGGCTGTTTGTCAAAAATCCTGTATCTCCCATTACGTTTCCTTAATGCCTCTCGGCAATCCGTTGACCACCAATGTGCTTCACGCTTATTTCGAATTATAGAGGTTTTGGGAATAGCAACCTCAGCTGCGTGTAAAATGTTTTGTGTTACATTTCGCATCTTTTCATCTATGGTCTCCCCAGATATATCTAGGTCGACGATCCTCCCGAAAGACCCCCAATCTGCTCTCTTAAAACTGAACTTTGGCACCAAAGGGGCCGAAACAGTATGACTTGAATAAGAGAGACAGATGGGAAAGTGGTCACTACCAAGGGAGTCGGACTCAGGATGCCAAGAAATATCCTGGTGTATATCCGGGGAGGCCAGAGACAAATCGATAGACGAAAAGTTGCCAGAACGATCGTCAACCTTGGTGGCTTGGCCATCGTTCAGGAGGCAGAGGTTGGATTGTAATATAATGTCTGCCATCTGCCCTCCGCGAGCATCAGTTCTTAAGCTTCCCCACTGACAGTGATGGGCATTAAAGTCGCCCAGTATTAATTTTTTACCTGTGAGTTGACTGAATAAATTATGAAATGAATCACTGTCAATGGGGCCGCGTGGCGGACAGTAAAGAGAGCAGATGGATATGTAGGTGTTGTGTAATTTTACTCTGCAAGCAACGGCTTCCAGAGTAGGGTTTAATGTTATTTGTGTTTGTGGATATGATTTGTGTGTGTATATTGCTACTCCGTGTCCATCGTTTCTCCTGTATGCGTTGTAATGTTTAAATTGTGTTGGGTCAGAGTGATTCTCCAACCCTGTCTCCTGTAAACAGACGACGTCTGGCCTGTGTGTGTGTAATAATATTGATATGTTGTTCAATTTATTCCCAAGACTTCTACAATTCCACTGTAGTACAGTGAACATGGCGATTTAAGAGTTACGGGGTCGGCCTGAGCGCTTAGTCTTCTTGTGCCGCCCGCCACGTGGCGAGTAGCTACCGGGGGACCTTTCCCGGTTCTTGCGTCCGGAGACATCCATTGCTTCCTCATCAATGGTGAGTCTCCCAGACTCCACCGAGGAAGAGCTATCCCTTCTCTCCCCCGATGAAGTGGGAGTAGGGTGTGTGCAAGGAAGTGACTTGTTTGGTTTTAGGGTGGTGTAGTTAATTTTGTCATACTTCTCTGACTTCTTCTTTTGTTTCTCTGACTGCAAAGCAGCTGCAGCCTGAGAATAGGAGTTAGTAGATTTGGTAATAGTCTTAGAGGGGGTAATGATAGTAGGTGTAGAAGTAGAGTGATCAGCCTGTTCGCTCGGCTCTGACTCAGTCTGAGTACTGATAGTACACATCACGGGTCGAGATATCACCGCCGATGCATACGAGACATTGGGTGATGGGGTCGCTTGCGATCCCATCACCGCCTTCCTCGCATCATGATAGGAGATACCTCGCACTGCCTTCACTGAGCAGACCTCCTTCTCCAGCTTCCACTTGGGACAATCCCTCGAGGAAGTGGAGTGAGTACCCTTACAATGAAAGCAGGAGAGCTCCACTGATGTGCACTTTTCCTCAGCATGGCCAGGCGTCGCGCACCTGCCACACACTGGAGAAGAAGCCTTACAAGTTCGATTTCCGTGTCCATAAATCTGACAGTTCAAGCATCTAAGAGGGTTGGGGATAAAGGGTCTTACTTTAACGATTTCATAACCAATTTTGACAGTTTCAGGAAGTGAAACTTTGCCAAAAGTCAAAATTAGGGTTGCAGTCTTCTTCCTTATACCATCCTCTAAACGTGTAATGAATCTAGCGTTAATGATATCTTGATTCTTCATTTCCTCAATTATTTCTGTTTCTTCCATCATCATTAAATCCCTACAGGTGATTACTCCCCTGCAGGAATTCATGGCTTGAGGAATCTTGGCTTCAACTTCATAATTGTGGATCTGACGAAGTTTCAGCAAAGTGGCTACTTGTTTTGAATTGAAAGTTTTGACTAGGAGGTCTCCAGATGCAAGTTTTTTTTACTGATTCAACCACACCAGCCCAGCCATCAATAACCTTTTGAACAATGAAGGGATTGAGGCCGGCTAGTGGGGCCGAACCAGTGGCATGAAGCATTACAAATGAGGCATTTTTTACGTCAATGTCAAGGGGTGTTCGAGTCTCGTATCGTCCGTCGGTTCGTGGTGGTGGTCGGTCATGGCCGCCTCCTCCGCTATACGGAGGAGGGGTTGGGAGGGAAGGCAACATAGTAACCACTTCCCCCAAGGTGGGGGGAAGTGGGAAGAGGAAAAGAAAACACCAGATAAGGATAATACCAGCCCTAATTAACTAATGTTTGAGATCAACCTCTCAACCCACACTAAGGTGGTCCGACTGTGTTTAACCACACCCAGAGCTATCAGTGGGGGAGTCCACCATAGGTAGGAGGCAAAGTTGATCTCAATATAAAGATATAGACACCTACTATATCTTCTACCAGCTATGGAGGGAATGAATACTAGCTAAGCCTAGTCGTCACCAGAAGGGCGAAAAAAAAGAAACTACTGCCGGTGCGGCAGGCCCTGGCAGCTAGAGGAGAGAGCACAAAAACATACAACCTCTCTCTCCTCGACCCAGTCTCAAAGTCGAGTTCAGTCTTTTTTTTTTTTTTTTTTTTTTTTTTTTTTTTTTTTTTTTTTTTTCCTGGCCTATCGACCTTGGTGTTGGTCATTAAGGCCTTTTATTTATTTTATTTTATTTATTTTTATTATATATTTTTTTTAATTTATTTATTTATTTTTTTTTTTATTTATTATTATTTTAAATTGAATTTCTTGCATATTATTTTGTGCGTTTATTTTAATTATTATTATTATTATTATTATTATTATTATTATTATTATTATTATTACTATTACATTTAAACTTAAAATTAAACTTATATACTAATTGTCTTTCTTTTCTTTTTGTAACTTTATACAAAATTTACATCCTAGCTAATAAACTAATCTATGTACCTATTCAACCAATAGCTAACTAGACTAATACCTATTCCAGCCAATCGCTAAACCTAGACAGACAAATCGCTAAACCTATATTAGACAATCGCTAAACCTAGCTAATACATCATATATATACACAATACACAACACAAAACATATAATATTCATAATTGCAAAAAATATACACAAAATGGTAAGAACAATAGTAATAAAAAGTCACATCACTCTGATCAGTTCGGTCTCCCTCAAGAAAGTCATCAATTTATCAGTCACACCACCATCCCCATCACCTAAGAGAGCTGAGAGTGTGAAGGGGACTTTTACTGCATCGCAGTAACTTATGAGGGAAGCACGTTCCCCCACAAATCGCCGACAATGCAGGATGATATGACTGATAGATAACACCGCATTGCAGGTGTTACAATGCGGTGGAAAACGTTTGTCTATATATGGTTCAAGATGAGTTATTCTGGTGCTGTTGGTTCTCAATCTTGCCAGTATTCTTTCTTCGAGTCTGTTGGGCCGGTTGGCAGTGGCCCAATTACCCAGTTGAGGCTTGATGGTGTTGATATTAAGTCGGGTCCACTAACCTTGCCACAGAAGATTAATTGATTTCTTTCCGAGGGATAGACACGACTGTAAATCACGAGGGACGTCCCAAGTAACCTCGAGCTCTACAGCCGATTTTGCAAGTAAGTCTGCCCGTTCATTGCCATAAATACGACAATGCCCGGGCACCCAGATCAGAGTGAAGGACTTGTTGCATAAGTGCAACTTATTAATGATGCGACCCTGGATTTCATTAGAAATAGTTTGACATGAATTAATTGCCTGAAGGGCTGACATGGAGTCTGAGAAAATTACTATTGAATCATAACGAGAATTCAGTGCATAGTCTATGGCTTTGTCTATAGCGAAAAGTTCAGCTGTAAACACAGATGTATGTATCGGCAATCTGTACCTAAGTTCACATTCACTCGAACATACAATCGCACCCACACTTTCATCTGACTTGGAGCCGTCAGTGTACACGTGAAGAGACCCCAGGTGACTGCGGACTATACCACCAAACAGGTGGTGTATCTCCAACTCCGGCGCCTTTTCTTTCGATGATGGTAACCACGATGTGTTGACGCCGAAGTTGGGTGTCTCCCACGGTGGTATCTTGCTGATGGTAAATTTGTCGCAGTCCCCGAGGTCTATTTGAAGTTGTTGTTCTAGCTGGTGGAGGCGCACAGCCAGTGCCCTCCGTCTACCGTGGTGAAGGTAGTGATGTTGTTGAAGGGAGGCACTGGCTACGTTACCGATCTCCGACTTCCGGATGGTGGACATGGCGGTGTTGATGGCGAGTTGATCCCGTCGAAGTCGGAGAGGAGGTATGTTCGCCTCCATCCTAGCTACACGTGTACACTTCAGAGCTCCCAAACACACACGTAAACATTTATTCTGGGACACATCCAATCTTCCTAATGTCGTATCTGATGCCGACCCATACACCTGTGAGCCATAGTCTAGCTTTGTACGAATAAGGGTCTTATACACCATTAATAAAGATTTCCTGTCGGCTCCCCATGTGGTACCTGATAGGTACTTAAGGACATTTAAAGGTTTTTCACAACGGACCAGCAAATTATTAACATGATGTGTAAAATTTAATCTCTGGTCAAAATGAATTCCTAAAAATTTAACAGAATTATGAAATGGTACCGGTTGGCCATCTAACGTTACGTTAAATTGAGGTACTCTACGTTTACTGAAAATTACTCCGGTACACTTAGGAACGGAAAACTTAAAGCCCCACTGTAAGGCCCATTGGTGGACGGATTCAAGCGCTGCTTGAATCCGTCCTACTGAAAAATGTGCATTACGTGACGAGTGCCACATTGCACAATCATCAGCATACAACGAGTATTTAAGATTCCTGGGAACTAGAGCTGATGACAGAATATCATTGATCATGATGTTAAAAAGTGTAGGACTAAGCACGCTTCCCTGTGGCACCCCGTTCTCTTGGACAAAAATGTCCGATGTTACATTACAGGGAAGGGTGACAGAAAAGGTTCTGTCACGCAAAAAGTTGTTAATGAAACTGGGCAAATTACCTCTTAAACCATAACCGTGAAGCTTCATCAGAATACCGTGTCGCCATGTCATGTCATAGGCTTTATGGATGTCCAAGAACACCCCTACCATGAATTCTTTATTGGCAAATGCCTTTGAAATGCAATGCTCCAGGTTCATCAAGTGATCAACTGTGCTCCGGTGTTTCCGGAAGCCACATTGTCGATCACTCAATAAACCCTTCGCTTCTAAAACAAAAAGTAGCCTATTATTTATCATTCTTTCCATGACTTTACAGAGGTAAGAAGTCAACGCAATAGGTCGAAATGAACTGGGATTCATAAGACGACCAGACTGTTTAGGTATCGGTATGATCCACGCAAAGTGCCATGAGTTTGGGAAGATGTTAGACACCCAAATCTCATTGTACACTGCTAGCAACTTGACCAGGTTATCCTGGCCAAGATGCCGGATCATACCGTACGTGATGGTGTCAGGCCCAGGACTGGTGTCTTTACAGGATCTTAGGGCAAGGAGAAGTACGTCAATCGTAAACTCCCGGTTGTATGGGTAGTCTACGTCTTCTGTGGCAAAGTCTATTTCTTGTAGTTCAGCCATACGTTTGTGATGGAGAAAACGTTGGTCGTAATTGGCTGAACTACTTACTTTTGAGAAACTCCTGGCAAGTACGTTTGCTACGTCCACGGGATCGTCGTAGATGTTATTATCCACTTGAAGAGTGGTGATGGGAGTATACGGGCGTTTGTTATTTAATATTTTTATAGTGGACCAGACTTTAGTTAGTGGTGTAAAACGATTCACCGTGGACACAAACGACCGCCAAGAGTCCCTTTTAGCTCTATTAATTACTCTCCTTGCCTCAGCCCTCGCCCGTTTGTAAGCTATAAAGTTGTTCTGAGTGGGCTGTTTGTCAAAAATCCTGTATCTCCTATTACGCTTCCTTAATGCCTCTCGGCAATCCGTTGACCACCAATGTGCTTCACGCTTATTTCGAATTATAGAGGTTTTGGGAATAGCAACCTCGGCTGCGTGTAAAATGTTTTGTGTTACATTTCGCATCTTTTCATCTATGGTCTCCCCAGATATATCTAGGTCGACGATCCTCCCGAAAGACCCCCAATCTGCTCTCTTAAAATTGAACTTTGGCACCAAAGGGGCCGAAACTGTATGACTTGAATAAGAGAGACAGATGGGAAAGTGGTCACTACCAAGGGAGTCGGACTAAGGATGCCAAGAAAAATCCTGGTGTATATCCGGGGAGGCCAGAGACAAATCGATAGACGAAAAGTTGCCAGAACGATCGTCAACCCTGGTGGCTTGGCCATCGTTCTGGGGGCAGATGTTGGATTGTAGTATAATGTCTGCCATCTGCCCTCCGGCCTATCGACCATGGTGTTGGTCATTAAGGCCTTTTATTTTATTTTTTTTATTTTAAATTTATTTATTTGTTTTTTTATTTTATTTATTTATTATTCTTTTAAATTTAACTTTTTGCATATTATTTCTATGCATTATTATTATTATTATTATTATTATTATTATTATTATTATTATTATTACATTGAAACTTAAAACTAAACATTTATAATAATTTTCCTATTTTGTTCTTTCATACAAATAATATTTCTTAATTTAACATCCTAGCTAATAAACTAATCTATGTACCTACTCAACCAATAGCTAACTAGACTAATACCTATACCAGCCAATCGCTAAACCTAGACAGACAAATCGCTAAACCTATATTAGAAAATCGCTAAACCTAGCTAATACATCATAATATACAATATATACAACACATAATTTATAGCATTCATAATTGAAAAATAAGCATACAAAAATGGTAACAATAGAAATAAAAAGTCACATCACTCTGATCAGTTCGGTCTCCCTCAAGAAAGTCATCAATTTATCAGTCACACCACCATCCCCATCACCTAAGAGAGCTGAGAGTGTGAAGGGGACTTTTACTGCATCACAGTAACTTATGAGGGAAGCACGTTCCCCCACAAATCGCCGACAATGCAGGATGATATGACTGATAGATAACACCGCATTGCAGGTGTTACAATGCGGTGGAAAACGTTTGTCTATATATGGTTCTAGATGAGTTATTCTGGTACAGTTTGTTCTTATTCTTGCCAGGATTCGTTCTTCTAAACGGTTGGGCCGGTTGGCAGTGGCCCAATTACCCAGTTGAGGCTTGATGGTAGAGATGTTAAGTCTGGTCCACTGACCTTGCCACAGAAGATTAATTGATTTCTTTCCGAGGGATAGACACGACTGTAAATCACGAGGGACGTCCCAAGTAACCTCGAGCTCTACAGCCGATTTTGCAAGTAAGTCTGCCCGTTCATTGCCATAAATACGACAATGCCCGGGCACCCAGATCAGAGTGAAGGACTTGTTGCATAAGTGCAACTTATTAATGATGCGACCCTGGATTTCATTAGAAATAGTTTGACATGAGTTAATTGCCTGAAGGGCTGACTTGGAGTCTGAGAAAATGACTATTGAATTATAACGAGAATTTAGTGCATAGTCTATAGCTTTGTCAATTGCAAAAATTTCTGCTGTAAACATAGATGTATGTATCGGCAATCTGTACCTAAGTTCACATTCACTCGACCATACACTCGAACCCACACTTTCATCCGACTTGGAGCCGTCAGTGTACACGTGATGAGACCCCAGGTGACTGCGGATGATACCACCAAACAGGTGGTGTATCTCCAACTCCGGCGCCTTTTCTTTCGATGATGGTAACCACGATGTGTTGACGCCGAAGTTGGGTGTCTCCCACGGTGGTATCTTGCAGATGGTAAATTTGTCGCAGTCCCCGAGGTCTATTTGTAGTTGTTGTTCTATCTGGTGGAGGCGCACAGCCAGTGGCCTCCGTCTTCCGTGGTGAAGGTAGTGATGTTGTTGAAGGGAGGCACTGGCCACGTTACCGATCTCCGACTTCCGGATCGTTGCCATAGCGGTGTTGAGTGCGAGTTGATCCCGTCGAAGTCGGAGAGGAGGTATGTTCGCCTCCACCTCCATCCTAGCTACACGTGTACACTTCAGAGCTCCCAAACACACACGTAAACATTTATTCTGGTACACATCCAATCTTCCTAATGTTGTATCTGATGCCGATCCATACACCTGTGAGCCATAGTCTAGCTTTGTACGAATAAGGGCCTTATACACCATTAATAAAGATTTCCTGTCGGCTCCCCATGTGGTACCTGATAGGTACTTAAGGACATTTAAAGGTTTTTCACAACGAATAAGCAAGTTATTAATATGATGTGTAAAATTTAATCTCTGGTCAAAATGAATTCCTAAAAATTTAACAGAATTATGAAATGGTACCGGTTGGCCATCTAACGTTACGTTAATTTGAGGTACTCTACGTTTACTAAAAATTACTCCGGTACACTTAGGAACGGAAAACTTAAAGCCCCACTGTAAGGCCCATTGGTGGACAGAATCAAGCGCTGCTTGAATCCGTCCTACTGAAAACTGTGCATTACGTGACGAGTGCCACATTGCACAATCATCAGCATACAACGAGTATTTAAGATTCCTGGGAACTAGAGCTGATGACAGAATATCATTGATCATGATGTTATAAAGTGTAGGACTAAGCACGCTTCCCTGTGGCACCCCGTTCTCTTGGACAAAAATGTCCGATGTTACATTACAGGGAAGGGTGACAGAAAAGGTTCTGTCACGCAAAAAGTAGTTGATGAAAATGGGCAAATTACCTCTTAAACCATAACCGTGAAGCTTCATCAGAATACCGTGTCGCCATGTCATGTCATAGGCTTTATGGATGTCCAAGAACACCCCTACCATGAATTCTTTATTGGCAAATGCCTTTGAAATGCAATGTTCCAGGTTCATCAAGTGATCAACTGTGCTCCGGTGTCTCCGGAAGCCACATTGTCGATCACTCAATGAACCCTTCGCTTCTAAAACAAAAAGTAGCCTATTATTTATCATTCTTTCCATGACTTTACACATGCAAGAAGTCAACGCAATAGGTCGAAATGAACTGGGATTCACAAGACGACCAGACTGTTTAGGTATCGGTATGACCCACGCAAAGTGCCATGAGTTTGGGAAGGTGTTAGACACCCAAATCTCATTAAACACCGCTAGCAACTTGACAAGGTTATCCTGGCCAAGATGCCGGATCATACCGTACGTGATGGTGTCAGGTCCAGGACTGGTGTCTTTACAGGATCTTAGGGCAAGGAGAAGTTCGTCTATCGTAAACTCCCGGTTGTATGGGTAGTCTACGTCTTCTGTGGCAAAGTCTATCTCTTGTAGTTCAGCCATACGTTTGTGATGGAGAAAACGTTGGTCGTAATTGGCTGAACTACTTACTTTTGAGAAACTCCTGGCAAGTACGTTTGCTACGTCCACGGGATCGTCGTAGATGTTGTTGTCCACTTGAAGAGTGGTGATGGGAGTATACGGGCGTTTGTTATTTAATATCTTTATAGTGGACCAGACTTTTGTAAGTGGTGTAAAACGATTCACCGTGGACACAAACGACCGCCAAGAGTCCCTTTTAGCTCTATTAATTACTCTCCTTGCCTCAGCCCTCGCCCGTTTGTAAGCTATAAAGTTGTTCTGAGTGGGCTGTTTGTCAAAAATCCTGTATCTCCTATTACGCTTCCTTAATGCCTCTCGGCAATCCGTTGACCACCAATGTGCTTCACGCTTATTTCGAATTATAGAGGTTTTGGGAATAGCAACCTCAGCTGCGTGTAAAATGTTTTGTGTTACATTTCGCATCTTTTCATCTATGGTCTCCCCAGATATATCTAGGTCGACGATCCTCCCGAAAGACCCCCAATCTGCTCTCTTAAAACTAAACTTTGGCACCAAAGGGGCCGAAATAGTATGACTTGAATAAGAGAGACAGATGGGAAAGTGGTCACTACCAAGGGAGTCGGACTCAGGATGCCAAGAAAAATCCTGGTGTATATCCGGGGAGGCCAGAGACAAATCGATGGCCGAAAAGTTGCCAGAACGATCGTCAACCCTGGTGGCTTGACCATCGTTCAGGAGGCAGAGGTTGGATTGTTGTATAATGTCTGCCATCTGCCCTCCGCGAGCATCAGTTCTTAAGCTTCCCCACTGACAGTGATGGGCATTAAAGTCGCCCAGTATTAATTTTTTTCCGTGAAGTTGAGTGAATAAATTATGAAATAAATCACTGTCAATGGGGCCGCGTGGCGGACAGTAAAGAGAGCAGATGGATATGTAGGTGTTGTGTAATTTTACTCTGCAAGCAACGGCTTCCAGAGTAGTGTTTAATGTTATTTGTGTCTGTGGATGTGATTTGTGTTTGTATATTGCTACTCCGTGTCCATCGTTTCTCCTGTATGCGTTGTAATGTTTAAATTGTGTTGGGTCAGAGTGATTCTCCAACCCTGTCTCCTGTAAACAGACGACGTCTGGCCTGTGTGTGTGTAATAATATTGATATGTTGTTCAATTTATTCCCAAGACTTCTACAATTCCACTGTAGTACAGTGAACATGGCGATTTAAGAGTTACGGGGTCGGCCTGAGCGCTTAGTCTTCTTGTGCCGCCCGCCGCGTGGCGAGTAGCTACCGGGGGACCTTTCCCGGTTCTTGCGTCCGGAGACATCCATTGCTTCCTCATCTATGGTGAGTCTCCCAGACTCCACCGAGGAAGAGCTATCCCTTCTCTCCCCCGATGAAGTGGGAGTAGGGTGTGTGCAAGGAAGTGACTTGTTTGGTTTTAGGGTGGTGTAGTTAATTTTGTCATACTTGTCTGACTTCTTCTTTTGTTTCTCTGACTGCAAAGCAGCTGCAGCCTGAGAATAGGAGTTAGTAGATTTGGTAATAGTCTTAGAGGGGGTAATGATAGTAGGTGTAGAAGTAGAGTGATCAGCCTGTTCGCTTGGCTCTGACTCAGTCTGAGTACTGATAGTACACATCACGGGTCGAGATATCACCGCCGATGCATACGAGACATTGGGTGATGGGGTCGCTTGCGATCCCATCACCGCCTTCCTCGCATCATGATAGGAGATACTTCGCACTGCCTTCACCGAGCAGACCTCCTTCTCCAGCTTCCACTTGGGACAATCCCTCGAGGAAGTGGAGTGAGTACCCTTACAATGAAAGCAGGAGAGCTCCACTGATGTGCACTTTTCCTCAGCATGGCCAGGCGTCGCGCACCTGCCACACACTGGAGAAGAAGCCTTACAAGTACGATTTCCGTGTCCATAAATCTAACAGTTCAAGCATCTAAGAGGGTTGGGGATAAAGGGTCTTACTTTAACGATTTCATAACCTATTTTGACAGTTTCAGGAAGTGAAACTTTGCCAAAAGTCAAAATTAGTGTTGCAGTCTTCTTCCTTATACCATCCTCTAATCGTGTAATAAATCTAGCGTCAATGATATCTTGATTCTTCATTTCCTCAATTATTTCTGTTTCTTCCATCATCATTAAATCCCTACAGGTGATTACTCCCCTGCAGGAATTCATGGCTTGAGGAATCTTGGCTTCTACTTCATAATTGTGGATCTGACGTAATTTTAGCAAAGTGGCTACTTGTTTAGAATTAAATGTTTTGACTAAGAGATCTCCAGAGGCAAGTTTTTTTACAGATTCAACCACACCAGCCCAGCCATCAATTACCTTTTGAACAATGAAAGGATTGAGGCCGGCTAGTGGGGCCGAACCAGTGGCATGAAGCATTACAAATGATGCATTTTTCACGTCAATGTCAAGGGGTGTTCGAGTCTCGGTTCGTCCGTCATTCCGTGGTTCGTTAGTTCGTGGTGGTGGTCGGTCATGGCCGCCTCCTCCGCTATACGGAGGAGGGGTTGGGAGGGAAGGCAACATAGTAACCACTTCCCCCAAGATGGGGGGAAGTGGGAAGAGGAAAAGAAAACACCAGAAAAGGATAATAACCAGCCCTAATCAACTAATGTTTGAGATCAACCTCTCAACCCACACTAAGGTGGTCCGACTGTGTTCAACCACACCCAGAGCTATCAGTGGGGGAGTCCACCATAGGCAGGAGGCAAAGTTGATCTCAATATAAAGATATAGACACCTACTATATCTTCTACTAGCTATGGAGGGAATGAATTATAGCTAAGCCTAGTGGTCACCAGAAGGGCGAGAAAAAAAAAGAAACTACTGCCGGTGCGGCAGGCCCTGGCAGCTAGAGGAGAGAGCACAAAACATACGACCTCTCTCTCCACGACCCAGTCTCAAAGTCCAGCGAGTTCAGTCATTTTTTTTTTTTTTTTTTTTTTTTTTCCCTGGCCTATCGACCTTGGTGTTGGTCATTAAGGCCTTTATTTTATTTTATTTTATTTATTTTTATTTTATTTTATTTTTTGAAATTTACTTATTTTATTTATTTATTATTATTTTAAATTGAACTTCTTGCATATTATTTTATGCATTTATTTTTATTTTTATTATTATTATTATTATTATTATTATTATTATTATTATTATTATTATTATTATTATTATTATTATTATAACTATTTCTAGTACATTTAAACTTAAAATTATACTTATATACTAATTGTCTTTCTTTTCTTTTTGTAACTATATACAAAAATGTACATCCTAGCTAATAAACTAATCTATGTACCTACTCAACCAATAGCTAACTAGACTAATACCTATTCCAGCCAATCGCTAAACCTAGACAGACAAATCGCTAAACCTATTTTAGACAATCGCTAAACCTAGCTAATACATCATAATATACAATATATACAAAACATAATTTATAGCATTCATAATTGAAAAATAGACATACAAAATGGTAACAACAATAGTAATAAAAAGTCACATCACTCTGATCAGTTCGGTCTCCCTCAAGAAAGTCATCAATTTATCAGTCACACCACCATCCCCATCACCTAAGAGAGCTGAGAGTGTGAAGGGGACTTTTACTGCATCGCAGTAACTTATGAGGGAAGCACGTTCCCCCACAAATCGCCGACAATGCAGGATGATATGACTGATAGATAACACCGCATTGCAGGTGTTACAATGCGGTGGAAAACGTTTGTCTATATATGGTTCTAGATGAGTTATTCTGGTGCTGTTGGTTCGCAATCTTGCCAGGATTCGTTCTTCCAAACGGTTGGGCCGGTTGGCAGTGGCCCAATTACCCAGTTGAGGCTTGATGGTGTTGATGTTAAGTCCGGTCCACTGACCTTGCCACAGAAGATTAATTGATTTCTTTCCGAGGGATAGACACGACTGTAAATCACGAGGGACGTCCCAAGTAACCTCGAGCTCTACAGCCGATTTTGCAAGTAAGTCTGCCCGTTCATTGCCATAAATACGACAATGCCCGGGCACCCAGATCAGAGTGAAGGACTTGTTGCATAAGTGCAACTTATTAATGATGCGACCCTGGATTTCATTAGAAATAGTTTGACATGAGTTAATTGCCTGAAGGGCTGACTTGGAGTCTGAAAAAATGACTATTGAATTATAACGAGAATTTAGTGCATAGTCTATGGCTTTGTCAATTGCAAAAAGTTCTGCTGTAAACACAGATGTATGTATCGGCAATCTGTACCTAATTTCACATTCACTCGACCATACACTCGCACCCACACTTTCATCTGACTTGGAGCCGTCAGTGTACACGTGATAAGACCCCAGGTGACTGCGGACTATACCACCAAACAGGTGGTGTATCTCCAACTCCGGCGCCTTTTCTTTTGATGATGGTAACCACGATGTGTTGACGCCGAAGTTGGGTGTCTCCCACGGTGGTATCTTGGTGGTGATGAACTTGTCGCAGTCCCCGAGGTCTATTTGCAGTTGTTGTTCTAGTTGGTGGAGGCGGACAGCCAGTGGCCTCCGTCTTCCGTGGTGAAGGTGGTGATGTTGTTGGAGGGAGGCAGTGGCTACGTTTCCGATCTCCGACTTCCTAATGGTGGACATGGCGGTGTTGATGGCGAGTTGATCCCGTCGAAGTCGGAGAGGAGGAATGTTCGCCTCCACCTCCATCCTAGCTACACGTGTACACTTCAGAGCTCCCAAACACACACGTAAACATTTATTCTGGTACACATCCAATCTTCCTAGTGTTGTATCTGATGCCGATCCATACACCTGTGAGCCATAGTCTAGCTTTGTACGAATAAGGGTCTTATACACCATTAATAAAGATTTCCTGTCGGCTCCCCATGTGGTACCTGATAGGTACTTAAGGACATTTAAAGGTTTTTCACAACGAACAAGCAAATTATTAACATGATGTGTAAAATTTAATCTCTGGTCAAAATGAATTCCTAAAAATTTAACAGAATTATGAAATGGTACCGGTTGGCCATCTAACGTTACGTTAATTTGAGGTACTCTACGTTTACTGAAAATTACTCCGGTACACTTAGGAACGGAAAACTTAAAGCCCCACTGTAAGGCCCATTGGTGGACAGATTCAAGCGCTGCTTGAATCTGTCCTACTGAAAACTGTGCATTAGGTGACGAGTGCCACATTGCACAATCATCAGCATACAACGAGTATTTAAGATTCCTGGGAACTAGAGCTGATGACAGAATATCATTGATCATGATGTTAAAAAGTGTAGGACTAAGCACGCTTCCCTGTGGCACCCCGTTCTCTTGGACAAAAATGTCCGATGTTACGTTACAGGGAAGGGTGACAGAAAAGGTTCTGTCACGCAAAAAGTTGTTAATGAAAATGGGCAAATTACCTCTTAAACCATAACCGTGAAGCTTCATCAGAATACCGTGTCGCCATGTCATGTCATAGGCTTTATGGATGTCCAAGAACACCCCTACCATGAATTCTTTATTGGCAAAAGCCTTTGAAATGCAATGCTCCAGGTTCATCAAGTGATCAACTGTGCTCCGGTGTTTCCGGAAGCCACATTGTCGATCACTCAATAAACCCTTCGCTTCTAAAACAAAAAGTAGCCTATTATTTATCATTCTTTCCATGACTTTACAGAGGCAAGAAGTCAACGCAATAGGTCGAAATGAACTGGGATTCACAAGACGACCAGACTGTTTAGGTATCGGTATGATCCACGCAAAGTGCCATGAGTTTGGGAAGGTGTTAGACACCCAAATCTCGTTAAACACTGCTAGCAACTTGACCAGGTTATCCTGGCCAAGATGCCGGATCATACCGTACGTGATGGTGTCAGGTCCAGGACTGGTGTCTTTACAGGATCTTAGGGCAAGGAGAAGTTCGTCTATCGTAAACTCCCGGTTGTATGGGTAGTCTACGTCTTCTGTGGCAAAGTCTATCTCTTGTAGTTCAGCCATACGTTTGTGATGGAGAAAACGTTGGTCGTAATTGGCTGAACTACTTACTTTTGAGAAACTCCTGGCAAGTACGTTTGCTACGTCCACGGGATCGTCGTAGATGTTGTTGTCCACTTGAAGAGTGGTGATGGGGGTATACGGGCGTTTGTTATTTAATATCTTTATAGTGGACCAGACTTTAGTTAGTGGTGTAAAACGATTCACCGTGGACACAAACGACCGCCAAGAGTCCCTTTTAGCTCTATTAATTACTCTCCTTGCCTCAGCCCTCGCCCGTTTGTAAGCTATAAGGTTGTTCTGAGTGGGCTGTTTGTCAAAAATCCTGTATCTCCCATTACGTTTCCTTAATGCCTCTCGGCAATCCGTTGACCACCAATGTGCTTCACGCTTATTTCGAATTATAGAGGTTTTGGGAATAGCAACCTCGGCTGCGTGTAAGATGTTTTGTGTTAAATTTCGCATCTTTTCATCTATGGTCTCCACAGATAGATCTAGGTCGACGATCCTCCCGAAAGACCCCCAATCTGCTCTCTTAAAATTGAATTTTGGTACCAAAGGGGCCGAAACAGTATGACTTGAATAAGAGAGACAGATGGGAAAGTGGTCACTACCAAGGGAGTCGGACTCAGGATGCCAAGAAAAATCCTGGTGTATATCCGGGGAGGCCAGAGACAAATCGATAGACGAAAAGTTGCCAGAACGATCGTCAACCCTGGTGGCTTGGCCATCGTTCTGGAGGCAGAGGTTGGATTGTAATATAATGTCTGCCATCTGCCCTCCGCGAGCATCAGTTCTTAAGCTTCCCCACTGACAGTGATGGGCATTAAAGTCGCCCAGTATTAATTTTTTACCAGTTAGTTGACCAAATAAATTATGAAATAAATCACTGTCAATGGGGTCGCGTGGCGGACAGTAAAGAGAGCAGATGGATATGTAGGTGTTGTTTATTTTCACTCTGCAAGCAACGGCTTCCAGAGTAGTGTTTAATGTTATTTGTGTCTGTGGATGTGATTTGTGTGTGTATATTGCTACTCCGTGTCCATCGTTTCTCCTGTATGCGTTGTAATGTTTAAATTGTGTTGGGTCAGAGTGATTCTCCAACCCTGTCTCCTGTAAACAGACGACGTCTGGCCTGTGTGTGTGTAATAATATTGATATGTTGTTCAATTTATTCCCAAGACTTCTACAATTCCACTGTAGTACAGTGAACATGGCGATTTAAGAGTTACGGGGTCGGCCTGCGTGCTTAGTCTTCTTGTGCCGCCCGCCGCGTGGCGAGTAGCTACCGGGGGACCTTTCCCGGTTCTTGCGTCCGGAGACATCCATTGCTTCCTCATCAATGGTGAGTCTCCCAGACTCCACCGAGGAAGAGCTATCCCTTCTCTCCCCCGATGAAGTGGGAGTAGGGTGTGTGCAAGGAAGTGACTTTGGTTTTAGGGTGGTGTAGTTTACTTTATCTTTCTTGTCTGACTTCTTCTTTTGTTTCTCTGACTGCAAAGCAGCTGCAGCCTGAGAATAGGAGTTAGTAGATTTGGTAATAGTCTTAGAGGGGGTAATAATAGTAGGTGTAGTAGTAGAGTGATCAACCTGTTCGCTCGGCTCTGACTCAGTCTGAGTACTGATAGTACACATCACGGGTCGAGATATCACCGCCGATGCATACGAGACATTGGGTGATGGGGTCGCTTGCGATCCCATCACCGCCTTCCTCGCATCATGATAAGAGATACCTCGCACTGCCTTCACCGAGCAGACCTCCTTCTCCAGCTTCCACTTGGGACAATCCCTCGAGGAAGTGGAGTGAGTACCCTTACAATGAAAGCAGGAGAGCTCCACTGATGTGCACTTTTCCTCAGCATGGCCAGACGTCGCGCACCTGCCACACACTGGAGAAGAAGCCTTACAAGTACGATTTCCGTGTCCATAAATCTGACAGTTCAAGCATCTAAGAGGGTTGGGGATAAAGGGTCTTACTTTAACGATTTCATAACCTATTTTGACAGTTTCAGGAAGTGAAACTTTGCCAAAAGTCAAAATGAGTGTTGCAGTCTTCTTCCTTATACCATCCTCTAAACGTGTAATGAATCTAGCGTCAATGATATCTTGATTTTTCATTTCCTCAATTATTTCCGTTTCTTCCATCATCATTAAATCCCTACAGGTGATTACTCCCCTGCAGGAATTCATGGCTTGAGGAATCTTGGCTTCTACTTCATAATTGTGGATCTGACGTAATTTTAGCAAAGTGGCTACTTGTTTAGAATTAAATGTTTTGACTAAGAGATCTCCAGAGGCAAGTTTTTTTACAGATTCAACCACACCAGCCCAGCCATCAATTACCTTTTGAACAATGAAAGGATTGAGGCCGGCTAGTGGAGCCGAACCAGTGGCATGAAGCATGACAAAAGAAGCATTTTTTACGTCTATGTCGAGGGGTGTTCGAGTCTCGTATCGTCCGTCGGTTCGTGGTGGTGGTCGGTCATGGCCGCCTCCTCCGCTATACGGAGGAGGGGTTGGGAGGGAAGGCAACATAGTAACCACTTCCCCCAAGATGGGGGGAAGTGGGAAGAGGAAAAGAAAACACCAGATAAGGATAATACCAGCCCTAATTAACTAATGATTGAGATCAACCTCTCAACCCACACTAAGGTGGTCCGACTGTGTTCAACCACACCCAGAGCTATCAGTGGGGGAGTCCACCATAGGCAGGAGGCAAAGTTGATCTCAATATAAAGATATAGACACCTACTATATCGTCTACCAGCTATGGAGGGAATGAATACTAGCTAATCCTAGTCGTCACCAGAAGGGCGAAGAAAAAGAAACTACTGCCGGTGCGGCAGGCCCTGGCAGCTAGAGGAGAGAGCACAAAACATACGACCTCTCTCTCCACGACCCAGTCTCAAAGTCCGAGTTCAGTCTTTTTTTTTTTTTTTTTTTTTTTTTTTTTTTTTTTTTTTTTTTCCTGGCCTATCGACCTTGGTGTTGGTCATTAAGGCCTTTTTTTTTTTTTTTTTTTTTTTTTTTTTTTTTATTATTAATTTAATTATAACTTTCTGCATATTATTTTATGCATTTATTATTATTATTATTATTATTATTATTATTATTATTATTATTATTATTATTACATTCAAACTTAAAATTAAACTTATATACTAGTTATTTTGTTTTGTAACTTTATACAAATAAAAATATACCTTAATTTAACATCCTAGCTAATAAACTAATCTATGTACCTGCTCAACCAATAGCTAACTAGACTAATACCTATTCCAGCCAATCGCTAAACCTAGACAGACAAATCGCTAAACCTTCTTTAGACAATTGCTAAACCTAACTAATACATCATAATATACAATATATACAACACATAATTTATAATATTCAAAAATTGAAAAATAGGCATACAAAAATGGTAACAATATTAATAAAAAGTCACATCACTCTGATCAGTTCGGTCTCCCTCAAGAAAGTCATCAATTTATCAGTCACACCACCATCCCCATCACCTAAGAGAGCTGAGAGTGTGAAGGGGACTTTTACTGCATCGCAGTAACTTATGAGGGAAGCACGTTCCCCCACAAATCGCCGACAATGCAGGATGATATGACTGATAGATAACACCGCATTGCAGGTGTTACAATGCGGTGGTCTATATATGGTTCTAGATGAGTTATTCTGGTGCAGTTTGTTCTTATTCTTGCCAGGATTCGTTCTTCTAAACGGTTGGGCCGGTTGGCAGTGGCCCAATTACCCAGTTGAGGCTTGATGGTGTTGATGTTAAGTCTGGTCCACTGACCTTGCCACAGAAGATTAATTGATTTCTTTCCGAGGGATAGACACGACTGTAAATCACGAGGGACGTCCCAAGTAACCTCTAGCTCTACAGCCGATTTTGCAAGTAAGTCTGCCCGTTCATTGCCATAAATACGACAATGCCCGGGCACCCAGATCAGAGTGAAGGACTTGTTGCATAAGTGCAACTTATTAATGATGCGACCCTGGATTTCATTAGAAATAGTTTGACATGAGTTAATTGCCTGAAGGGCTGACTTGGAGTCTGAGAAAATGACTATTGAATTATAACGAGAATTTAGTGCATAGTCTATAGCTTTGTCAATTGCAAAAAGTTCTGCTGTAAACACAGATGTATGTATCGGCAATCTGTACCTAAGTTCACATTCACTCGACCATACACTCGAACCCACACTTTCATCCGACTTGGAGCCGTCAGTGTACACGTGGTGAGACCCCAGGTGACTGCGAATGATACCACCAAACAGGTGGTGTATCTCCAACTCCGGCGCCTTTTCTTTCGATGATGGTAACCACGATGTGTTGACGCCGAAGTTGGGTGTCTCCCACGGTGGTATCTTGCAGATGGTAAATTTGTCGCAGTCCCCGAGGTCTATTTGTAGTTGTTGTTCTAGCTGGTGGAGGCGCACAGCCAGTGGCCTCCGTCTTCCGTGGTGAAGGTAGTGATGTTGTTGAAGGGAGGCACTGGCCACGTTACCGATCTCCGACTTCCGGATCGCTGCCATAGCGGTGTTGAGTGCGAGTTGATCCCGTCGAAGTCGGAGAGGAGGTATGTTCGCCTCCACCTCCATCCTAGCTACACGTGTACACTTCAGAGCTCCCAAACACACACGTAAACATTTATTCTGGTACACATCCAATCTTCCTAATGTTGTATCTGATGCCGATCCATTCACCTGTGAGCCATAGTCTAGCTTTGTACGAATAAGGGTCTTATACACCATTAATAAAGATTTCCTGTCGGCTCCCCATGTGGTACCTGATAGGTACTTAAGGACATTTAAAGGTTTTTCACAACGAACAAGCAAGTTATTAATATGATGTGTAAAATTTAATCTCTGGTCAAAATGAATTCCTAAAAATTTAACAGAATTATGAAATGGTACCGGTTGGCCATCTAACGTTACGTTAATTTGAGGTACTCTACGTTTACTAAAAATTACTCCGGTACACTTAGGAACGGAAAACTTAAAGCCCCACTGTAAGGCCCATTGGTGGACAGAATCAAGCGCTGCTTGAATCCGTCCTACTGAAAACTGTGCATTACGTGACGAGTGCCACATTGCACAATCATCAGCATACAACGAGTATTTAAGATTCCTGGGAACTAGAGCTGATGACAGAATATCATTGATCATGATGTTAAAAAGTGTAGGACTAAGCACGCTTCCCTGTGGCACCCCGTTCTCTTGGACAAAAATGTCCGATGTTACATTACATGGAAGGGTGACAGAAAAGGTTCTGTCACGCAAAAAGTTGTTGATGAAAATGGGCAAATTACCTCTTAAACCATAACCGTGAAGCTTCATCAGAATACCGTGTCGCCATGTCATGTCATAGGCTTTATGGATGTCCAAGAACACCCCTACCATGAATTCTTTATTGGCAAATGCCTTTGAAATGCAATGTTCCAGGTTCATCAAGTGATCAACTGTGCTCCGGTGTCTCCGGAAGCCACATTGTCGATCACTCAATAAACCCTTCGCTTCTAAAACAAAAAGTAGCCTATTATTTATCATTCTTTCCATGACTTTACAGAGGCAGGAAGTCAACGCAATAGGTCGAAATGAACTGGGATTCACAAGACGACCAGACTGTTTAGGTATCGGTATGATCCACGCAAAGTGCCATGAGTTTGGGAAGGTGTTAGACACCCAAATCTCATTATACACCGCTAGCAACTTGACCAGGTTATCCTGGCCAAGATGCCGGATCATACCGTACGTTATGGTGTCAGGTCCAGGACTGGTGTCTTTACAGGATCTTAGGGCAAGGAGAAGTTCGTCTATCGTAAACTCCCGGTTGTATGGGTAGTCTACGTCTTCTGTGGCAAAGTCTATCTCTTGTAGTTCAGCCGTACGTTTGTGATGGAGAAAACGTTGGTCGTAATTGGCTGAACTACTTACTTTTGAGAAACTCCTGGCAAGTACGTTTGCTACGTCCACGGGATCGTCGTAGATGTTATTATCCACTTGAAGAGTGGTGATGGGGGTTTACGGGCGTTTGTTATTTAGTATCTTTATAGTGGACCAGACTTTTGTAAGTGGTGTAAAACGATTCACCGTGGACACAAACGACCGCCAAGAGTCCCTTTTACCTCTATTAATTACTCTCCTTGCCTCAGCCCTCGCCCGTTTGTAAGCTATAAAGTTGTTCTGAGTGGGCTGTTTGTCAAAAATCCTGTATCTCCTATTACGCTTCCTTAATGCCTCTCGGCAATCCGTTGACCACCAATGTGCTTCACGCTTATTTCGAATTATAGAGGTTTTGGGAATAGCAACCTCGGCTGCGTGTAAGATGTTTTGTGTTACATTTCGCATCTTTTCATCTATGGTCTCCCCAGATATATCTAGGTCGACGATCCTCCCGAAAGACCCCCAATCTGCTCTCTTAAAATTGAATTTTGGTACCAAAGGGGCCGAAACAGTATGATTTGAATAAGAGAGACAGATGGGAAAGTGGTCACTACCAAGGGAGTCGGACTCAGGACGCCAAGAAAAATCCTGGTGTATATCCGTGAAGGAAAGAGACAAATCGATGGCCGAAGAGTTGCCAGAACGATCGTCAACCCTGGTGGCTTGGCCATCGTTCAGGAGGCAGAGGTTGGATTGTAGTATAATGTCTGCCATCTGCCCTCCGCGAGCATCAGTTCTTAAGCTTCCCCACTGACAGTGATGGGCATTAAAGTCGCCCAGTACCAATTTTTTACCAGTGAGTTGTCTAAATAAATTATGAAATAAATCACTGTCAATGGGGCCGCGTGGCGGACAGTAAAGAGAGCAGATGGATATGTAGGTGTTGTGTATTTTCACTCTGCAAGCAACGGCTTCCAGAGTAGTGTTTAATGTTATTTGTGTCTGTGGATGTGATTTGTGTGTGTATATTGCTACTCCGTGTCCATCGTTTCTCCTGTATGCGTTGTAATGTTTAAATTGTGTTGGGTCAGAGTGATTCTCCAACCCTGTCTCCTGTAAACAGACGACGTCTGGCCTGTGTGTGTGTAATAATATTGATATGTTGTTCAATTTATTCCCAAGACTTCTACAATTCCACTGTAGTACAGTGAACATGGCGATTTAAGAGTTACGGGGTCGGCCTGAGCGCTTAGTCTTCTTGTGCCGCCCGCCGCGTGGCGAGTAGCTACCGGGGGACCTTTCCCGGTTCTTGCGTCCGGAGACATCCATTGCTTCCTCATCAATGGTGAGTCTCCCAGACTCCACCGAGGAAGAGCTATCCCTTCTCTCCCCCGATGAAGTGGGAGTAGGGTGTGTGCAAGGAAGTGACTTGTTTGGTTTTAGGGTGGTGTAGTTAATTTTGTCATACTTGTCTGACTTCTTCTTTTGTTTCTCTGACTGCAAAGCAGCTGCAGCCTGAGAATAGGAGTTAGTAGATTTGGTAATAGTCTTAGAGGGGGTAATAATAGTAGGTGTAGTAGTAGAGTGATCAGCCTGTTCGCTCGGCTCTGACTCAGTCTGAGTACTGATAGTACACATCTCGGGTCGAGATATCACCGCCGATGCATACGAGACATTGGGTGATGGGGTCGCTTGCGATCCCATTACCGCCTTCCTCGCATCATGATAAGAGATACCTCGCACTGCCTTCACTGAGCAGACCTCCTTCTCCAGCTTCCACTTGGGACAATCCCTCAAGGAAGTGGAGTGAGTACCCTTACAATGAAAGCAGGAGAGCTCCACTGATGTGCACTTTTCCTCAGCATGGCCAGGCGTCGCGCACCTGCCACACATTGGAGAAGAAGCCTTACAAGTTCTATTTCCGTGTCCATAAATCTGACAGTTCAAGCATCTAAGAGGGTTGGGGATAAAGGGTCTTACTTTAACGATTTCATAACCTATTTTGACAGTTTCAGGAAGTGAAACTTTGCCAAAAGTCAAAATTAGTGTTGCAGTCTTCTTCCTTATACCATCCTCTAATCGTGTAATAAATCTAGCGTCAATTATATCTTGATTCTTCATTTCCTCAATTATTTCCGTTTCTTCCATCATCATTAAATCCCTACAGGTAATTACTCCCCTGCAGGAATTCATGGCTTGAGGAATCTTGGCTTCAACTTCATAATTGTGGATCTGACGTAATTTTAGCAAAGTGGCTACTTGTTTAGAATTAAATGTTTTGACTAAGAGATCTCCAGAGGCAAGTTTTTTTACAGATTCAACCACACCAGCCCAGCCATCAATTACCTTTTGAACAATGAAAGGATTGAGGCCGGCTAGTGGGGCCGAACCAGTGGCATGAAGCATTACAAATGATGCATTTTTAACGTCAATGTCAAGGGGTGTTCGAGTCTCGGTTCGTCCGTCGTTTCGTGGTGGTGGTCGGTCATGGCCGCCTCCTCCGCTATACGGAGGAGGGGTTGGGAGGGAAGGCAACATAGTAACCACTTCCCCCAAGATGGGGGGAAGTGGGAAGAGTAAAAGAAAACTCCAGAAAGGGATTTATACCAGCCCTAATTAACTAATGTTTGAGATCAACCTCTCAACCCACACTAAGGTGGTCCGTCTGTGTCTATTCACACCCAGAGCTATCAGTGGGGGAGTCCACCATAGGCAGGAGGCAAAGTTGATCTCAATATAAAGATATAGACACCTACTATATCTACTACCAGCTATGGAGGGAATGAATACTAGCTAAACCTAGTGGTCACCAGAAGGGTGAAAAAAAAAGAAACTACTGCCGGTGCGGCAGGCCCTGGCAGCTAGAGGAGAGAGCAAAAAGCATACGACCTCTCTCTCCACGACCCAGTCTCAAAGTCCGAGTTCAGTCATTTTTTTTTTTTTTTTTTTTTTTTTTTTTTTTTTTTTTTTTTTTTACTGGCCTATCGACCTTGGTGTTGGTCATTAAGGCCTTTATTTTATTTTAATTTATTTATTTTTGAAATTTATTTGTTATTATATTTATTTATTATTATTTTAAATTGAACATCTTGCATATTATTTTATGCATTTATTGTTATTATTATTATTATTATTATTATTATTATTAAAATTATTTCTATTACATTTAAACTTAAAATTATACTTATATACTAATTGTTTTTTGTTTTCTTTTGTAACTTTATATACAAAATTGTACATCCTAGCTAATAAACTAATCTATGTACCTACTCAACCAATAGCTAACTAGACTAATACCTATTCCAGCCAATCGCTAAACCTAGACAGACAAATCGCTAAACCTATATTAGACAATCGCTAAACCTAGCTAATACATCATAATATACAATATATACAACACATAATTTATAATATTCATAATTGAAAAATAGTCATACAAAATGGTAACAATAGTAATAAAAAGTCACATCACTCTGATCAGTTCGGTCTCCCTCAAGAAAGTCATCAATTTATCAGTCACACCACCATCCCCATCACCTAAGAGAGCTGAGAGTGTGAAGGGGACTTTTACTGCATCACAGTAACTTATGAGGGAAGCACGTTCCCCCACAAATCGCCGACAATGCAGGATGATATGACTGATAGATAACACCGCATTACAGGTGTTACAATGCGGTGGAAAACGTTTGTCTATATATGGTTCTAGGTGTGTTATCCTGGTGCAGTTGGTTCGCACTCTTGCGAGGATTCTTTCTTCTAGTCTATTGGGCCTGTTGGAAGTGGCCCAATTACCCAGTTGAGGCTTGATGGTAGAGATGTTTAGTCTGGTCCACTGACCTTGCCACAGAAGATTAATTGATTTCTTTCCGAGGGATAGACACGACTGTAAATCACGAGGGACGTCCCAAGTAACCTCGAGCTCTACAGCCGATTTTGCAAGTAAGTCTGCCCGTTCATTGCCATAAATACGACAATGCCCGGGCACCCAGATCAGAGTGAAGGACTTGTTGCATAAGTGCAACTTATTAATGATGCGACCCTGGATTTCATTAGAAATAGTTTGACATGAGTTAATTGCCTGAAGGGCTGACTTGGAGTCTGAGAAAATGACTATTGAATTATGACGAGAATTCAGTGCATAGTCTATGGCTTTGTCTATAGCGAAAAGTTCTGCTGTAAACACAGATGTATGTATCGGCAATCTGTACCTATGTTCACATTCACTCGACCATACACTCGCACCCACACATTCATCTGACTTGGAGCCGTCAGTGTACACGTGATGAGACCCCAGGTGACTGCGGATGATACCACCAAACAGGTGGTGTATCTCCAACTCCGGCGCCTTTTCTTTCGATGATGGTAACCACGATGTGTTGACGCCGAAGTTGGGTGTCTCCCACGGTGGTATCTTGCAGATGGTAAATTTGTCGCAGTCCCCGAGGTCTATTTGTAGTTGTTGTTCTAGCTGGTGGAGGCGCACAGCCAGTGGCCTCCGTCTTCCGTGGTGAAGGTAGTGATGTTGTTGAAGGGAGGCACTGGCCACGTTACCGATCTCCGACTTCCGGATCGCTGCCATAGCGGTGTTGAGTGCGAGTTGATCCCGTCGAAGTCGGAGAGGAGGTATGTTCGCCTCCACCTCCATCCTAGCTACACGTGTACACTTCAGAGCTCCCAAACACACACGTAAACATTTATTCTGGTACACATCCAATCTTCCTAATGTTGTATCTGATGCCGATCCATTCACCTGTGAGCCATAGTCTAGCTTTGTACGAATAAGGGTCTTATACACCATTAATAAAGATTTCCTGTCGGCTCCCCATGTGGTACCTGATAGGTACTTAAGGACATTTAAAGGTTTTTCACAACGAACAAGCAAGTTATTAATATGATGTGTAAAATTTAATCTCTGGTCAAAATGAATTCCTAAAAATTTAACAGAATTATGAAATGGTACCGGTTGGCCATCTAACGTTACGTTAATTTGAGGTACTCTACGTTTACTAAAAATTACTCCGGTACACTTAGGAACGGAAAACTTAAAGCCCCACTGTAAGGCCCATTGGTGGACAGAATCAAGCGCTGCTTGAATCCGTCCTACTGAAAACTGTGCATTACGTGACGAGTGCCACATTGCACAATCATCAGCATACAACGAGTATTTAAGATTCCTGGGAACTAGAGCTGATGACAGAATATCATTGATCATGATGTTAAAAAGTGTAGGACTAAGCACGCTTCCCTGTGGCACCCCGTTCTCTTGGACAAAAATGTCCGATGTTACATTACATGGAAGGGTGACAGAAAAGGTTCTGTCACGCAAAAAGTTGTTGATGAAAATGGGCAAATTACCTCTTAAACCATAACCGTGAAGCTTCATCAGAATACCGTGTCGCCATGTCATGTCATAGGCTTTATGGATGTCCAAGAACACCCCTACCATGAATTCTTTATTGGCAAATGCCTTTGAAATGCAATGTTCCAGGTTCATCAAGTGATCAACTGTGCTCCGGTGTCTCCGGAAGCCACATTGTCGATCACTCAATAAACCCTTCGCTTCTAAAACAAAAAGTAGCCTATTATTTATCATTCTTTCCATGACTTTACAGAGGCAGGAAGTCAACGCAATAGGTCGAAATGAACTGGGATTCACAAGACGACCAGACTGTTTAGGTATCGGTATGATCCACGCAAAGTGCCATGAGTTTGGGAAGGTGTTAGACACCCAAATCTCATTATACACCGCTAGCAACTTGACCAGGTTATCCTGGCCAAGATGCCGGATCATACCGTACGTTATGGTGTCAGGTCCAGGACTGGTGTCTTTACAGGATCTTAGGGCAAGGAGAAGTTCGTCTATCGTAAACTCCCGGTTGTATGGGTAGTCTACGTCTTCTGTGGCAAAGTCTATCTCTTGTAGTTCAGCCGTACGTTTGTGATGGAGAAAACGTTGGTCGTAATTGGCTGAACTACTTACTTTTGAGAAACTCCTGGCAAGTACGTTTGCTACGTCCACGGGATCGTCGTAGATGTTATTATCCACTTGAAGAGTGGTGATGGGGGTTTACGGGCGTTTGTTATTTAGTATCTTTATAGTGGACCAGACTTTTGTAAGTGGTGTAAAACGATTCACCGTGGACACAAACGACCGCCAAGAGTCCCTTTTACCTCTATTAATTACTCTCCTTGCCTCAGCCCTCGCCCGTTTGTAAGCTATAAAGTTGTTCTGAGTGGGCTGTTTGTCAAAAATCCTGTATCTCCTATTACGCTTCCTTAATGCCTCTCGGCAATCCGTTGACCACCAATGTGCTTCACGCTTATTTCGAATTATAGAGGTTTTGGGAATAGCAACCTCGGCTGCGTGTAAGATGTTTTGTGTTACATTTCGCATCTTTTCATCTATGGTCTCCCCAGATATATCTAGGTCGACGATCCTCCCGAAAGACCCCCAATCTGCTCTCTTAAAATTGAATTTTGGTACCAAAGGGGCCGAAACAGTATGATTTGAATAAGAGAGACAGATGGGAAAGTGGTCACTACCAAGGGAGTCGGACTCAGGACGCCAAGAAAAATCCTGGTGTATATCCGTGAAGGAAAGAGACAAATCGATGGCCGAAGAGTTGCCAGAACGATCGTCAACCCTGGTGGCTTGGCCATCGTTCAGGAGGCAGAGGTTGGATTGTAGTATAATGTCTGCCATCTGCCCTCCGCGAGCATCAGTTCTTAAGCTTCCCCACTGACAGTGATGGGCATTAAAGTCGCCCAGTACCAATTTTTTACCAGTGAGTTGTCTAAATAAATTATGAAATAAATCACTGTCAATGGGGCCGCGTGGCGGACAGTAAAGAGAGCAGATGGATATGTAGGTGTTGTGTATTTTCACTCTGCAAGCAACGGCTTCCAGAGTAGTGTTTAATGTTATTTGTGTCTGTGGATGTGATTTGTGTGTGTATATTGCTACTCCGTGTCCATCGTTTCTCCTGTATGCGTTGTAATGTTTAAATTGTGTTGGGTCAGAGTGATTCTCCAACCCTGTCTCCTGTAAACAGACGACGTCTGGCCTGTGTGTGTGTAATAATATTGATATGTTGTTCAATTTATTCCCAAGACTTCTACAATTCCACTGTAGTACAGTGAACATGGCGATTTAAGAGTTACGGGGTCGGCCTGAGCGCTTAGTCTTCTTGTGCCGCCCGCCGCGTGGCGAGTAGCTACCGGGGGACCTTTCCCGGTTCTTGCGTCCGGAGACATCCATTGCTTCCTCATCAATGGTGAGTCTCCCAGACTCCACCGAGGAAGAGCTATCCCTTCTCTCCCCCGATGAAGTGGGAGTAGGGTGTGTGCAAGGAAGTGACTTGTTTGGTTTTAGGGTGGTGTAGTTAATTTTGTCATACTTGTCTGACTTCTTCTTTTGTTTCTCTGACTGCAAAGCAGCTGCAGCCTGAGAATAGGAGTTAGTAGATTTGGTAATAGTCTTAGAGGGGGTAATAATAGTAGGTGTAGTAGTAGAGTGATCAGCCTGTTCGCTCGGCTCTGACTCAGTCTGAGTACTGATAGTACACATCTCGGGTCGAGATATCACCGCCGATGCATACGAGACATTGGGTGATGGGGTCGCTTGCGATCCCATTACCGCCTTCCTCGCATCATGATAAGAGATACCTCGCACTGCCTTCACTGAGCAGACCTCCTTCTCCAGCTTCCACTTGGGACAATCCCTCGAGGAAGTGGAGTGAGTACCCTTACAATGAAAGCAGGAGAGCTCCACTGATGTGCACTTTTCCTCAGCATGGCCAGGCGTCGCGCACCTGCCACACATTGGAGAAGAAGCCTTACAAGTTCTATTTCCGTGTCCATAAATCTGACAGTTCAAGCATCTAAGAGGGTTGGGGATAAAGGGTCTTACTTTAACGATTTCATAACCTATTTTGACAGTTTCAGGAAGTGAAACTTTGCCAAAAGTCAAAATTAGTGTTGCAGTCTTCTTCCTTATACCATCCTCTAATCGTGTAATAAATCTAGCGTCAATTATATCTTGATTCTTCATTTCCTCAATTATTTCCGTTTCTTCCATCATCATTAAATCCCTACAGGTAATTACTCCCCTGCAGGAATTCATGGCTTGAGGAATCTTGGCTTCAACTTCATAATTGTGGATCTGACGTAATTTTAGCAAAGTGGCTACTTGTTTAGAATTAAATGTTTTGACTAAGAGATCTCCAGAGGCAAGTTTTTTTACAGATTCAACCACACCAGCCCAGCCATCAATTACCTTTTGAACAATGAAAGGATTGAGGCCGGCTAGTGGGGCCGAACCAGTGGCATGAAGCATTACAAATGATGCATTTTTAACGTCAATGTCAAGGGGTGTTCGAGTCTCGGTTCGTCCGTCGTTTCGTGGTGGTGGTCGGTCATGGCCGCCTCCTCCGCTATACGGAGGAGGGGTTGGGAGGGAAGGCAACATAGTAACCACTTCCCCCAAGATGGGGGGAAGTGGGAAGAGTAAAAGAAAACTCCAGAAAGGGATTTATACCAGCCCTAATTAACTAATGTTTGAGATCAACCTCTCAACCCACACTAAGGTGGTCCGTCTGTGTCTATTCACACCCAGAGCTATCAGTGGGGGAGTCCACCATAGGCAGGAGGCAAAGTTGATCTCAATATAAAGATATAGACACCTACTATATCTACTACCAGCTATGGAGGGAATGAATACTAGCTAAACCTAGTGGTCACCAGAAGGGTGAAAAAAAAAGAAACTACTGCCGGTGCGGCAGGCCCTGGCAGCTAGAGGAGAGAGCAAAAAGCATACGAACTCTCTCTCCACGACCCAGTCTCAAAGTCCGAGTTCAGTCTTTTTTTTTTTTTTTTTTTTTTTTTTTTTTTTTTTTTTTTTTTTTTTTTTTTTTTTTTTTTTTTACTGGCCTATCGACCTTGGTGTTGGTCATTAAGGCCTTTATTTTATTTTAATTTATTTATTTTTGAAATTTATTTGTTATTATATTTATTTATTATTATTTTAAATTGAACATCTTGCATATTATTTTATGCATTTATTGTTATTATTATTATTATTATTATTATTATTATTAAAATTATTTCTATTACATTTAAACTTAAAATTATACTTATATACTAATTGTTTTTTGTTTTCTTTTGTAACTTTATATACAAAATTGTACATCCTAGCTAATAAACTAATCTATGTACCTACTCAACCAATAGCTAACTAGACTAATACCTATTCCAGCCAATCGCTAAACCTAGACAGACAAATCGCTAAACCTATATTAGACAATCGCTAAACCTAGCTAATACATCATAATATACAATATATACAACACATAATTTATAATATTCATAATTGAAAAATAGTCATACAAAATGGTAACAATAGTAATAAAAAGTCACATCACTCTGATCAGTTCGGTCTCCCTCAAGAAAGTCATCAATTTATCAGTCACACCACCATCCCCATCACCTAAGAGAGCTGAGAGTGTGAAGGGGACTTTTACTGCATCACAGTAACTTATGAGGGAAGCACGTTCCCCCACAAATCGCCGACAATGCAGGATGATATGACTGATAGATAACACCGCATTACAGGTGTTACAATGCGGTGGAAAACGTTTGTCTATATATGGTTCTAGGTGTGTTATCCTGGTGCAGTTGGTTCGCACTCTTGCGAGGATTCTTTCTTCTAGTCTATTGGGCCTGTTGGAAGTGGCCCAATTACCCAGTTGAGGCTTGATGGTAGAGATGTTTAGTCTGGTCCACTGACCTTGCCACAGAAGATTAATTGATTTCTTTCCGAGGGATAGACACGACTGTAAATCACGAGGGACGTCCCAAGTAACCTCGAGCTCTACAGCCGATTTTGCAAGTAAGTCTGCCCGTTCATTGCCATAAATACGACAATGCCCGGGCACCCAGATCAGAGTGAAGGACTTGTTGCATAAGTGCAACTTATTAATGATGCGACCCTGGATTTCATTAGAAATAGTTTGACATGAGTTAATTGCCTGAAGGGCTGACTTGGAGTCTGAGAAAATGACTATTGAATTATGACGAGAATTCAGTGCATAGTCTATGGCTTTGTCTATAGCGAAAAGTTCTGCTGTAAACACAGATGTATGTATCGGCAATCTGTACCTATGTTCACATTCACTCGACCATACACTCGCACCCACACATTCATCTGACTTGGAGCCGTCAGTGTACACGTGATGAGACCCCAGGTGACTGCGGATGATACCACCAAACAGGTGGTGTATCTCCAACTCCGGCGCCTTTTCTTTTGATGATGGTAACCACGATGTGTTGACGCCGAAGTTGGGTGTCTCCCACGGTGGTATCTCGTTGATGGTAAACTTGTCGCAGTCCCCAAGGTCTATTTGTAGTTGTTCGGCTAGCAGGTGGAGGCGCACAGCCAGTGGCCTCCGTCTTCCGTGTTGAAGGTGGTGATGTTGTTGGAGGGAGGCACTGGCTACGTTGCCGATCTCCGACTTCCGGATCGTTGACATAGCGGTGTTGAGTGCGAGTTGATCCCGTCGAAGTCGGAGAGGAGGTATGTTCGCCTCCACCTCCATCCTAGCTACACGTGTACACTTCAGAGCTCCCAAACACACACGTAAACATTTATTCTGGTACACACCCAATCTTCCTAGTGTTGTATCTGATGCCGATCCATACACCTGTGAGCCATAGTCTAGCTTTGTACGAATAAGGGTCTTATACACCATTAATAAAGATTTCCTGTCGGCTCCCCATGTGGTACCTGATAGGTACTTAAGGACATTTAAAGGTTTTTCACAACGAACAAGCAAGTTATTAATATGATGTGTAAAATTTAATCTCTGGTCAAAATGAATTCCTAAAAATTTAACAGAATTATGAAATGGTACCGGTTGGCCATCTAACGTTACGTTAATTTGAGGTACTCTACGTTTACTAAAAATTACTCCGGTACACTTAGGAACGGAAAACTTAAAGCCCCACTGTAAGGCCCATTGGTGGACAGAATCAAGCGCTGCTTGAATCCGTCCTACTGAAAACTGTGCATTACGTGACGAGTGCCACATTGCACAATCATCAGCATACAACGAGTATTTAAGATTCCTGGGAACTAGAGCTGATGACAGAATATCATTGATCATGATGTTAAAAAGTGTAGGACTAAGCACGCTTCCCTGTGGCACCCCGTTCTCTTGGACAAAAATGTCCGATGTTACATTACAGGGAAGGGTGACAGAAAAGGTTCTGTCACGCAAAAAGTTGTTGATGAAAATGGGCAAATTACCTCTTAAACCATAACCGTGAAGCTTCATCAGAATACCGTGTCGCCATGTCATGTCATAGGCTTTATAGATGTCCAAGAACACCCCTACCATGAATTCCTTATTGGCAAATGCCTTTGAAATGCAATGTTCCAGGTTCATCAAGTGATCAACTGTGCTCCGGTGTTTCCGGAAGCCACATTGTCGATCACTCAATAAACCCTTCGCTTCTAAAACAAAAAGTAGCCTATTATTTATCATTCTTTCCATGACTTTACAGAGGCAGGAAGTCAACGCAATAGGTCGAAATGAACTGGGATTCACAAGACGACCAGACTGTTTAGGTATCGGTATGATCCACGCAAAGTGCCATGAGTTTGGGAAGGTGTTAGACACCCAAATCTCATTATACAGTGCTAGCAACTTGACCAGGTTATCCTGGCCAAGATGCCGGATCATACCGTACGTTATGGTGTCAGGTCCAGGACTGGTGTCTTTACAGGATCTCAGGGCAAGGAGAAGTTCGTCTATCGTAAACTCCCGGTTGTATGGGTAGTCTACGTCTTCTGTGGCAAAGTCTATCTCTTGTAGTTCAGCCATACGTTTGTGATGGAGAAAACGTTGGTCGTAATTGGCTGAACTACTTACTTTTGAGAAACTCCTGGCAAGTACGTTTGCTACGTCCACGGGATCGTCGTAGATGTTATTGTCCACTTGAAGAGTGGTGATGGGAGTATACGGGCGTTTGTCATTTAATATCTTTATAGTGGACCAGACTTTAGTTAGTGGTGTAAAACGATTCACCGTAGACACAAACGACCGCCAAGAGTCCCTTTTAGCTCTATTAATTACTCTCCTTGCCTCAGCCCTCGCCCGTTTGTAAGCTATAAAGTTGTTCTGAGTGGGCTGTTTGTCAAAAATCCTGTATCTCCTATTACGCTTCCTTAATGCCTCTCGGCAATCCGTTGACCACCAATGTGCTTCACGCTTTTTTCGAATTATAGAGGTTTTGGGAATAGCAACCTCGGCTGCGTGTAAAATGTTTTGTGTTACATTTCGCATCTTTTCATCTATGGTCTCCCCGGAAATATCTAGGTCGACGATTCTCCCGAAAGACCCCCAATCTGCTCTCTTAAAATTGAACTTTGGCACCAAAGGGGCCGAAACAGTATGACTTGAATAAGAGAGACAGATGGGAAAGTGGTCACTACCAAGGGAGTCGGACTCAGGATGCCAAGAAAAATCCTGGTGTATATCCGGGGAGGCCAGAGACAAATCGATGGCCGAAAAGTTGCCAGAACGATCGTCAACCCTGGTGGCTTGGCCATCGTTCAGGAGGCAGAGGTTGGATTGTAATATAATGTCTGCCATCTGCCCTCCGCGAGCATCAGTTCTTAAGCTTCCCCACTGACAGTGGTGGGCATTAAAGTCGCCCAGTATTAATTTTTTACCATGCAATTGACTAAATAGATTATGAAATGAATCACTGTCAATGGGGCCCCGAGGCGGACAGTAAAGAGAGCAGATGGATATGTAGGTGTTGTGTAATTTCACTCTGCAAGCAACGGCTTCCAGAGTAGTGTTTAATGTTATTTGTGTCTGTGGATGTGATTTGTGTGTGTATATTGCTACTCCGTGTCCATCGTTTCTCCTGTATGCGTTGTAGTGTTTAAATTGTGTTGGGACAGAGTGATTCTCCAACCCTGTCTCCTGTAAACAGACGACGTCTGGCCTGTGTGTGTGTAATAATATTGATATGTTGTTCAATTTATTCCCAAGACTTCTACAATTCCACTGTAGTACAGTGAACATGGCGATTTAAGAGTTACGGGGTCGGCCTGAGCGCTTAGTCTTCTTGTGCCGCCCGCCGCGTGGCGAGTAGCTACCGGGGGACCTTTCCCGGTTCTTGCGTCCGGAGACATCCATTGCTTCCTCATCTATGGTGAGTCTCCCAGACTCCACCGAGGAAGAGCTATCCCTTCTCTCCCCCGATGAAGTGGGAGTAGGGTGTGTGCAAGGAAGTGACTTGTTTGGTTTTAGGGTGGTGTAGTTAATTTTGTCATATCTTGTCTGACTTCTTCTTTTGTTTCTCTGACTGCAAAGCAGCTGCAGCCTGAGAATAGGAGTTAGTAGATTTGGTAATAGTCTTAGAGGGGGTAATAATAGCAGGTGTAGAAGTAGAGTGATCAGCCTGTTCGCTTGGCTCTGACTCAGTCTGAGTACTGATAGTACACATCACGGGTCGAGATATCACCGCCGATGCATACGAGACATTGGGTGATGGGGTCGCTTGCGATCCCATCACCGCCTTCCTCGCATCATGATAGGAGATACCTCGCACTGCCTTCACTGAGCAGACCTCCTTCTCCAGCTTCCACTTGGGACAATCCCTCGAGGAAGTGGAGTGAGTACCCTTACAATGAAAGCAGGAGAGCTCCACTGATGTGCACTTTTCCTCAGCATGGCCAGGCGTCGCGCACCTGCCACTCACTGGAAAAGAAGCCTTACAAGTTCGATTTCCGTGTCCATAAATCTGACAATTCAAGCATCTAAGAGGGTTGGGGATAAAGGGTCTTACTTTAACGATTTCATAACCAATTTTGACAGTTTCAGGAAGTGAAACTTTGCCAAAAGTCAAAATTAGTGTTGCAGTCTTCTTCCTTATACCATCCTCTAAACGTGTAATAAATCTAGCATCAATGATATCTTGATTCCTCATTTCCTCAATTATTTCCGTTTCTTCCATCATCATTAAATCCCTACAGGTGATTACTCCCCTGCAGGAATTCATGGCTTGAGGAATCTTGGCTTCAACTTCATAATTGTGAATCTGACGTAATTTCAGCAAAGTGGCTACTTGTTTCGAATTAAATGTTTTGACTAGGAGGTCTACAGATGCAAGTTTTTTTACTGATTCAACCACACCAGCCCAGCCATCTATAACCTTTTGAACAATGAAAGTATTGAGGCCGGCTAGTGGGGCCGAACCAGTGGTATGTAACGTAACAAATGATGCATTTTTAACGTCTATGTCAAGGGGTGTTCGAGTCTCGGTTCGTCCGTCGGTTCGTGGTGGTGGTCGGTCATGGCCGCCTCCTCCGCTATACGGAGGAGGGGTTGGGAGGGAAGGCAACATAGTAACCACTTCCCCCAAGATGGGGGGAAGTGGGAAGAGGAAAAGAAAACACCAGATAAGGATAATACCAGTCCTAATTAACTAATGTTTGAGATCAACCTCTCAACCCACACTAAGGTGGTCCGTCTGTGTTTAGTCACACCCAGAGCTATCAGTGGGGGAGTCCACCATAGGTAGGAGGCAAAGTTGATCTCAATATAAAGATATAGACACCTACTATATCTTCTACCAGCTATGGAGGGAATGACTACTAGCTAAACCTAGTCGTCACCAGAAGGGTGAAAAAAAAGAAACTACTGCCGGTGCGGCAGGCCCTGGCAGCTAGAGGAGAGAGCAAAAACACATACAACCTCTCTCTCCACGACCCAGTCTCAAAGTCTCCTCGTGTTCAGTCATTTTTTTTTTTTTTTTTTTTTTTTTTTTTTTTTTTTTTTTTTTTTTTCCTGGCCTATAGACCATGGTGTTGGTCATTAAGGCCTTTTATTTTATTTTATTTTTTTATTTATTTTTAAATTTTATTTATTTATTAATATTTTAATTTTAACTTTTTGCATATTATTTTTATGCATAGATTACTATTATTTTTATTATTATTATTGTTATTATTATTATCATTATTATTATTATTATTATTATTATTATTATTACATTTTAACTTGAAACTAAACTTATATACAAATTTTTGTTTTGTACCATCATACAAATAACATATTTCTTAATTTAACATCCTAGCTAATAAACTAATCTATGTACCTACTCAACCAATAGCTAACTAGACTAATACCTATTCCAGCCAATCGCTAAACCTAGACAGACAAATCGCTAAACCTATATTAGACAATCGCTAAACCTAGCTAATACATCATAATATACAATATATACAACACATAATTTATAGCATTCATAATTGGCAAAAATACATACAAAATGGTAACAAGAGAAATAGAAAGTCACATCACTCTGATCAGTTCGGTCTCCCTCAAGAAAGTCATCAATTTATCAGTCACACCACCATCCCCATCACCTAAGAGAGCTGAGAGTGTGAAGGGGACTTTTACTGCATCACAGTAACTTATGAGGGAAGCACGTTCCCCCACAAATCGCCGACAATGCAGGATGATATGACTGATAGATAACACCGCATTGCAGGTGTTACAATGCGGTGGAAAATGTTTGTCTATATAAGGATCTAGGTGCGTTATCCTTGTGCAATTTGTTCTTAGTCTTGCCAAAATCCTTTCTTCCAGTCTGTTGGGCCGGTTGGCAGTGGCCCAATTACCTAGTTGAGGCTTGATGGTAGAGATGTTAAGTCTGGTCCACTGACCTTGCCACAGAAGATTAATTGATTTCTTTCCGAGGGATAGACACGACTGTAAATCACGAGGGACGTCCCAAGTAACCTCGAGCTCTACAGCCGATTTTGCAAGTAAGTCTGCCCGTTCATTGCCATAAATACGACAATGCCCGGGCACCCAGATCAGAGTGAAGGACTTGTTGCATAAGTGCAACTTATTAATGATGCGACCCTGGATTTCATTAGAAATAGTTTGACATGAGTTAATTGTCTGAAGGGCTGACTTGGAGTCTGAAAAAATGACTATTGAATTATAACGAGAATTTAGTGCATAGTCTATGGCTTTGTCAATTGCAAAAAGTTCTGCTGTAAACACAGATGTATGTATCGGCAATCTGTACCTAAGTTCACATTCACTCGACCATACACTCGCACCCACACTTTCATCTGACTTGGAGCCGTCAGTGTACACGTGATGAGACCCCAAGTGACTGCGGATGATACCACCGAACAAGTGGTGTATCTCCAACTCCGGCGCCTTTTCTTTTGATGATGGTAACCACGATGTGTTGACGCCGAAGTTGGGTGTCTCCCACGGTGGTATCTTGGTGGTGATGAACTTGTCGCAGTCCCCAAGGTCTATTTGCAGTTGTTGTTCTAGCTGGTGGAGGCGGACAGCCAGTGGCCTCCGTCTTCCGTGGTGAAGGTGGTGATGTTGTTGGAGGGAGGCACTGGCTACGTTGCCGATCTCCGACTTCCTAATGGTGGACATGGCGGTGTTGATGGCGAGTTGATCCCGTCGAAGTCGGAGAGGAGGAATGTTCGCCTCCACCTCCATCCTAGCTACACGTGTACACTTCAGAGCTCCCAAACACACACGTAAACATTTATTCTGGTACACATCCAATCTTCCTAGTGTTGTATCTGATGCCGATCCATACACCTGTGAGCCATAGTCTAGCTTTGTACGAATAAGGGTCTTATACACCATTAATAAAGATTTCCTGTCGGCTCCCCATGTGGTACCTGATAGGTACTTAAGGACATTTAAAGGTTTTTCACAACGAACAAGCAAATTATTAACATGATGTGTAAAATTTAATCTCTGGTCAAAATGAATTCCTAAAAATTTAACAGAATTATGAAATGGTACCGGTTGGCCATCTAACGTTACGTTAAATTGAGGTACTCTACGTTTACTGAAAATTACTCCGGTACACTTAGGAACGGAAAACTTAAAGCCCCACTGTAAGGCCCATTGGTGGACAGATTCAAGCGCTGCTTGAATCCGTCCTACTGAAAACTGTGTATTACGTGACGAGTGCCACATTGCACAATCATCAGCATACAACGAGTATTTAAGATTCCTGGGAACTAGAGCTGATGACAGAATATCATTGATCATGATGTTAAAAAGTGTAGGACTAAGCACGCTTCCCTGTGGCACCCCGTTCTCTTGGACAAAAATGTCCGATGTTACGTTACAGGGAAGGGTGACAGAAAAAGTTCTGTCACGCAAAAAGTTGTTAATGAAAATGGGCAAATTACCTCTTAAACCATAACCGTGAAGCTTCATCAGAATACCGTGTCGCCATGTCATGTCATAGGCTTTATGGATGTCCAAGAACATCCCTACCATGAATTCTTTATTGGCAAATGCCTTTGAAATGCAATGTTCCAGGTTCATCAAGTGATCAACTGTGCTCCGGTGTTTCCGGAAGCCACATTGTCGATTACTCAATAAACCCTTCGCTTCTAAAACAAAAAGTAGCCTATTATTTATCATTCTTTCCATGACTTTACAGAGGCAGGAAGTCAACGCAATAGGTCGAAATGAACTGGGATTCATAAGACGACCAGACTGTTTAGGTATCGGTATGATCCACGCAAAGTGCCATGAGTTTGGGAAGATGTTAGACACCCAAATCTCATTAAACACTGCTAGCAACTTGACCAGGTTATCCTGGCCAAGATGCCGGATCATACCGTACGTTATGGTGTCAGGTCCAGGACTGGTGTCTTTACAGGATCTTAGGGCAAGGAGAAGTTCGTCAATCGTAAACTCCCGGTTGTATGGGTAGTCTACGTCTTCTGTGGCAAAGTCTATCTCTTGTAGTTCAGCCATACGTTTGTGATGGAGAAAACGTTGATCGTAATTGGCTGAACTACTTACTTTTGAGAAACTCCTGGCAAGTACGTTTGCTACGTCCACAGGATCGTCATAGATGTTATTATCCACTTGAAGAGTGGTGATGGGAGTATACGGGCGTTTGTTATTTAATATTTTTATAGTGGACCAGACTTTTGTAAGTGGTGTAAACCGATTCACCGTGGACACAAACGACCGCCAAGAGTCCCTTTTAGCTCTATTAATTACTCTCCTTGCCTCAGCCCTCGCCCGTTTGTAAGCTATAAAGTTGTTCTGAGTTGGCTGTTTGTCAAAAATCCTGTATCTCCTATTACGTTTCCTTAATGCCTCTCGGCAATCCGTTGACCACCAATGTGCTTCACGTTTATTTCGAATTATAGAGGTTTTGGGAATAGCAACCTCGGCTGCGTGTAAAATGTTTTGTGTTACATTTCGCATCTTTTCATCTATGGTCTCCCCGGACATATCTAGGTCGACGATCCTCCCGAAAGACCCCCAATCTGCTCTCTTAAAATTGAACTTTGGCACCAAAGGGGCCGAAACAGTATGACTTGAATAAGAGAGACAGATGGGAAAGTGGTCACTACCATGGGAGTCGGACTCAGGATGCCAAGAAAAATCCTGGTGTATATCCGGGGAGGCCAGAGACAAATCGATAGACGAAAAGTTGCCAGAACGATCGTCAACCCTGGTGGCTTGGCCATCGTTCAGGAGGCAGAGGTTGGATTGTAGTATAATGTCTGCCATCTGCCCTCCGCGAGCATCAGTTCTTAAGCTTCCCCACTGACAGTGATGGGCATTAAAATCGCCCAGTATTAATTTTTTACCATGCAGTTGACTAAATAAATTATAAAATGAATCACTGTCAATGGGGCCGCGTGGCGGACAGTAAAGAGAGCAGATGGATATATAGGTGTTGTGTAATTTCACTCTGCAAGCAACGGCTTCCAGAGTAGTGTTTAATGTTATTTGTGTCTGTGGATGTGATTTGTGTGTGTATATTGCTACTCCGTGTCCATCGTTTCTCCTGTATGCGTTGTAGTGTTTAAATTGTGTTGGGTCAGAGTGATTCTCCAACCCTGTCTCCTGTAAACAGACGACGTCTGGCCTGTGTGTGTGTAATAATATTGATATGTTGTTCAATTTATTCCCAAGACTTCTACAATTCCACTGTAGTACAGTGAACATGGCGATTTAAGAGTTACGGGGTCGGCCTGAGCGCTTAGTCTTCTTGTGCCGCCCGCCGCGTGGCGAGTAGCTACCGGGGGACCTTTCCCGGTTTTTGCGTCCGGAGACATCCATTGCTTCCTCATCAATGGTGAGTCTCCCAGACTCCACCGAGGAAGAGCTATCCCTTCTCTCCCCCGATGAAGTGGGAGTAGGGTGTGTGCAAGGAAGTGACTTGTTTGGTTTTAGGGTGGTGTAGTTAATTTTGTCATACTTGTCTGACTTCTTCTTTTGTTTCTCTGACTGCAAAGCAGCTGCAGCCTGAGAATAGGAGTTAGTAGATTTGGTAATAGTCTTAGAGGGGGTAATAATAGTAGGTGTAGTAGTAGAGTGATCAGCCTGTTCGCTCGGCTCTGACTCAGTCTGAGTACTGATAGTACACATCACGGGTCGAGATATCACCGCCGATGCATACGAGACATTGGGTGATGGGGTCGCTTGCGATCCCATCACCGCCTTCCTCGCATCATGATAGGAGATACCTCGCACTGCCTTCACTGAGCAGACCTCCTTCTCCAGCTTCCACTTGGGACAATCCCTCGAGGAAGTGGAGTGAGTACCCTTACAATGAAAGCAGGAGAGCTCCACTGATGTGCACTTTTCCTCAGCATGGCCAGGCGTCGCGCACCTGCCACACACTGGAGAAGAAGCCTTACAAGTACGATTTCCATGTCCATAAATCTGACAGTTCAAGCATCTAAGAGGGTTGAGGATAAAGGGTCTTACTTTAACGATTTCATAACCTATTTTGACAGTTTCAGGAAGTGAAACTTTGCCAAAAGTCAAAATGAGTGTTGCAGTCTTCTTCCTTATACCATCCTTTAAACGAGTTATGAATCTAGCATCAATAATATCTTGGTTCCTCATTTCCTCAATTATTTCCGTTTCTTCCATCATCATTAAATCCCTACAGGTGATTACTCCCCTGCAGGAATTCATGGCTTGAGGAATCTTGGCTTCAACTTCATAATTGTGAATCTGACGTAATTTCAGCAAAGTGGCTACTTGTTTTGAATTAAATGTTTTTACTAGGAGGTCTCCAGATGCAAGTTTTTTTACTGATTCAACCACACCAGCCCAGCCATCAATTACCTTTTGAACAATGAAAGGATTGAGGCCGGCTAGTGGGGCCGAACCAGTGGCATGTAACATAACAAAAGATGCATTTTTCACGTCAATGTCAAGGGGTGTTCGAGTCTCGGTTCGTCCGTCATTCCGTGGTTCGTTAGTTCGTGGTGGTGGTCGGTCATGGCCGCCTCCTCCGCTATACGGAGGAGGGGTTGGGAGGGAAGGCAACATAGTAACCACTTCCCCCAAGATGGGGGGAAGTGGGAAGAGGAAAAGAAAACACCAGATAAGGATAATACCAGCCCTAATTAACTAATGTTTGAGATCAACCTCTCAACCCACACTAAGGTGGTCCGACTGTGTTCAACCACACCCAGAGCTATCAGTGGGGGAGTCCACCATAGGCAGGAGGCAAAGTTGATCTCAATATAAAGATATAGACACCTACTATATCTACTACCAGCTATGGAGGGAATGAATACTAGCTAATCCTAGTGGTCACCAGAAGGGTGAAAAAAAAAGAAACTACTGCCGGTGCGGCAGGCCCTGGCAGCTAGAGGAGAGAGCAAAAAACATACGACCTCTCTCTCCACGACCCAGTCTCAAAGTCCCGAGTTCAGTCTTTTTTTTTTTTTTTTTCTTTTTTTTTTTTTTTTTTTTTTTTTTCCTGGCCTATCGACCTTGGTGTTGGTCATTAAGGCCTTTTTTTCTTTTTTTTTTTTCTTTTTTTTTTCTTTTTTATTTATTTATTATTAATTTAATTTTAACTTTCTGCATATTATTTTATGCATTTATTATTATTATTATTATTATTATTATTATTATTATTATTATTATTATTACATTCAAACTTAAAATTAAACTTATATACTAGTTGTTTTGTTTTGTAACTTTATGCAAATAAAAATATACCTTAATTTAACATCCTAGCTAATAAACTAATCTATGTACCTGCTCAACCAATAGCTAACTAGACTAATACCTATTCCAGCCAATCGCTAAACCTAGACAGACAAATCGCTAAACCTACTTTAGACAATCGCTAAACCTAACTAATACATCATAATATACAATATATACAACACATAATTTATAATATTCATAATTGAAAAATAGGCATACAAAAATGGTAACAATAGAAATAAAAAGTCACATCACTCTGATCAGTTCGGTCTCCCTCAAGAAAGTCATCAATTTATCAGTCACACCACCATCCCCATCACCTAAGAGAGCTGAGAGTGTGAAGGGGACTTTTACTGCATCGCAGTAACTTATGAGGGAAGCACGTTCCCCCACAAATCGCCGACAATGCAGGATGATATGACTGATAGATAACACCGCATTGCAGGTGTTACAATGCGGTGGAAAACGTTTGTCTATATATGGTTCTAGATGAGTTATTCTGGTGCAGTTTGTTCTTATTCTTGCCAGGATTCGTTCTTCTAAACGGTTGGGCCGGTTGGCCGTGGCCCAATTACCTAGTTGAGGCTTGATGGTGTTGATGTTAAGTCTGGTCCACTGACCTTGCCACAGAAGATTAAATGACTTCTTTCCGAGGGATAGACACGACTGTAAATCACGAGGGACGTCCCAAGTAACCTCGAGCTCTACAGCCGATTTTGCAAGTAAGTCTGCCCGTTCATTGCCATAAATACGACAATGCCCGGGCACCCAGATCAGAGTGAAGGACTTGTTGCATAAGTGCAACTTATTAATGATGCGACCCTGGATTTCATTAGAAATAGTTTGACATGAGTTAATTGCCTGAAGGGCTGACTTGGAGTCTGAGAAAATGACTATTGAATTATAACGAGAATTTAGTGCATAGTCTATAGCTTTGTCAATTGCAAAAAGTTCTGCTGTAAACACAGATGTATGTATCGGCAATCTGTACCTAAGTTCACATTCACTCGACCATACACTCGAACCCACACTTTCATCCGGCTTGGAGCCATCAGTGTACACGTGGTGAGACCCCAGGTGACTGCGAATGATACCACCAAACAGGTGGTGTATCTCCAACTCCGGCGCCTTTTCTTTCGATGATGGTAACCACGATGTGTTGACGCCGAAGTTGGGTGTCTCCCACGGTGGTATCTTGCAGATGGTAAATTTGTCGCAGTCCCCAAGGTCTATTTGTAGTTGTTGTTCTAGCTGGTGGAGGCGCACAGCCAGTGGCCTCCGTCTTCCGTGGTGAAGGTAGTGATGTTGTTGAAGGGAGGCACTGGCCACGTTACCGATCTCCGAATTACGGATCGTTGCCATAGCGGTGTTGAGTGCGAGCTGATCCCGTCGAAGTCGGAGAGGAGGTATGTTCGCCTCCACCTCCATCCTAGCTACACGTGTACACTTCAGAGCTCCCAAACACACACATAAACATTTATTCTGGTACACATCCAATCTTCCTAATGTTGTATCTGATGCCGATCCATACACCTGTGAGCCATAGTCTAGCTTTGTACGAATAAGGGTCTTATACACCATTAATAAAGATTTCCTGTCGGCTCCCCATGTGGTACCTGATAGGTACTTAAGGACATTTAAAGGTTTTTCACAACGAACAAGCAAGTTATTAATATGATGTGTAAAATTTAATCTCTGGTCAAAATGAATTCCTAAAAATTTAACAGAATTATGAAATGGTACCGGTTGGCCATCTAACGTTACGTTAATTTGAGGTACTCTACGTTTACTAAAAATTACTCCGGTACACTTAGGAACGGAAAACTTAAAGCCCCACTGTAAGGCCCATTGGTGGACAGAATCAAGCGCTGCTTGAATCCGTCCTACTGAAAACTGTGCATTACGTGACGAGTGCCACATTGCACAATCATCAGCATACAACGAGTATTTAAGATTCCTGGGAACTAGAGCTGATGACAGAATATCATTGATCATGATGTTAAAAAGTGTAGGACTAAGCACGCTTCCCTGTGGCACCCCGTTCTCTTGGACAAAAATGTCCGATGTTACATTACAGGGAAGGGTGACAGAAAAGGTTCTGTCACGCAAAAAGTTGTTAATGAAAATGGGCAAATTACCTCTTAAACCATAACCGTGAAGCTTCATCAGAATACCGTGTCGCCATGTCATGTCATAGGCTTTATGGATGTCCAAGAACACCCCTACCATGAATTCTTTATTGGCAAATGCCTTTGAAATGCAATGTTCCAGGTTCATCAAGTGATCAACTGTGCTCCGGTGTCTCCGGAAGCCACATTGTCGATCACTCAATAAACCCTTCGCTTCTAAAACAAAAAGTAGCCTATTATTTATCATTCTTTCCATGACTTTACAGAGGCATGAAGTCAACGCAATAGGTCGAAATGAACTGGGATTCACAAGACGACCAGACTGTTTAGGTATCGGTATGATCCACGCAAAGTGCCATGAGTTTGGGAAGGTGTTAGACACCCAAATCTCATTATACACCACTAGCAACTTGACAAGGTTATCCTGGCCAAGATGCCGGATCATACCGTACGTTATGGTGTCAGGTCCAGGACTGGTGTCTTTACAGGATCTTAGGGCAAGGAGAAGTTCGTCTATCGTAAACTCCCGGTTGTATGGGTAGTCTACGTCTTCTGTGGCAAAGTCTATCTCTTGTAGTTCAGCCATACGTTTGTGATGGAGAAAACGTTGGTCGTAATTGGCTGAACTACTTACTTTTGAGAAACTCCTGGCAAGTACGTTTGCTACGTCCACGGGAATTGTCGTAGATGTTGTTGTCCACTTGAAGAGTGGTGATGGGAGTATACGGGCGTTTGTTATTTAATATCTTTATAGTGGACCAGACTTTTGTAAGTGGTGTAAAACGATTCACCGTGGACACAAACGACCGCCAAGAGTCCCTTTTAACTCTATTAATTACTCTCCTTGCCTCAGCCCTCGCCCGTTTGTAAGCTATAAAGTTGTTCTGAGTGGGCTGTTTGTCAAAAATCCTGTATCTCCTATTACGCTTCCTTAATGCCTCTCGGCAATCCGTTGACCACCAATGTGCTTCACGCTTATTTCGAATTATAGAGGTTTTGGGAATAGCAACCTCAGCTGCGTGTAAAATGTTTTGTGTTACATTTCGCATCTTTTCATCTATGGTCTCCCCGGATATATCTAGGTCGACGATCCTCCCGAAAGACCCCCAATCTGCTCTCTTAAAATTGAACTTTGGCACCAAAGGGGCCGAAACAGTATGACCTGAATAAGAGAGACAGATGGGAAAGTGGTCACTACCATGGGAGTCGGACTCAGGATGCCAAGAAAAATCCTGGTGTATATCCGGGGAGGCCAGAGACAAATCGATAGACGAAAAGTTGCCAGAACGATCGTCAACCCTGGTGGCTTGGCCATCGTTCAGGAGGCAGAGGTTGGATTGTAGTATAATGTCTGCCATCTGCCCTCCGCGAGCATCAGTTCTTAAGCTTCCCCACTGACAGTGATGGGCATTAAAGTCGCCCAGTATTAATTTTTTACCTGTTAGTTGACTGAATAGATTATGAAATAAATCACTGTCAATGGGGCCGCGTGGCGGACAGTAAAGAGAGCAGATGGATATGTAGGTGTTGTGTAATTTCACTCTGCAAGCAACGGCTTCCAGAGTAGTGTTTAATGTTATTTGTGTTTGTGGATATGATTTGTGTGTGTATATTGCTACTCCGTGTCCATCGTTTCTCCTGTATGCGTTGTAGTGTTTAAATTGTGTTGGGTCAGAGTGATTCTCCAACCCTGTCTCCTGTAAACAGACGACGTCTGGCCTGTGTGTGTGTAATAATATTGATATGTTGTTCAATTTATTCCCAAGACTTCTACAATTCCACTGTAGTACAGTGAACATGGCGATTTAAGAGTTACGGGGTCGGCCTGCGTGCTTAGTCTTCTTGTGCCGCCCGCCGCGTGGCGAGTAGCTACCGGGGGACCTTTCCCGGTTCTTGCGTCCGGAGACATCCATTGCTTCCTCATCAATGGTGAGTCTCCCAGACTCCACCGAGGAAGAGCTATCCCTTCTCTCCCCCGATGAAGTGGGAGTAGGGTGTGTGCAAGGAAGTGACTTTGGTTTTAGGGTGGTGTAGTTTACTTTATCTTTCTTGTCTGACTTCTTCTTTTGTTTCTCTGACTGCAAAGCAGCTGCAGCCTGAGAATAGGAGTTAGTAGATTTGGTAATAGTCTTAGAGGGGGTAATGATAGTAGGTGTAGTAGTAGAGTGATCAGCCTGTTCGCTCGGCTCTGACTCAGTCTGAGAACTAATGGTATACATCACGGGTCGAGATATCACCGCCAATGCATACGAGACAATGGGTGATGGGGTCGCTTGCGATCCCATCACCGCCTTCCTCGCATCATGATAGGAGATACCTCGCACTGCCTTCACTGAGCAGACCTCCTTCTCCAGCTTCCACTTGGGACAATCCCTCGAGGAAGTGGAGTGAGTACCCTTACAATGAAAGCAGGAGAGCTCCACTGATGTGCACTTTTCCTCAGCATGGCCAGGCGTCGCGCACCTGCCACACACTGGAGAAGAAGCCTTACAAGTGCGATTTCCGTGTCCATAAATCTGACAGTTCAAGCATCTAAGAGGGTTGGGGATAAAGGGTCTTACTTTAACAATTTCATAACCTATTTTGACAGTTTCAGGAAGTGAAACTTTGCCAAAAGTCAAAATTAGGGTTGCAGTCTTCTTCCTTATACCATCCTCTAAACGTGTAATGAATCTAGCGTCAATGATATCTTGATTTTTCATTTCCTCAATTATTTCCGTTTCTTCCATCATCATTAAATCCCTACAGGTGATTACTCCCCTGCAGGAATTCATGGCTTGAGGAATCTTGGCTTCTACTTCATAATTGTGGATCTGACGTAATTTTAGCAAAGTGGCTACTTGTTTAGAATTAAATGTTTTGACTAAGAGATCTCCAGAGGCAAGTTTTTTAACAGATTCAACCACACCAGCCCAGCCATCAACTACCTTTTGAACAATGAAAGGATTGAGGCCGGCTAGTGGGGCCGAACCAGTGGCATGTAACATTACAAACGAAGCATTTTTAACGTCTATGTCGAGGGGTGTTCGAGTCTCGTATCGTCCGTCGGTTCGTGGTGGTGGTCGGTCATGGCCGCCTCCTCCGCTATACGGAGGAGGGGTTGGGAGGGAAGGCAACATAGTAACCACTTCCCCCAAGGATGGGGGGAAGTGGGAAGGGGAAAAGAAAACACCAGAAAAGGATAATAACCAGCCCTAATCAACTAATGTTTGAGATCAACCTCTCAACCCACACTAAGGTGGTCCGTCTGTGTTTAACCACACCCAGAGCTATCAGTGGGGGAGTCCACCATAGGTAGGAGGCAAAGTTGATCTCAATATAAAGATATAGACACCTACTATATCTTCTACCAGCTATGGAGGGAATGACTACTAGCTAAACCTAGTCGTCACCAGAAGGGTGAAAAAAAAGAAACTACTGCCGGTGCGGCAGGCCCTGGCAGCTAGAGGAGAGAGCACAAATCATACGTCTACTCTCTCCACGACCCAGTCTCAAAGTCCTCGAGTTCAGTCTTTTTTTTTTTTTTTTTTTTCCTGGCCTATCGACCATGGTGTTGGTCATTAAGGCCTTTTATTTTTTTTTTTTTATTTTTTTTTTTTATTTTTTTTTTATTTTATTTATTTATTATTATTTTAATTTTAACTTTTTGCATATTATTTTTATGCATATTATTATTATTATTATTATTATTATTATTATTATTATTATTATTATTATTATTATTACATTAAAACTTAAAACTAAACATATATAATAATTTTTCTATTTTGTACTTTTATACAAATAAAATGTTTCTTAATTTAACATCCTAGCTAATAAACTAATCTATTTACCTACTCAACCAATAGCTAACTAGGCTAATACCTATTCCAGCCAATCGCTAAACCTAGACAGACAAATCGCTAAACCTATTTTAGACAATCGCTAAACATAGCTAATACATCATAATTTACAATATATACAACACATAATTTATAAAATTCATAATTGAAAAATATGCATACAAAATGGTAACAATAGTAATAAAAAGTCACATCACTCTGATCAGTTCGGTCTCCCTCAAGAAAGTCATCAATTTATCAGTCACACCACCATCCCCATCACCTAAGAGAGCTAAGAGTGTGAAGGGGACTTTTACTGCATCGCAGTAACTTATGAGGGAAGCACGTTCCCCCACAAATCGCCGACAATGCAGGATGATATGACTGATAGATAACACCGCATTGCAGGTGTTACAATGCGGTGGAAAACGTTTGTCTATATATGGTTCAAGATGAGTTATTCTGGTGCTGTTGGTTCTCAATCTTGCCAGTATTCTTTCTTCGAGTCTGTTGGGCCGGTTGGCAGTGGCCCAATTACCCAGTTGAGGCTTGATGGTGTTGATATTAAGTCTGGTCCACTGACCTTGCCACAGAAGATTAATTGATTTCTTTCCGAGGGATAGACACGACTGTAAATCACGAGGGACGTCCCAAGTAACCTCGAGCTCTACAGCCGATTTTGCAAGTAAGTCTGCCCGTTCATTGCCATAAATACGACAATGCCCGGGCACCCAGATCAGAGTGAAGGACTTGTTGCATAAGTGCAACTTATTAATGATGCGACCCTGGATTTCATTAGAAATAGTTTGACATGAATTAATTGCCTGAAGGGCTGACATGGAGTCTGAGAAAATTACTATTGAATCATAACGAGAATTCAGTGCATAGTCTATGGCTTTGTCTACAGCGAAAAGTTCAGCTGTAAACACAGATGTATGTATCGGCAATCTGTACCTAAGTTCACATTCACTCGACCATACACTCGCACCCACACTTTCATCTGACTTGGAGCCGTCAGTGTACACGTGAAGAGACCCCAGGTGACTGCGGACTATACCACCAAACAGGTGGTGTATCTCCAACTCCGGCGCCTTTTCTTTCGATGATGGTAACCACGATGTGTTGACGCCGAAGTTGGGTGTCTCCCACGGTGGTATCTTGGTGGTGATGAACTTGTCGCAGTCCCCGAGGTCTATTTGTAGTTGTTGTTCTAGTTGGTGGAGGCGCACAGCCAGTGGCCTCCGTCTTCCGTGGTTGAGATAATGGTGTTGTTGAAGGGAGGCACTGGCTACGTTGCCGATCTCCGACTTCCGGATCGTTGACATAGCGGTGTTGAGTGCGAGTTGATCCCGTCGAAGTCGGAGAGGAGGTATGTTCGCCTCCACCTCCATCCTAGCTACACGTGTACACTTCAGAGCTCCCAAACACACACGTAAACATTTATTCTGGAACACATCCAATCTCCCTAATGTTGTATCTGATGCCGACCCATACACCTGTGAGCCATAGTCTAGCTTTGTACGAATAAGGGTCTTATACACCATTAATAAAGATTTCCTGTCGGCTCCCCATGTGGTACCTGATAGGTACTTAAGGACATTTAAAGGTTTTTCACAACGAACAAGCAAATTATTAACATGATGTGTAAAATTTAACCTTTGGTCAAAATGAATTCCTAAAAATTTAACAGAATTATGAAATGGTACCGGTTGGCCATCTAACGTTACGTTAATTTGAGGTACTCTACGTTTACTGAAAATTACTCCGGTACACTTAGGAACGGAAAACTTAAAGCCCCACTGTAAGGCCCATTGGTGGACAGAATCAAGCGCTGCTTGAATCCGTCCTACTGAAAACTGTGCATTACGTGACGAGTGCCACATTGCACAATCATCAGCATACAACGAGTATTTAAGATTCCTGGGAACTAGAGCTGATGACAGAATATCATTGATCATGATGTTAAAAAGTGTTGGACTAAGCACGCTTCCCTGTGGCACCCCGTTCTCTTGGACAAAAATGTCCGATGTTACATTACAGGGAAGGGTGACAGAAAAGGTTCTGTCACGCAAAAAGTTGTTAATGAAAATGGGCAAATTACCTCTTAAACCATAACCGTGAAGCTTCATCAGAATACCGTGTCGCCATGTCATGTCATAGGCTTTATGGATGTCCAAGAACACCCCTACCATGAATTCTTTATTGGCAAATGCCTTTGAAATGCAATGTTCCAGGTTCATCAAGTGATCAACTGTGCTCCGGTGTTTCCGGAAGCCACATTGTCGATCACTCAATAAACCCTTCGCTTCTAAAACAAAAAGTAGCCTATTTTTTATCATTCTCTCCATGACTTTACAGAGGCAAGAAGTCAACGCAATAGGTCGAAATGAACTGGGATTCACAAGACGACCAGACTGTTTAGGTATCGGTATGACCCACGCAAAGTGCCATGAGTTTGGGAAGATGTTAGACACCCAAATCTCATTGAACACTGCTAGCAACTTGACCAGGTTATCCTGGCCAAGATGCCGGATCATACCGTACGTTATGGTGTCAGGTCCAGGACTGGTGTCTTTACAGGATCTTAGGGCAAGGAGAAGTTCGTCTATCGTAAACTCCCGGTTGTATGGGTAGTCTACGTCTTCTGTGGCAAAGTCTATCTCTTGTAGTTCAGCCATACGTTTGTGATGGAGAAAACGTTGATCGTAATTGGCTGAACTACTTACTTTTGAGAAACTCCTGGCAAGTACGTTTGCTACGTCCACGGGATCGTCGTAGATGTTATTATCCACTTGAAGAGTGGTGATGGGAGTATACGGGCGTTTGTTATTTAATATATTTATAGTGGACCAGACTTTTGTAAGTGGTGTAAAACGATTCACCGTGGACACAAACGACCGCCAAGAGTCCCTTTTAGCTCTATTAATTACTCTCCTTGCCTCAGCCCTCGCCCGTTTGTAAGCTATAAAGTTGTTTTGAGTGGGCTGTTTGTCAAAAATCCTGTATCTCCCATTACGTTTCCTTAATGCCTCTCGGCAATCCGTTGACCACCAATGTGCTTCACGCTTATTTCGAATTATAGAGGTTTTGGGAATAGCAACCTCAGCTGCGTGTAAAATGTTTTGTGTTAAATTTCGCATCTTTTCATCTATGGTCTCCCCGGACATATCTAGGTCGACGATCCTCCCGAAAGACCCCCAATCTGCTCTCTTAAAATTAAACTTTGGCACCAAAGGGGCCGAAACAGTATGACTTGAATAAGAGAGATAGATGGGAAAGTGGTCACTACCAAGGGAGTCGGACTCAGGATGCCAAGAAAAATCCTGGTGTATATCCGGGGAGGCCAGAGACAAATCGATGGCCGAAAAGTTGCCAGAACGATCGTCAACCCTGGTGGCTTGGCCATCGTTCAGGAGGCAGAGGTTGGATTGTTGTATAATGTCTGCCATCTGCCCTCCGCGAGCATCAGTTCTTAAGCTTCCCCACTGACAGTGATGGGCATTAAAATCGCCCAGTACCAATTTTTTACCATGCAGTTGTCTAAATAAATTATGAAATAAATCACTGTCAATGGGGCCGCGTGGCGGACAGTAAAGAGAGCAGATGGATATGTAGGTGTTGTGTATTTTCACTCTGCAAGCAACGGCTTCCAGAGTAGTGTTTAATGTTATTTGTGTCTGTGGATATGATTTGTGTGTGTATATTGCTACTCCGTGTCCATCGTTTCTCCTGTATGCGTTGTAATGTTTAAATTGTGTTGGGTCAGAGTGATTCTCCAACCCTGTCTCCTGTAAACAGACGACGTCTGGCCTGTGTGTGTGTAATAATATTGATATGTTGTTCAATTTATTCCCAAGACTTCTACAATTCCACTGTAGTACAGTGAACATGGCGATTTAAGAGTTACGGGGTCGGCCTGCGTGCTTAGTCTTCTTGTGCCGCCCGCCGCGTGGCGAGTAGCTACCGGGGGACCTTTCCCGGTTCTTGCGTCCGGAGACATCCATTGCTTCCTCATCAATGGTGAGTCTCCCAGACTCCACCGAGGAAGAGCTATCCCTTCTCTCCCCCGATGAAGTGGGAGTAGGGTGTGTGCAAGGAAGTGACTTTGGTTTTAGGGTGGTGTAGTTTACTTTATCTTTCTTGTCTGACTTCTTCTTTTGTTGTTTCTCTGACTGCAAAGCAGCTGCAGCCTGAGAATAGGAGTTAGTAGATTTGGTAATAGTCTTAGAGGGGGTAATGATAGTAGGTGTAGAAGTAGAGTGATCAGCCTGTTCGCTCGGCTCTGACTCAGTCTGAGTACTAATGGTACACATCACGGGTCGAGATATCACCACCGATGCATACGAGACATTGGGTGATGGGGTCGCTTGCGATCCCATCACCGCCTTCCTCGCATCATGATAGGAGATACCTCGCACTGCCTTCACTGAGCAGACCTCCTTCTCCAGCTTCCACTTGGGACAATCCCTCGAGGAAGTGGAGTGAGTACCCTTACAATGAAAGCAGGAGAGCTCCACTGATGTGCACTTTTCCTCAGCATGGCCAGGCGTCGCGCACCTGCCACACACTGGAGAAGAAGCCTTACAAGTTCGATTTCCGTGTCCATAAATCTGACAGTTCAAGCATCTAAGAGGGTTGGGGATAAAGGGTCTTACTTTAACAATTTCATAACCTATTTTGACAGTTTCAGGAAGTGAAACTTTGCCAAAAGTCAAAATGAGTGTTGCAGTCTTCTTCCTTATACCATCCTCTAAACGAGTTATGAATCTAGCATCAATAATATCTTGGTTCCTCATTTCCTCAATTATTTCCGTTTCTTCCATCATCATTAAATCCCTACAGGTGATTACTCCCCTGCAGGAATTCATGGCTTGAGGAATCTTGGCTTCAACTTCATAATTGTGAATCTGACGTAATTTTAGCAAAGTGGCTACTTGTTTAGAATTGAATGTTTTTACTAGGAGGTCTCTAGAGGCAAGTTTTTTTACAGATTCAACCACACCAGCCCAGCCATCAACTACCTTTTGAACAATGAAGGGATTGAGGCCGGCTAGTGGGGCCGAACCAGTGGCATGTAACATTACAAACGAAGTATTTTTAACGTCTATGTCGAGGGGTGTTCGAGTCTCGTATCGTCCGTCGGTTCGTGGTGGTGGTCGGTCATGGCCGCCTCCTCCGCTATACGGAGGAGGGGTTGGGAGGGAAGGCAACATAGTAACCACTTCCCCCAAGGATGGGGGGAAGTGGGAAGAGGAAAAGAAAACACCAGAAAAGGATAATAACCAGCCCTAATTAACTAATGTTTGAGATCAACCTCTCAACCCACACTAAGGTGGTCCGTCTGTGTTTAACCACACCCAGAGCTATCAGTGGGGGAGTCCACCATAGGTAGGAGGCAAAGTTGATCTCAATATAAAGATATAGACACCTACTATATCTTCTACCAGCTATGGAGGGAATGACTAGTAGCTAAACCTAGTTGTCACCAGAAGGGTGAAAAAAAAGAAACTACTGCCTGTGCGGCAGGCCCTGGCAGCTAGAGGAGAGAGCACAAATCATACGTCTACTCTCTCCACGACCCAGTCTCAAAGTCCTCGAGTTCATTCTACTACTTCTACTACTACTTGTTGGATTTCTTGGCTATCAACCAGAAGCATATAGCCAAAGGTCATTAAGCCATTGGATCCATTTTATTATATCAATCTATATAAGGTCATAAAGTTTTGTCTCCCTCAGAAAACTCATTAATTTGTTTATAATATTCTTATCATCTGATAAAATATTTTCTATGGTGAAAGCTATATTTTTAAGTTGACAATATTTTTTAATTTTAAGTCTTTGAGCAGTATATTCATTACAATGAATGAGCAAATGATTGATGGACATTATGGATGTGCATGATGGGCACTCAGGGGGAAAATTTCTATTTATATAGGGCTCTACTATCCGTTTCAGAGCCGGACAGACGGTGTTTTTCGCAAATATCTCCTAAACGAATCGTTGTATCAATATAACATTTCAACACACTATCTTTAACACCCGGGCGTAATTTATGGCTGACATACCATATTACTATATGTGTTATGCGAGGAGTTTACTCGTGAAAAATAGCACAAAGCTAGCCAGACATATTGACGCATTCGAAGGAAAGTGTGGCCCCCCCAACACCCTCCCAAACCATTCCTAACCACAACTACATCCCCCTCTTCTCACCCCTCCCTCCTCCTCTTCTCCCCCTAGCTCCTCGCCTCCCTCATCACTCGTGTCCCTCCCTATTTCTCCCATCACTGTATTATATATTAGAATGTTATGTAGATGTATATGTATAGATATGATTATTAACTAAGAGTATGGTGCAGTACAATTCTATAGAGGCAAGACGTATTTCACTTTGATAATTACTGTACAACAGCATGTTTACATACATGTAGTATGTAGAAGGTCCATGTTTGCAGTCCTTATGGTCAACCATACAAGTGAACACGATGTACTGGCATTACCTGTGGTCTGGACCTTCTAGGAAAAGTTATTAGATACTGTGTACCTATTCATTATAAAATGTCAACTTGGTCCAGTTAATATAATGTTATTTTGTTGACTTGTCCCTTTTATATTTATATTATCACCAAATTATATATATATATATATATATATATATATATATATATATATATATATATATATATATATATATATATATATATATATATATATATATATATATATATATATATATATATATATATATATATATATAATAGTGTAGGATTTAATTATGCAAACATGATAAAACAAAATTTATTCACAATCACTGTCAAGGAAAACGTCATCGTCTTCATCATCACTGGCTTTCACGTTTGTACAATGTGGCAAGACGAAGAACAAACTCTGTCCTGCATCCACGGGGGCAAATGGACAACATTGTTGCTAATAGGTGCGCCTCGGCAGTCAATGATTTCTACCCTGTCACTACTTGAGTCATAGCCTCGGACTGTTGGGTACCTCATACCTCAGAGAGAGGGAGAGGGGATACGGGAGACTGTGAATATTCAATTAAGGCATAAATTGGTTATTTAAAAAGGTAAAGAACACATGAAGCAACCATGAACGATTATATTTGGTTGCCCAAAACCAAAATTAATCATTTTTCTGGTGGCCTTAGATACGTGGGTTATTATCCGGCTATACGGCCATTAACAACGAGATTAGCTATTGCTTTAATGGTCATTTGACCCACTCTGGTTTTCATGTCCACACACAACGGTAACTGTAGGGGGGTGAAGAGTGAAACGGGGAGGGGGATAATGAGATATTGGGGTAGGGAAGGAAGGAATGGTGGGGGGATTTCGGGGTGTTGGTGGAGGGGTTACACGAGTACCCCACACTCGTCCGATTCTCTATAACGCCTTAGATATGATGACTGGATTAGGCTTAATATCACTCAGTAAACTCCTAACATAACACATATAGTAATATGGTATGTCAGCCATAAATTACGCCCGGGTGTTAAAGACAGTGTGCTGAAATATTATATTGATACAACGATTCGTTTAAGAGATATTTACGAAAAACACCGTCTGTCCGGCGCTGAAACGTATAGTAGGTGGGTAATTCTGGTAGCGTTGACCCGAAGACGAGCCAACACCACCTCGTCCCTGCGACTACGCCATGATGACGTAGCCCAGGGTTCAATAAGTGTTCTTACTTTATTTCTGATGTCTAATCTGGTCCACTGCCTTTGCCACAGGAGATGAATTCGAGACTTAATGAGTGAAACAAAACACCTGAGATCCGTACGGACTATGCTAATGTCCAGATCAACAGTTGACCCGGTTAGTATATCAGCCTGTTCATTGCCATAGATACCATAATGTGAAGGTACCCATATTAGCTTGATTGATTTATTGGCACAAAACAGCTTACTAATGATATTACCCTGTATTTCGTTGTTAGTTGTATTTAAGGATTTAATAGCTTGAAGTGAACTTAATGAATCAGTAAAAATAACTATCCTATCGTGGGTCGTCGATAGGGCAAAATCCAAAGCTTTATTAATAGCAAAAAGTTCTGCAATAAAAATAGATGTATGAATCGGCAGTCTGAATCTTAACTGACATTCAGTCGACCATACACCTGCACCCACACATTCATCCGTCTTGGAACCGTCGGTATACAGATGGAGTTCAGTCATTTTTTTTTTTTTTTTTTTTTTTTTTTCTTGCCTATCACCCATGGTGGCGGGTATTAAGGCAGTCAATCATTTTTACTTTTATTGTATTTATAAGGTCTCCTTATAGGGGTCATCCATTCTCTTTTGACCTGGAAGATGTTGGGGTCACGTCGCCGAGAGATGTGTTGTTGGAATAGGTCGAGGAGAGGAGAAGTGGTCATAAAAAATTTGGTGATGTCAGGCAGCTGTTGTAGTGATGACTGGCTGTCCATCCTTCTTCTCCTCTTCCTCTTCCTCCTCCCGGCTGTCTGCCACTCCCCTCCATCTTCCAGGTCCATGTTGTCACTGGTGTCGTTGGTGTTGCTGTTGGTGTTGGAGGAGGAACTGGTGTCAGAGTCCTCCTCTGTCTCGGGGTCCTGTATGGAAAGTTCAGGTGGTGGTGGTGGTGATGGTGGTGGTGGTGGTGGTGGTGTTGGTGGTGGTGCCTTCCCACTATTCGCCCGGTTGAGTGGGTGAGGCAGCATTAATCGGCGACGGGGGTGGGCTGGAGGGGGTGGAGGTGGCGCTTCCTCTCTGCACCTCCCTCGTCGTGCGGACTTGCTGCCTCGTTTCTTGGTGGTGGTTGTGGTGGTGGGTGGTTGTAGATCAGGAGAAATGGCTATTTGTGGCAAGCCATTTCTCCTGAAGATGTCCAGGAGGAGGTCAGAGAGACGACCTAGCCCTTCTGCAGCTAAAGCAACAGCAGTTTTGGTGCAGACGGTGACGATGTCTGCCTGCTGCTGCCGTCGCTGCGGTGGTTGGGCGTCAGCCGTCTTCCTCCCACGGGCATGGAGTGAGCCTAGGACCTGCCCACCATCAGGTCCCGCTACGTTGGTAGCCTCCACGCCCTTCCTCTCTTCCTCCACAGTGAAGGACACCTCCTCTCCGTCTCCCAGTGATGGTGATGAGGTGGTGGCAGCAGAGAGGAGGATGCCCCTCCTGTGGACGAAATAATCTTTAGAGTTCGAGGTTATGAAGCCATAGCCCTTCAAATGGTTAAACCACTTCACCCTGCCAACAAGACGGTCGGCAGGGGAAGTGGTGTGGTTGGCAGTAGGTGTTGTCTGGGCCATGGCTGGATGTAGACTCTCTCACCGAGTTCAGTCTTTTTTTTTTTTTTTTTTTTTTTTTTTCCTGGCCTATCGACCTTGGTGTTGGTCATTAAGGCCTTTTATTTATTTTATTTTATTTATTTTTATTATATTATATTTTTTTTTTTATTTATTTTTTTTTTTTTTATTTATTTATTATTATTTTAAATTGAATTTCTTGCATATTATTTTATGCATTTATTTTAATTATTATTATTATTATTATTATTATTATTATTATTATTATTATTACATTTAAACTTAAAATTAAACTTATATACTAATTGTCTTTCTTTTCTTTTTGTAACTTTATACAAAATTTACATCCTAGCTAATAAACTAATCTATGTGCCTACTCAACCAATAGCTAACTAGACTAATACCTATTCCAGCCAATCGCTAAACCTAGACAGACAAATCGCTAAACCTATTTTAGACAATCGCTAAACCTAGCTAATACATCATATATATACACAATACACAACACAAAACATATAATATTCATAATTGCAAAAAATATACACAAAATGGTAAGAACAATAGTAATAAAAAGTCACATCACTCTGATCAGTTCGGTCTCCCTCAAGAAAGTCATCAATTTATCAGTCACACCACCATCCCCATCACCTAAGAGAGCTGAGAGTGTGAAGGGGACTTTTACTGCATCACAGTAACTTATGAGGGAAGCACGTTCCCCCACAAATCGCCGACAATGCAGGATGATATGACTGATAGATAACACCGCATTGCAGGTGTTACAATGCGGTGGAAAACGTTTGTCTATATATGGTTCTAAGTGTGTTATCCTGGTGCAGTTGGTTCGCACTCTTGCGAGGATTCTTTCTTCTAGTCTATTGGGCCTGTTGGAAGTGGCCCAATTACCCAGTTGAGGCTTGATGGTAGAGATGTTAAGTCTGGTCCACTGACCTTGCCACAGAAGATTAATTGATTTCTTTCCGAGGGATAGACACGACTGTAGATCACGAGGGACGTCCCAAGTAACCTCGAGCTCTACAGCCGATTTTGCAAGTAAGTCTGCCCGTTCATTGCCATAAATACGACAATGCCCGGGCACCCAGATCAGAGTGAAGGACTTGTTGCATAAGTGCAACTTATTAATGATGCGACCCTGGATTTCATTAGAAATAGTTTGACATGAGTTAATTGCCTGAAGGGCTGACTTGGAGTCTGAGAAAATTACTATTGAATTGTAACGAGAATTTAGTGCATAGTCTATAGCTTTGTCAATTGCAAAAAGTTCTGCTGTAAACACAGATGTATGGATCGGCAATCTATACCTAAGTTCACATTCACTCGACCATACACTCGCACCCACACTTTCATCTGACTTGGAGCCGTCAGTGTACACGTGATGAGACCCCAGGTGACTGCGGATGATACCACCGAACAAGTGGTGTATCTCCAACTCCGGCGCCTTTTCTTTTGATGATGGTAACCACGATGTGTTGACGCCGAAGTTGGGTGTCTCCCACGGTGGTATCTCGTTGATGGTAAACTTGTCGCAGTCCCCAAGGTCTATTTGTAGTTGTTCGGCTAGGAGGTGGAGGCGCACAGCCAGTGGCCTCCGTCTTCCGTGTTGAAGGTGGTGATGTTGTTGGAGGGAGGCACTGGCTACGTTGCCGATCTCCGACTTCCGGATCGTTGACATAGCGGTGTTGAGTGCGAGTTGATCCCGTCGAAGTCGGAGAGGAGGTATGTTCGCCTCCACCTCCATCCTAGCTACACGTGTACACTTCAGAGCTCCCAAACACACACGTAAACATTTATTCTGAAATACATCCAATCTTCCTAGTGTTGTATCTGATGCCGATCCATACACCTGTGAGCCATAGTCTAGCTTTGTACGAATAAGGGTCTTATACACCATTAATAAAGATTTCCTGTCGGCTCCCCATGTGGTACCTGATAGGTACTTAAGGACATTTAAAGGTTTTTCACAACGAACAAGCAAATTATTAACATGATGTGTAAAATTTAATCTTTGATCAAAATGAATTCCTAAAAATTTAACAGAATTATGAAATGGTACCGGTTGGCCATCTAACGTTACGTTAATTTGAGGTACTCTACGTTTACTGAAAATTACTCCGGTACACTTAGGAACGGAAAACTTAAAGCCCCACTGTAAGGCCCATTGGTGGACAGAATCAAGCGCTGCTTGAATCCGTCCTACTGAAAACTGTGCATTACGTGACGAGTGCCACATTGCACAATCATCAGCATACAACGAGTATTTAAGATTCCTGGGAACTAGAGCTGATGACAGAATATCATTGATCATGATGTTAAAAAGTGTTGGACTAAGCACGCTTCCCTGTGGCACCCCGTTCTCTTGGACAAAAATGTCCGATGTTACATTACAGGGAAGGGTGACAGAAAAGGTTCTGTCACGCAAAAAGTTGTTAATGAAAATGGAGTTCAGTCAGCCGAGGCAGCTGCTTATATATACCCCAAACGACTGCTGATTGGCCGATCCTTAAGACCACACGTCTCTGATAGGTTCAGCGATGTAATCGACTCTTCCATAGGTTGCGAGCACGTAAGCTCGTCTGTGATAGGTTGATAAGGCCCTCGCTATCTAAGCCATTTGGTAGGTTATTGCAAGAAGGGCGGGTTGGTTACGGTCAGTTCGAACTGGTTTGCGGGGGACGTCCCACAGCCGACACCTGGTTGTCGAGTGTTGACTGTAGGTACAACGTGACACCTCCCCCCAAAAGAATAAGGCTTCAGGTAGAAGACTTATGGAGAGGCTGCAGATGGGTGAACACGAGTCAAGGTTTCCGCCAGGATGTTGACGGTACCCTTGATGTGCCGGATTTCGATTGGATATTGTTGAAGGAAGAGGGACCATCGTAGAAGGCGTTGGTTGGTGTGTCATACCCTATGGAGGAACACCAAGGGGTTATGGTCAGGGTAGATGAGCAAGGGTTCCACTCCATACAGGTAGCACTGGAACGTTTGGAGTGTATTGATGATCCCCAACAATTCCTTCTCGACAGTACTATAGGAGCGTTGATGTGGCTTCAGTTGAGACGAGTGGTAGCAGACAGGGTGAAGAATTCCATCTGGTTGAGGTTGCAGCAGTACTGCTCCGGTTCCAGTCTCACATGCATCCACATGCAATATGAAGGGCAAGGAGAAATTAGGAGATTTCAACACAGGTTCATGGGTTAAAAAGTCTCTAAGGGAATTAAAGGCTCTCAAACAGTTACTATCCCATTTAAATTTAACTTTGCCACTGGTTAGCCTAGTTAAGGGAGTAGAAATGGAAGCAAAGTTGGGACAAAACCGGCGGTAGAAACCAACCATACCTAAAAATCTTTGAACTTCTTTCCTAGTAGCTGGGATGGGAAAGGATAGGATGGCTTCTACATTGGCTGCCTTAGGTTTAACTTCTCCATTACCCACAATGTGTCCTAAATAGGTCACAGAGGCTGAATAAAAGGTTGATTTGGTCACGTTAACTGTTAATTAAGTTCCAGTCAGTTAAAGACTTTAAAACCCTATCTAATCTATCATGATGTTGGTCTAGGTCGTTGGCCACTATCAGGATATCGTCTAGGTAGGTACTAACTCCAGGGAGGTCTCCGATGATTCCGTTCACCATTTGTTGGAAGGTACTAGGTGCATTACGCAACCCAAATGGCATTACTGTATATTCGAATAACCCAAAAGGAGTAATGAAAGTAGAAATTTGCTGGGCATTCGGAGTGAGAGGCACTTGATAATAGCCTTGTAGCAAGCCTATTTTTGATACATATTTCGCTTGTCCCACGTTGTCAATCAGATCATCTACGCGGGGTAGGGGATAAGCATCAGGTACAGTAAGAAAATTAACTTGCCTGTAGTCTGTACAAAACCTTACACGTCCTCCTTCCTTTGGTACCAGGATTGAAGGTGATGCCCATGGAGAACAGCTGGGGATGGCCAAGTGGTTTTGTAGGAGGTAGTCCACTTCCTGGCGCATCAACTCAGTTTTCTTGGGACCAATCCGATAGGCAGGCTTTCTGATGGGATGAGCACCAGGGATGAGCTTGATTTCGTGGTTGATGTAGGGACCCCTCTTGGGGAAGTCTGTGAATAGTTTGGAATATTTCGTGAAGAAAAACTTTAGTTCTTGTTGTTGATCTAAGTTGAGCGAGTCGAAATGAGTAGGAATGTTAGAGATTATCTTCGAATTTTTGAGAGATGACCAACTTGTTATGAGATCTTTATTACCATCATGACGAGTATTACTATTGAAGCATAACATGGCAGTAGAATTTTCCTCCTCATCAGACCTTACATTATATTTCTTCAGGCGATTTACATGAATCAATTGTTGTGATTTCCTTCTATCAGGAGTGTTGATTACATAGTTGTAATGTTGGAAAACTCGTTCAACCTTGTTTGGGCCAGAAAATTTAGCTGACAAAGGGTTTGATTGGGTAGGAATGAAAGCTAGAACCTTGTCACCTACTTTAAAAATTCGCTTTTTGGATTTTTTTTATCAAAGTTTCCTTTCATCTTTACCTGAGCTGTCTCCAAGTTTTGTTGGGCATAAGTACGTACTTCAGAGAGTACAGCTCGCAAGTTAGCTAGGTAGTTTGAGTCAGTTTCCTTAGAGGTGGAATTTCTGTTTAACCATTTGTCCTTCACAACTCTTAAGGGACCTCGTACTTGTCGACCATACAATAGTTGAAAGGGAGAAAAACCCAAGACTCTCCTGTTTCACTTCTCGAAGAACAAACAACAAGTAATGCAGAGAATCATCCCAATCTCGCTCATGTTCAAGACGAAATTTTTTTATCATGGTCTTCATGGTTTGATGCAACCCTCTAACACACCTTGTGATTCTGGATGATATGCACTGGACAACTGTTGCTGGACACCAAGTTCGTTAAGTACCTCTGTGAATAAATAACTAGTAAAATTGGAACCTCTGTCCGACTGAATAACTGTAGGAATGCCAACCCGAGTGAACGTATACGATTAAGATGGGTGACTATGGTCTTTGCACAGATGTTCTGTAAAGGGAAAGCCTCAGGATAACGAGTGGTAGAACACATCACTGTTAAAATATACTGATTTCCCTTCTTGGTACGTGGTAGATAAGTCTGTGCAGCTTTTCCAGTCAACTTAGGTTACAGTAGCCACTTCCAGTGTTCTTCTGGCCAGTTTAAATGTTCAGCTGTATTTTCAAACAATTCAAAGTATCCATCTGGATCACACTCTATAAAGGCAGGAACGAGTTTAAGGTTTCTGGCGAGATCAAGCACATGAAGAGTCCTATCTCCAGCTATAACATTTTGAAGCTCAGAATGAGCTACTTGTAGTTCATGTTATCTTTCTTTTTCTCTCTATTCTCGTTTTTTTTCTTTTTCTTCTCGTTCTTTTTCTTTTTCTGCACTTCTCTTTTCTTCCAGTTCAAGCTGATATTGTCGCTCTCTTTCTCGGTCTGCATTTCTCTTCTCTTCCAGTTCAAGCTGAAGTTGTAGTATCTCGGAAGTAGTCATCTGGTCTGTCTCTGTTTGTCGAGCACCAGCTCCTTCCTCGGTCGAATCTTCCCAGTCCAGATCAGTGTCTTTTAATATGCCAGAGTTAAACAAATTATTTAGGACGAATTTTGCACGTTGATCACGGGTAGTGGAACTCTTATATGGTATTTCCCATCTACACAGAAGATAAGTAATTTCGTCCTTGTTAGCATATTTAAAATAGTCAAGTCCACTGACAGGGTTTTGTTCAAACTTCTTAACATTGAATGACATGTTGAAGTCTGCAACAAATCAAATATCACTAAGACAAGGTGAATGAATCACGATAATGAAATGTTAGAGTAAAAGATGATCACATGTGATAGAGTAGGGTAGGTAGGTAGGTAGATCTACGGTCACGGACTGTGACAGAAAGGATAGGTAATCAGGACTATGATTACGGTCACGATCTGTGACAGAGAGGACCTATTGGTATAACAACTAAGCGGATCTCTCCATAAGCGCCCCACGATTTGCTTATGGTAACCAGGACAATGAATAAAAGAGATCGAGCCCTTATGTCTCCCGATATAATGAGTGAAAAGACGTTCTAAACTACGGTCTAAAACACTACAACGAAACGATGGGTAAGACTAAGGTGTGAGCTTTAGGAGTTTGACAATAAGGTAGGGTTCGCTGTACGAATGAAGCTTTATAGCAGATGTGGGAACGATTGCTACAATACCATCTCTGCTCAAACTCTTGTATGCTTTATCCACTGAGGGGAATTGGATAACTATAATTAATCTTAAGCATGAATATTGCATAAACGTATCTAAATCAACCTGAAAATGAAGTGTAGGCTTAAGCGATAATCAAATTAAGTTATAGATCAAAAATAGAAATGCAATTATTAAGATTGAAATAATATCTCTGGACAGGCGCCCAATTCTGCTACAACCCCAGTGTTGTTGGAAACCCTAGCCGCCAGCCTTCCGCTTCCTCCAGGTATGAACTAAGGTGGGTCCAGCAGGTCAGGGGATGGCGTGATCACGGCGTCATCACGTGATTGACGCTACATACGGGAACCTAGAGACAGAATATAAAAGAGCGGGCTGGCGCTTGTGAGAGAGAGATACCAGCGAGCTACTAAGGAGGAAGGACCAACTGTACAGCTCCGGACATATCAATGATCCACACCCCATCCATCAGCGACTTGGTTTGTGCCTCGTCGGATCTGGTAACAGTTGCAGGTGGAGGGAGGGGGGATGTTAGTGGAAGAGGAGAAGAGAAATGTGGGCGGAGCTATATAGGAGGGTAACGAATGATCCGGTAGAGAGACTTGTGTCAGGAGGAATGAATGAAGCATACACTGTGAACGGTATCGAATCACCAATAGTATAAAGCAGGGTTCTTCAAACTTTTTCAGTCGTGACCCAGTTTTTACTATGACATCATTCTCGCGACCCATACAGAAAGATCTTTTACAATTGATCAGAATTATCAACCAAAGAAAATACAAGGCCAGAAACTGAAACGTAATAATTATGATTAAAAGGAATTCTAACCAGAATTATAAACACTGCCTCACCTACCCCTCCCTCTCTCTCTCTCTCATTCTCTCTCAAGAAGGCTAATATTTGTGCAATGATTTTGTTTTATTGATAATTAAATATATGAATATTCAATTATAAAAATATATTAGGTGGATTCATGTATGAACTTCATATTTATATTATTGTCACGAACATTATTATTCTATTTTATTCATGTATTTATTTTTGTGAGCCTGCGACCCAGTTTGGTGGAAATCGGGACACGTAGTTTGAAGAATCCGGGTTTAAAGAAGTGCATACTGCATTAACGTAGGTGGATATAGAAGAGAAGAAATGTGATGATTTGAGGCGAGGGTGAGGGGGAAGAGGGTAAGAAAAATGAAGGTGATTAGTTGAAAAGTAATAATAAACAAATATAATTAGAATATCTGTTACATTATATCCTTTAAATAAAGGCACTGTCTTTTGTTCACCATCGTAGTGGGATAGACTCCTGAATATATATTATCCTTTGGATATTAGACAGCTATCCCTGTATTCCTTTTATCCCTCGTGCTTGCCCCGTAGGGGAGTATTGCCTGTAATGATGTAGGCAATACTTTAAGGGTTTTGGCGCCCCTTCGGCCACCGCCACTAGCTTATATTACTTCAACTGTCCCTCCTTTCTTCCTATTTCATTCTTGCTTGCTGTCACACCTCTCTATCACCTTTTCCTGGTGCTAAATGACCTCGCTGTTACGCCACCTAATATCAATCAAATCCCTCGTGCTTGTAGTCCACCCTATTTATCACCTTCTCCCAAGCCCAGCTGTTTTGTTTTCTTTTTCGGCAGAAGACGGTTTAATTTTCTAACTTTTTTAATAATCATATTTGTCAACAAATTCATTAAACTATTTACCAGGATTTTTTCTTCTAAATATGCATTTCCTTAAAAATAATCGATGTTAAACTTAATTAGGCGCCGCTATATGGCGTTTTCAATAAACTTGGTCTAATTATATGCATAGGCTATATATATTAAAGTATCTCTCAAGTAACTGACAACCTTACACATCCTCCCCACTGTCTTATCCCTCTCTCGCTTGCCCTTCCCTCCTTTCTTACCGTTTATCTTTTCTTTCTCATATTTTTAACCTTCCCATTCATTCTTAAAGTGTTTTAATGGCATAGGCCTTTCTCCCTTATCACTTATAGTCCAATTATATGATTCGAAAAACTACGGCTGAGATTATGTTATAGATCGCATTTTGGTTCTCAATATGTAGAGGTTGATTGATTGATTGATATTAGGCGCCGCAACAGCGAGGTCATATAGCGCCAGAAAACGGTGATAGAGAGGCGAGACAACAAGAAGGAAGGAAATAGAAAGAAAAGAGTGGTAGTTGAAAAACTAAAAGCTAGAGGCTGGGGCCGAAGGGGCGCCAAAACCCTTAAAGTATTTCCCACATCACTAATGCAGGCAATACCCCCATACGGGGTCAATATGTAGAGAATTTAGAAAACAACTAGAGATTTATGGGGAAAGATATATGAATTATTTAGAATTAAGTATTGGCAGATACTCATTATTATCCCAGCCACAGCATTTCGCCTCCATAAAACTGAAGGACTATAGGTTTCATGCATTGCCATTTGCTAGTTTGTTGCTAGTCAGAATGTTAACTTGTTAAACCCATTTGCAGGAAAGAGAAATATATTATATCTTTCTTTTTAAGTTACTTATAGGTATTTTTATTAAAATCTGTTTCGATATACATTACCTTACTTTTATCTAGTTCCAGCATTACTGCGTAGAACACCATATGACACAATAAGGACCACAAGGACAGTAATGGTGATCAACGTGATGCTCATGTATCTCTTTATAGGTTACTGAACACAGTGTTTTATGCTCAACTTCAGAATAATGTTCTCAGCATCACAATGATAGGCTGTTCCCTTGCCCTACACTACTACATAAGCGACACTGTAACTACCGACTCTCCACGACGCAACATCGGCAGGCTGGCATTCCCCCATACCATATGTACTGCACCTTTGTATGTTACCAAATAAACTGTACAGTGTATTCTAGAGTCTGTTTACCAGGGTAGATGCATAAGGAGTTTCCTTACTGTCTCAATACAAAACCACATATACCACTCACAGAAGACTTCATAACATTCCAATTCCTCCAGAAAACACGACGACGACGACGAAAATAACTGAGCTTGTAAAAGGTTAGGATCGATCTGGTGACCTTTTATTTTGTGCTGTTGGTTGTGGTAAAATTAGAGTGCCTTATTCTTCTAAACAAGTAATAAGAAAAACAACAATAGCAGCAACAACAACAAGAAAGATAGCAAGAACAACAACAACAACAGCAGCAATAACAATAACAAGAACAGCAATAAGAACAACAAGAACAATATCAAGAAAAACAACAACAACAAGAACAAGAAAAACAACATCAACAACAGCAACAACAACAAAAATAACAACAACAACAACAGAAAATTGGAGATAAACGAATCCTTCAAATACTGCCACGAAACACACACACACACACACACACAACAACAACACTACTAAAACTACACACACACACACACACACACAACAACAACACTACTAAAACTACACACACACACACACACACACACACACACAACAACAACAACAACACTAAAACTACACACACAAACACACACAACAACAACACTAAAACTACACACACAAACACACACAACAACAACAACTACAATAAAACTACACACACACATACACACACCTGTATGGAAGAAGATTATGTGTTTCGTGGCATGGTCAGGAGGAATCTGAAGCCTCCAATTCACATACACAATCACAAGAAGGTCCTTAAAGGTTACTCAGTAGTATGTGGTTCAGTTATTCGTTGGTATCCGTACTAACCACACCTATTCGGTTCCTTCTCTCTATCTACCTATCTATCTGCTTCTATCTATCCATTTCTTTTCGTATCATTCTATCTATCTATTTTATCTATCAATCCTATCTATTCTATCTATCTGCTTCTGTCTATCTATCTATCCAATTCTATTCGTATCCTTCTATCTATTTATTCTATCCATTCCATCTATCTGCTTTTATCTATCTATTTATCTATCTGCTTCTATCTATCCATTTCTATTCGTATCCTTCCATCTATAATTAGAAGAATAAAAGAAATAGATAAAAACAATAGAAATAGAAAAAAAAACATAAAAGAATATAAAAATATAAAAATCGAAGAAGAAATAGATAAAAATTATAGAAATAGAAGAAATATATAAAAATAAAAAAATATAAAAATCGAAGAAGAATTAGATAAAAATAGAAAAATAATAGAAAAATAGAAGAAGAAATAGAAGGAAATAGAAAAAATATAAAAATAGAAGGCAATAGAAATATGATAGAAACTACTAAAAGGAATTAGAAAAATAATAGAAGAAAACAGAACGAACTAGAAAAAATAAAAGAATTAATAGAAACATAAAAATTTATAGAGAAATTGTGTTGTTTTAAAAATGTGTCAATTCTGTTTGTGTAGATTACCACTATATGTAAGTATTGTGTGTGTGTGTGTGTGTGTAGTACATGGGTGTCGTGTGTGTGTGTGTGTGTGTGTTAATTATTTATGTGTGTGTGTGTGTGTGTGTGTGTATGTTAATTATGAGTGTGTGTGAATTTATATGTGTATGTATATTGTAAGAGAGTGTGTGTGTATACAGCTTTGTATTTATATGTGTATATATATTGTGAAAGTGTGTGTGTGTAAAGTATATATGTGTGTAAATTCATATTATAAAAGAATGTGTGTGTGTGTGTGTGTGTGTGTGTATGTATATATTGTGTAAGCATTATACAAGAATGTGTGTGTGTGTGTGAGTGCGTGTGTGTATCAAATCAATGTGGTCCCAAGGCCATGAACTTTAAGGAGAGGGGAGGAGGGGGTGTTTTCTCTACAAAATGGAAGGCTTCTGATTCCTCCAAACCATCCCAGGAAACAAAACACACACACACACACACACACACACACACACACACACACACCTATATGGAAGGATCTTGTTTGTTTCGTGGCATAGTTAAGAGGAATCAGAAGCCTCCAATTTTTAATACAAGATCACAGGGTCCTTTAAGTATTCTCTCTCTCTCTCTCTCTCTCTCTCTCTCTCTCTCAATATATAGACTATGTGTTCAATATAGGTGTGTGTGTGTGAGTCAGTCCTTCACTCTCACCCGTGCAAGTCAGCTCTCTCTCTCTCTCTCTCTCTCTCTCTCTCTCTCTCTCTCTCTCTCTCTCTCAAGCCTAAGTGAAATAATTAGACAAAACCTGAGACTTTGGAAATACATTGGATATATTACGACTCTGACCAAGCTTACCACAGTACAGGGAAAAAAGGATTAAAAATATATATAATAATAATATTAATAATAATAATAATAAAAGTAGATTTCACCATCCAGCATGTTTGATGAGGTAAGGTTGTTTTAATCTATGTGTGTTTTTTTTATTTGTGTGTTTTATGGTTGAATTGGAGGGCTACAGATTCCTCCAAACTATGTCACAAAACTGTAGTTAGTAATATTAATTTTTTGAAGTGTGTGTGTGTGTGTGTGTGTGTGTAAGAGTAGATAAATATGTGAGCATTATTATTGTGTGTATATGAGAGTATAGGTGTGTGTGTTCTAACCTATTTGTATCTTTACAGGATTGAGTCAAGCTCGTAATGTCCGGTATTTTAAAATCCAATTATCATATTTTTCTTTAAAGATATGTATGTTTTTGACACACACCACTTCTTCTGGTAATTTTTTCCATTGATCTATTACTCTATTTGGAAAACTATATTTCTGTACATCTTTGTGTGTGTGTGTGTGTTTGTGTGTGTGTGTGTCACCACTTCTTCTGGTAATTTATTCCATTAATCTCTTACTCTATTTGGAAAACTATATTTCTGTACAACTTATCTCCTGTGTCCTCTCATTGTAGGTTTTCCTTGTTGACATAAGTTTTCTATATCTATAATTTCTTTTTCTGTGTAAGCCATAATCATATCTCCTCTCTTTCGTCTTTCTTCCAGTTTAGGTAATTTTAGTTTCTTTAGTCTTTCTTCATAGCTTAGTTCTCTTAGACTTGGTAACCATCTTGTTGCTTCTCTTTGTACTTTTTCTAATTTAGTGATATGTTGCTTTAAATGTGGGTTCCATACTACTGCAGCATTTTCTAAGACAGGTCTTATAAAGGATGTTATTATTTTCTTGACAATTTCTTCGTCTATATTAGTGAAGGCCACTCTCATATTTGTAAACAATGTATACATGTTTCTCACTTTTTTCATTTATATGATCATCTGGTGTCAATTTCTTAATTATCATTACTCTTAAATCTCTTTCTTTCTCTGATTCATTTAATATTTTGTTTCCAAGTTTAAATTGCCAATTTGGTCTTCTCTCACTTTTTCCCACTTAATAACATAACATTTATCTGTATTAAACTCTATCTGATATTTGTTACTCGTATGTGTGTGTGTATAGCCAGGCATGTGTATATGAGTGTGTATGCATATTATGTGTGTGAGTGCGTATGTGTGTGCGTATTGCAGAAAAGTGTTGCAAGGTGTTAGTTGCATTGAGACAGTGAGCGTAGCAGCACTACTGCTATAACTACGTCTACTACTACTACTACTACTACTACTACTACCATTACAATTACTACTACTACTACTACTACCATAACAACTGCTACTACTGATACTACTACCATAACAACTACTACTATTAATACTACTACCATAACAACTACTACTACTACTACTACTACTACTACCATTTCAATTACTATACTACCATTACAAATACTGCTACTACCATTACAACTACTAATATTACTACTACTATTACTACTACTACTATCACCATCGCCACTACTACCTTCCTTTCTTCCCTCCTTCCTTCAATATGTCCTCCTCCATACCTGGATTTACAGCAGAAAAATTCCAGGTTGTGTGTGTGTGTGTGTGTTTTAACAAATGTTTTGGTGTGTGTTACATTGTTTTGGTGTGTTCTTACCTATTTGTTCTAACCTATTTGTACCTTTTCAGGATTGAGTCAAGCTCGTAATGTCCCGTATTTTAAAACACAATTATCATATTTCTCTTTAAAGTTATGTATGTTTTTGACACGCACCACTTCTTCTGGTAATTTATTCCATTCGTCTACTACTCTATTTGGAAAACTATATTCCTGTACATCTTTATCTCCTCTTCTTTTAATTAATTTCTTACTGTGTCCTCTCATTGTAGGTATTCCTTGTTGACATAAGTTTTTTATATCTATCTTTTTTTTTCTGTGACACATTTGTAAACCATAATCATATCTCCTCTCTTTCGTCTTTCTTCTAGTTTAGGTAATTTTAGTTTTTTTAGTCTTTCTTCATAGCATAGTTCTCTTAGACTTGGTAACCATCTTGATGCTGCTCTTTGTACTTTTTCTAATTTAGTGATATGTTTCTTTAAATGTGGGTTCCATACTACTGCAGCATATTCTAAGGTAGGCCTTATGAAGGATGTTATTATTTTCTTGACCATTTCTTCGTCTATATTAGTGAAGGCCACTCTCATATTTGCTAACAATGCATACATGCTACTCACTTTTTCATTTATATGGTCATCTGGTGTTAATTTCTTTTTTATCATTACCCCTAAGTCTCTTTCTTTCTCTGCTTCATTTAATATTTTGTTTCCAAGTTTGTATTGCCAATTTGGTCTTTTTCTCACTTTTTCCAAACTTTATAACATAACACTTATCTGCATTAAACTCCATCTGCCATTTATTACTCCACTCTACTATTTTGTCCAAGTCATCTTGTAACTTTTTACAGCAGTCTTCATTTTTAATTGTTCTTTGTACCTTTGCATCATCAGCAAACATATTCATGTAAGTGCCATCTGTAATATTTACTTTTTTCTTGTATTTTTTCTGATATTCTCGTATATTACTTAGTAAGTTTGTAACACATGATCTTTCTTCCTAAACTCAAATTGTCTCTCTGTTACCATATCATTTTTCTCCAGGTGTTCCACCCAATTTTTTCTTATAATTTTTTCCATAATTTTACCCACTACACTGGTTAGTGATACTGGTCTATAGTTAAGTGGGTCTTGTCTATTTCCTTTCTTAAATAATGGGACTATATTTGCTTGCTTTCAACTTTCTGGTAATTTTCCTTATTGTAATGAGTTTTGAAATATTATAAATAATGGCTTACTTAGTTCTTTAGCACATTTTTTTAATACCCAACATGAAATTTCATCAGGTCCACTTGCTTTAGTTTTATCCACAGCTTCTAACTCTTTTTCTATTTCTAATCTGCTCACCTCAAACTCTTTTAGTTCATACGTGTTTGTGTTTGTATTTTCTTCTGGTGTGAATACATTTTCCTTTGTGAATACAGACTTAATTTTTTTATTTAATATTTCGCAAATTTCTTTTTCTTCTGTATACATTTTTCCTTCATTCATAATGTTTTGAATTTTGTCCTTTTTTTGTTTTGCTTTTAATGTAACTGTAGAATAGTTTTGGTTGTTCCTTACTTTTATTAATAAAATCTTTTTGATATTCTACTTGGGCTTCTCTTCTTATCTTCGTATATTCATTTCTTGCACTTTTATATTTACTATATGCTCTTTCACTTCCATGTCATCTTAATTAATCTGTTCCATTAGGTGTCTCTCTTTTTCTTGGCTTCTATACATTTGCCATTAAACCATTGTTTGATTTTGTTAGTAAGTGTTTTTTTGTTTGGGATGTACTTATTCACTCCTTCCTGATATATTTTGCAAAAATTTAAATATTGATCATTTATGTTATCAACGTCCATCATTTCGTTGCAATTAATATTTCTGAAATACTTTTTAAATTAATTGTAATTTCCTTTTTTAAAGTTTTGTATTTTGTTTGGTTTATCTTGGACTTCTATTATGTCATATGATATTATGAAATCCCATTTTATTACAACATGATCACTTTTTTCTAGTAAATATTAAGTCTAATAGTGATGGTTCATCAGTTCCTCTTATTCTTGTATTATTAGTAATATGTTGTGTTAACAAGAAGTCTTGAATTGAATCTAGTAATTTATTATTCCATTGCTTCATAATTTCTCCAATCTATATTGGTGTTAAAGTCTCCTGTTAATATTAACATCTGAAATTTGTCTGCCATCGATTGTAGCATTTCTTTGAGGTTCTTCTATGTGAAATTTATTAGTTCTTAATATTCATTATTATCCCATGTTCTTGTCTTTGGTGGCATATATAATGTAGCAACAGTAATTACTTCTTCTGGTGTTATAACATCTACTGCTATTAATTCAACTTTATCTGATACCAGTAATTCTGTTTTGTTTACCTTTAAATATTTATGGGTTAAAATCGCTACTCCACCTCCATTTTTTCCTACTCTATCTTTTCTCCATATGTTGTATTCACACAGGTAAAATACATCATTTGTTCTTTTATTATTTAACTTAGTTTCTGTGAAGCATATGTTCTGTGGTTTTTCTTCTTGTGTAACATCTTTAATTTCAGTTAATTTAGATACAATGCCATCTACATTTGAGTATATCATTTTTATTTTTTCATTTCTGTATAATTTTCCTAGTCGACATCTCATTTTCTCCACCATTTTTTTACTTGCATTCCCACTACTCTGTAGAAAAAATGTCTGTCCTCTTCTTCAGTTCTTTCACTGTTCTTCCTTTTTGCTTCTTCCACTATTTCTCTAAGTATTTCTCTATCTTCCTTGTTAAGCATCTGACTACCTGTATATTGTTCCATTCTTCAGAGTCCTTCAAATTCCTGGCATTTAACAATACAGTTCCTACCATGTTACTACTCTGTACAATTATCTTTAGTGGTCTCATTTCATCTTTTTCATATTTCCACATTCTGTGGAATTCTTCTATCTTTACTTCTTCTTCCTCTTCTTCCATTATGGTTTTCATTATACCTGTGATTTTGTTTATTTCTTCTTTATTCCTAGCTATTTTATTCCCCATTTCCTCTTCTTTTACTCCATATATTATTATTGATTTATCATATCAATTGTCTCACTGACAAACCTTACATTTTTTCTTATTACTTCTTATACTTCTTTCTCTATGTCTATTATTCCTTTATCTTGCTTCATGTTTGTTTTTATTTCTTCTTTTTCTTTTAGAATCTGTGCATATGTATTAACCATTTCTTCATTACATGCATTTACTACATCATTTGCCTGTTATATTTTCTCTTCAATTTCTGTGTGTGTGTGTGTGTGTGTGTGTGTGTAGGTTTTTAGCACACACGCACACATACACAGTTACACACACACATCGATTGCAGTCACTTGTGCTTGCATTTTTTACGCCTAGCTAGTATGAACCGGATCCTTGGTGTGCGTGTATGTGTGTGTGTGTGTGTGTATGTGTGTGTGTGTGTGTGTTGAGTTCCTGGTATTACACACACACACACACACACACAGCTACGTATAAAAAATGTAAACAGATGAATGCTATCGATTTGTGTGTGTGTGTGTGTGTGTGCTAAAAACCTACACACACATACACACACACACAATGAGATATGGCTAATCAATGTTGGCAGTGCTGGGACATTTTGCACACACACACACACACACACACACACACACACACACACACACACACCAACCCACTTACTGACAATCAATCCACATACACACCAATCCACCTATACACCCACCCACTTACCAACCAACCACCCCCGCATATCCACCCACACACCAACTCCACCACCTACCCACAAACCCACCCAGATACTCACCCACCAATCCACCTACCAACCCACATACTCACCCACTTACCCACCCACCTACTAACCATCCCACCCACCTACTAACCAACCTACATATCCACCAACCAACCCACATACATACCCACTTACTTACCAACCAACCCACATACCTACCAATCCACCAACCACCCCACCCACATACTCACTCACCAATCCACCAACAAACCCACATACTCACCCACCCACCCATATTTCAGAACGGTGAGTGGGTGGAGAAAGACGGAGGACCAAGAAGTATCCCAGGTAGTCTGATTTACAAAGACTTCTTACCCCTTCCTGACCCTGATCGATCTACCTGCTTGTATACTGCTTATCAGAGCTTTAGGTAGGTATAGGTAAGGTTATCTGCTTAATTTGTTACCTGCTGACATGGTTAATTTATTACCTGCTTACGTGATTAATTTGTTACCTGCTTACGTGATTAATTTGTTACCTGCTTATATGATTAATTTGTTACCTGCTGACGTGATTAATTTGTTACCTGCTTATATGATTAATTTCTTACCTGCTGACTTGATTAATTTGTTACCTGCTTATATGATTAATTTGTTACCTGCTGACGTGATTAATTTGTTACCTGCTTATATGATTAATTTGTTACCTGCTTATATGATTAATTTGTTACCTGCTTATATGATTATTTTGTTACCTGCTTATATGATTATTTTGTTACCTGCTTACCTATTTATTTCATTATTTATCTGTATGTTTGTTTGCTTATTTATATATGTGTGTGTTTGTTTCCTTCGTGTTTGTGTGTGTGTGTTTACTATGTTTGTTTCCTTGATGTGTGTGTGTGTGTGTGTGTGTGGGTTCTTCCTTAATGTTTGGCTGTGTGTGTTTACCGTGTTTACTTTGTGTGTGTGTTTACTATGTGTGTGTATTTACTATGTGTGTGTGTTTACCATGTATGTGTGTTTATTATATGTGTGTGTGTGTGTTCAGTATGTGTCTGTGTGTTCAATATGTGCTTACCGTGTTTAATATGTATGTATGTTTACCGTGTTTACCATGTGTGTGTGTTTACTGTGTGTGTGTGTGTGTGTGTGTGTGTGTGTTTACTATATATGTGTGTTTACTATGTTTACATCCTTCCAGTGAGACAGTACAACAAGCCAATGATTGGTTGAAGGGACTGACAGGAGTAGATTTGGTCAACTGTGAGTCACTACCATTCTACTCCTCAGCTACTAGTCCAACCTATCTACCTGACTCATGGCCTTCTACCACACACGTCAGGTTAGTAGTAAGTGGTATGACCTGACCTGACCTAAACAAAACTTGAGCTATTATAAGTTGAATTTCAAATCTGTTCTCAAATTTTTATGTCTCTCCTTTCTATATATATACACACACACACTCACACACACACACACATGCATGCAATTACACACATACACAATCACACATATATGCATGCAATTACACACACATGCATGCAATCATACACACACATATGAATGCAATTACACACTCACACATGTTTACATGCAATTACACACACATGCATGCAATCACACACACATGCATGCAATTACACATACACTCATGCATGCAATTACACACACACATAATTACACACATATATATATATATATATATATGCAATTACACACACACACACACACTATCTCACATATATGCATTCAATTCTACACACACATGCATACAATTAAACACACACACACACACACACACACACAGGGGTATACGAGTGTGGCTAAGGATTGTCCCAGAGATGGAGACAACACACAACGGCCGTCTCCTCCTAAGTTACCGGGACTTCTCACCTCGACTAGACACCAAAAACCTCTTCAGCCGTGACCACGAGGACGCCAACACGGTACTGCAGAAGGTGAACGAGTACCTGGCAACGAGGACATCACCTGCACGAGTCTTATCCCTTCAGACACTTGTAAGTTGGTGGAGTCGAGTTTCGAAAGATTTTGGTTTGAAAGATAAAGAAATTATTTTGTTTTTTTTGGGGAGTTCTATTTTTATTAATGGCAAATCATCCAACTGGTCCAACTTAACTAGTAGTGTTCCGTAAGCATTAGTACTGGGACCGGTACTATTTTTAAGGTGGAAGGTAAATTTGGAGCAACTGATTTCTCCAAACTATTCCAAGCAACAGAACACCATAATGTTTGTTTCATCTGGTCCTGTTTCCTGGCATACTATGGAGGAATGAAGGCACTCCAATATAACAAAAGTAAATTACCCCCTTAATAGATGACTTAATTCAAGTGCTTAATATAATCAAAGGCATCGACAATATGAATCACAACAAACACTTATCTCACAATTGACCAAACAATTTACACGAGAGGAAATGGTTGCATTTTTTCCTTTTCTGGGGAGTGGTGGGTGGGTGGGGAAGAGCCTCCTTTTTTGCTATACTTTTCCTCATCCTTGTAGGTTAGTTAAAATAGCAAAATCAAGCAGCCTCGATAGGACCAGTAGATTTGTTGCTGTTTGAATATCCTCTCTCTCTCTCTCTCTCTGCGGGTACTCGGGTTGTCGTTCCGAGAGAGCTCTCACTACCTGGAGTGTTATCACTCCTTGGAGTGGGCAAAGAAGTACCCAAACCTCTTGGAGGTCAGTGGTTGGTGAGATTCCCCGTTCCTCTTCTATCAACGAACTTCTCATCCCTTCTCTTCTCAACCACTGGTCCTCATCTCTTCCTCTACATCAGCCTGTCAGTTGGGTGACATTGGAGTTCACTCTTATGGTACTCATGAGGCAGGTGTTGTGGATTTCCCTCCACTCTACAACATGTGATATTTCAGTACCTTAGTCTTGCTGGAAGGGCACCTGATTGCTCCTAGAGTTGGTGGAGCACACTTGGTGACAAGTGCCACCGGCCAGGCCCCAAAAGGGTCGCAGGGGTTCTAGTTGGGTGTTTCGGATGGTGAGGCCGAGTTGCTGGTCCCTTTCTTTCTTTGCCAGCCTTGCCCTGGGTGGCTACGCCGGTCCCCTCCTGGGGGACAAAATGTTTGAGGACAAAATGCCACTGTGCACCGGGTTGGGAAGGCCTCACTCATGACCGGGGCCCAGGGCAAGCGGATGGTCATATTCTGGCATTTTCTGACCCTGCAGGAACTCCCTCCTAGTGTTAGAGGCATCTAGCACAGCAGTATCTGTTTCCATGCATTCTCTTTTTTATGCAATTTATGGTGACGACCCTAAGTACCCTAAGTATTTGATAGCTTTTCTTGTTTTTGACACATTAGAACTTGTTAGAAAGAATATTCAAAGCAACAACAATGAATCAGAAACCCAAGTCAAAGAACGGACCTTCTTGTAGAAAGTTTGTATGTCCGGAGTGCGAGGTCTACAGGTGGACTGAGGACTTTAGTGGTGCAAGCCACAAAGACCTAACGGACCACCCTACACCTTGTGACTTCTGCAAGCTCCGAAAAGAGCACTCGCAGGAGATGAATGACTTGAAAAATCAAATTAAGATCTTGCAAGATATGGTAGAAACCCTGAGGGCGGGTCATGTTGGTCAGCGTAGCTGCACCGAGGAACCGTCAACCTCAGAGGAGTCTACTAATAAAATAGTGGCCAGAGAAAGTAAAGAAAATAAAGGAAAGAAACAAAAAGGAAACAAAGAAAGACAAAGAAAGGAGCTAGGCCTACTGCTCCAAGCACAAGTGACCCTAGAGGGTCACAGAGTTCTCCAAATGGGAACTCTGATGGGTTTACTCAGGTGACTCGGTGGAAGGCTGCTAAATGTAGTCATAAACCTCCAAACCCAGAACCCATCACAACTTCCAACCGATATGAACTTCTCTGCTCTGAAGACAGGGAGGCCATATTGGTTGGTGACTCTCTAGTCATGGGTCAGGATAGGCACTTTGGTGCAGTAAATGGCACCAAAAGATCTGTCAAGTGCCTTTCAGGAAGAAAAACTAAAAAAAACATGAAATGAAGTAGAAAAACTACCAGTCAGTGAAAGCACAACGGTAGTTGCACAGGTGTCAGGTAACGATCTGTTCCTTAGGAATGGAGAGACCGGCAACACTGAAGAGATCATCCTCAATGCCATGTACATGGTGGATGAACTCAAGAGATTTAATAGGACAGCAGTAATAGGAATTCTCCTCAGACTTGGTGCCGGTTCCCATGCTCTCTCTAAAGACATTGGGGTAAATGATAGGCTTGAGTACATGTGTACCCCTCTTGGTGTTCGGTTTGTGGACCCATACAATGTGTTTTATGAGTGAGCAGACCTTTACTTGCTGGATGGGGTGCACCTTAACAAGCGAGGGAAGGAAGTCTTCGGGGACATGGTGAACCAGGTCCTCTACCGTGTAGTTAGATCTACCCATGTGGTCAGAGAGGGTCGTCAACCCAACGACAGTGATGCTTCTGAAGTGACACCCATAGAGGTGACACCACCTTTGGAGAAAAGGGTGGGAGCATCCTGTCAGAACGAGGGAGGTTCTTCCACAGAGGGTACCCTGGTACCTGAAGTGGTTGCACCACCATCTACGGTAGCTGATGCTGCCAACCTTAGCTTGGTCAGCGATGAGCCTTCGGGAAACGTATCAGGCTAGGGAGTCAGTCAGTTCAGACAGACTCCCTCAGTGTAGTACTGATAAATGCTAAGTCAGTTAGAAACAAATTTAATGAGCTCAGAGCTCTGATAGCAACTGAAAAAGTAGATATAATAGCTATAACAGAGTCCTGGATCCATGCAAGTGGAAGGGACTATATAGGGGAATTCCATATCCCTACCTTTAGATTATTTCATAGAGACCGACCCGATCGGGAGGGAGGAGGAGTAGCCCTGTATATCCGAGACTCCCTAGATCCAGTGATCTGCAAAGTCGGGTCAGAACAAGAAGTGTTAGGTGTTGACATGACAGTGGGAAGTGGAGTGTATAGACTCATTGCAGTCTACCGTCCACCGCACCAACCCATTGATGATGATTCTAAGTTATATAATGAACTTTGTGATCTAATAGGGGAGAAGATTACTATTATACTTGGTGACTTCAACTGCCATGTTAACTGGGTAGGTAAAACAGGAGATGCAGAATCAAGAAGGCTCATTGACTTTGCTGATGAAGCTTTCTTGACTCAGTGGGTGACTGAGCCCACAAGGGGAACCAATATATTAGATCTTGTGTTCACCTCTGAAGATGACCTTGTCTCTAGCTTGACTGTAGATGAGCCATTGGGAGGAAGTGGCCATAATATAATTAGGTTCTCACTGCAAGTACCCAAGTCTAAAGTTAAAATTCAGAAACAGAGCAAACCCGACCTCAGTAGAGCAGATTTCTGTAATCTGAGAAAGGGAGTTAGTGCAATGCATTTCGAAATGGGCCAAGGGGTGAATGAGTCCTGGTGCATATTTCGAGACTGCTTTATGGCACAACAATCAATGTTCGTGCCCTCGAAGCCAGTTGGATCCCATATGTCCCAACCCAAATGGTTCACACGAGAAATAGCAGCTACAATTAGGAAAAGAAAGGCAGCCTACCGCCAGTTCAAAAGAACTGGTAATTTAGAGATACAAAGTGAATATTACCACCTACGTAGGAAGGTGAAATCACTTGTAGACAGAGCCAAGCGTAACGAGGAACTCCGGATTGCAGCCTTGTGTAAGGAGAATCCCAAGGAGTTTTTTGGTTATGTAAACAGCAGAAAAGCAATTAGAAATAAGATAGGCCCATTGCATGACTGGAACGGTGTCTTGCAAAACTCTGATGAAGAGATGGCAGACATTCTAAATTCCCATTTCTCATCAGTGTTCACCCGAGAAGATGGGGGTAACATCCCTGAGCCAGGCACTACCCATGAGGGTGTTACCATAGAAAGAGTCCAATGCAGTGAAGCAAAAGTTAGAGACAGAATAGGTAAATTAAGTGTCAATAAATCTCCCAGTCCTGATGAATTTCTTCCTAGGGTCTTGCGAGAGGTATGTGACCAGGTAACCCCTCACCTGGCTGCTATCTTCAATATATCGCTTGAAACAGGAGAGGTCCCATCTGACTGGAAGGAAGCAAATGTGACTCCCATATTTAAAAAGGGAGATCACAATCTTCCTGGAAACTACCGACCAATCAGCCTTACATCTGTAGTAGGAAAGGTATTGGAGGGTATAGTTGCAGATAGAATAGTAGATCATCTTGAATCATATAATTTATTGTATGATTCACAGCATGGTTTTAGGCGTCGGCATTCATGTTTGACCAACTTGATTGAATTTTTCCACGGTATGCTTTCTGAGTATGATCAGTGCCGGGCAATAGACATCCTTTATCTGGACTTTTAGAAAGCCTTTGATAAAGTACCTCATCAGAGGTTGATGGCAAAAACCCGTGCACTGGGAATAAGGGGCATGCTTTCTAAATGGATTGAGAATTGGCTGACTGACCGGCGCCAAAGAGTAGTAGTCAATGGGGAAGCCTCAAGTTGGGCATCAGTCACAAGTGGGGTTCCTCAAGGTTCAGTTCTAGGTCCACTACTCTTTATAATCTACATTATAGATGTGGACATTGTCAGTCGAATTGCAAAATTTGCTGATGACACCAAGTTAGGGTGTAATGCTTCATCATTTGAAAAGGTAGAACAACTACATAAAGACCTAAAAAAGGAAGGAGAGTGGTCTGAACGATGGCAGATGCCATTCAATTTGGACAAGTGTAAAGTGATGCATATAGGCCCAGCCAATCAGAGAGCCAGTTACTCTTTGTTGGAAAGTGAAATTAGTAGTACTGACTTGGAGAAAGACTTAGGTGTACTGATCAGCAGTGACCTCAAATTCTCCAAGCAGTGCCTCGAAGTAGAGAAGAAAGCCCAGAAACAAAGAGATAGTCCTCACTCTGTACCATTCTTTGGTTGAGCCACATCTGGAATATGCTGTGCAGTTCTGGACGCCGACTCCCAAGAAAGACATTGCGAGGCTTGAGAGAGTCCAGGCTAGGGCCACCAAACTGATCCCATCAATAAAGCACATGGGCTATCAGAGAAGGCTGCAGGTACTAGGTCTCTTCTCATTAGAGACGAGACTCTTGAGAGGTCAACTAATTGAAGTTTTCAAAATCCTTCGTGGATATGAAAACATTGATTATCAGTGTCTGTTTAGCTTAAACACTAATGCAACTAGAAACCATGGATGGAAACTAGACTTGAAACGCTTCCGCCATAATTCGTTAGGTAATTTCTTCACATATAAAATCTGCAATGTCTGGAATCAGCTACCAGCAGAGGTAGTTGATAGTTCCTCGATAGAGCAGTTCAAGAAACAGTTAGACAAAGTTCTGCCAAGCCTGTTAGAGTTAAAGTGATTGTTTCCTCCTTTCCTGTACAAAAAATTTCCTAGTCCGGCCTTTTTTCCTCCGGGTTAGGTACATTTCCATTTCTATACCTGCAATTCGGGTGGGAGAGGTGGGTGGGGAGAGCCTTCTCTTTACTATACTTTTCTCTCACTAATAGTTAGCAACTACTACTACACCTACGGTACCTCCTTGGTATGGGTCGTAAGACATTTTGAGGTGCTACTTGTCCTTGTAACTCTCTCTCTCTCTCTCTCTCTCTCTCTCTCTCTCTCTCTTAATTCCCTTTTTCTCTCTCTCTCATCACTATTTATTCCTCTCTCTCTCTCTCTCTCTCTCTCTCTCTCTCTCTCTCTCTCTCTCTCTCTCTCTCTCTCTCTCTCATTACCCTTTATTGCTCTCTCTCATCACTATTCATCACATTCTCTCTTTCATTACTATTCATCACATTCTCTCTCTCATCACTATTTATTACCGTCTTTCTCTTGCCCACACAAGGATACCCCTCTGAGTGGAGTACTAGACTTGGATGTGGATACAGAGAAGTCACGCCTAACCTTCCCTCATCACGGCTTCACTAAGTATGTCAACACCACCAACCTGGAACCTTTATATATAGGGAGAGTTGGGATGGGGATGGTGGAGTTTGTTAAGGGACCCTGTGGTGTAGTCATATAATTGAGTCCTTCAAATATTGCCACGAAACACCACCTATACGGAAGGAGCTTGTTTTGTGGCAGTGTCATAAGGAATCAGAAGCCTCCAATAATCATATATGAACACACGGTCCTTAACCCTTTAAGCGTGGGTGTCGGCAATTGTTGACACAACAAATAAGTGTGGGTGACTGTGGGTGTCGATTTTTGCCGACGCTGCATTGCCTAAGGATGTATAAGTGAGCTTTGAGTGGTGGTCATTCTGAGCTAGCTACCCATCCTATAGATGTATATATAGGCTACTCATTACAAGTATGTCAAGAGACAACTATAGGTTTGTACTTCAATATCATGTATAATTTATTCATGTAGGTTTAGTGGTTTACACGCTATTAGCTGCCAAAGGTTTGTTTAAGTTTTGTAAAATATGTCCGAGGTACAGAGTTGACGTGCTCAAATAAACCTATGCCTGTGGTTAGAGGGTTAATGGGGAATGTGTTGCCAATATGGTATGTATATTTTATGAGACTAGGGTATTATATTTCTTTGTTATTACTACTACTACTACTACTACTACTACTACTACTACTACTAGTACTAACAAATTAACTGGTTCCTTTTGCCTTGTTCTGTAGGTACTGTCGGTCGCTACGTGTGTTCCTAGTCACTCTCTACCACAGGAATCCCAAACTTGACACACCTCGTATCACGAATCGTTCCAGACCTCACGTTACCCTACATATCATGGATTTCCAGCCTAATGCAAGGTAAGGTACTGGTCACACGAGTTGCTGTTGAAAACGCACAATATTAAACTCGCGCATCCAAAGTCAATAGCAATCTATAGAGTTGTTCATACGTAAATGCGGCGGTTTCCATAATGCACGGGTGGCAAAATTCGCCTAACAATTGCGCTTTTGCACCCATAGGAGGAGGCTGAAGACACCAGCCAAACAGGGCAGTACTCCTAGGGTAGACGTTGGATTGGTGATAGGGAGGGTTGGAACTCCCGTTTCACCTGTCTGTCCACCTTTGCTGATCTTTTTTCGTGTCTCACATACACTGAGAGTAGTCCAACATACTCCCAAAGACATCACTCTCTCTTTATTTACACAATATACACAAACACGCTACACACCACACCCTTTGTCCAAATTATATCCCCCCAAAATTACACAAATATGAAAGGAATTAAAAATCAAGCCTCGGAGGCCCCTGGGGATGGGTCAATAAACTCCCCTCGGCCTGGACCCTTTGTTGACGACCCCCTGAGATGCCCTGGACCATTGTCTGACTCACTCTTTATCAACTTTTGCAACATTCGTGGTCTTTCCTCTAACTTCTCTTCTGTTGAACACCACCTCTTCTCTGCTAAACCTCATCTTCTCTTCCTCACCGAGACCCAGATCTCAGCATCAACTGACAGCAACCCCTACTCTGTCTCCTCTTACTTTCTCTATCCTCAGTTTCGTGCCAAAGGCGGCTGTTGCGTATACGTACGCAACGACCTCACTTGTTCTCGTGTTCCCGAACTAGACTCTTCTGAATTCTCAACCATCTGGCTTCGGCTAACCTGTTACTCTCAAACTAAATACATCTGTGCTGTATATCTCTCTCCTAACTCTACTGACTATCCAAAATTCTTTGACTATCTTACCTCAAAAGTGGAACACATTCTATCCCATTCTCCTTTCTCAGAAATCTCCATTTTAGGAGATTTCAACGTTCACCACCGCCTTTGGCTCTCATCTCCCTTCACTGATCCACCTGGTGAACAAGCCTTCATCTTTTCTATCCTCAACGACCTTGAGCAGTTAATTCAGTACCCTACCCGTATTCCAGACCGCGTTGGAGATCAGCCCAATATTCTTGATTTATTCCTAACCTCTCATCCTTCTGCTTATACTGTTGAACTTTTCTCTCCTTTGGGCTCCTCCGATCACAATCTTATTTCAGTATCCTGTCCTATCGCTCCAATAAAACCTTTAGACCCTCCCAGGAAGCGGCGTCTGTGGCATTACAGCGCTGCCAACTGGGATGATCTGAGGCAATACTTTAATGATTTCCCATGGAATGATTTTTGCTTTCGTGGCCGGGGTCCCTCTGAGTGTGCTGCACGCATCACAGAGGTGATCCTCTCGGGCATGGAGGCATACATTCCATATTCTTTCCCTCTTACTAATTCACGAAACTCTTGGTTTAATCACGCTTGTTCTACTGCTGTCCACAACAAGGAGGAAGCTTTCAGACGGTATCGACGCCTTCAAACTGATGAATCTCGTGCTCTGTATATGTCTGCCCGGAATCGTGCCAAATCTGTTCTCAGACTAGCCAAAAAAATCCTTCATCCGTGCCAAGTGCAATGATCTGTCCAACTCTTCCACCTCTCGTTCTTTCTGGCATCTAGCCAAAAATCTCTCCAGTAACTTAACTTCTTCCTCTTTCCCTCCTCTCATCCTTCCTGATGGAAATGTTGCCATCTCTTCACCTGATAAAGCTGAACTCTTCTCTCAAACCTTTGCCTTTAACTTCACACTGGACGATTCCGGCTCTATTCCTCCAACTCCGCCCCCCTCTGACTTACTTATGCCTGTCATCAGAATCTCTTCAAAGGAAGTATATTCTGCCCTCTCTGGCCTTAACACTCGGAAGGCGTACGGGCCTGATGGGTTTCCTCCTGTTGTTCTCAAGAACTGTGCTTCCGTACTGACACCCTGCCTAGGCAAACTGTTCCGTCTATGTCTATCATTTAACACTTTTCCTTCTAGCTGGAAGTTTGCTCTGATCCAACCTGTTCCGAAGAAAGGTGACCGCTCCCAACCCTCCAACTATCGCCCCATTGCTTTGACCTCATGTCTATCTAAAGTCTTCGAATCTGTTCTTAACTCCAAAATTCATAAGCACCTTATTTGTCACGACCTTCTTTCAGATCGTCAGTATGGTTTCCGTCAAGGACGCTCTACTGGCGATCTTCTATCCCTCCTTTCTGATTCACAGTCATCCTCTTTTCGGAACTTTGGTGAAACTTTTACTGTTGCCCTCGACATATCCAAAGCTTTTGATAGAGTCTGGCACAAAGCTTTAATCTCCAAACTACCCTCATTCGGTTTCTATCCCTCTCTCTGCACCTTTATCTATGATTTCCTTTCTGGCCGGTCTATAGCTGCTGTTGTAGACGGTCACTGTTCTTCTTCCAAGTCTATTAATAGTGGTGTTCCTCAGGGTTCTGTTCTATCACCCACCCTCTTTCTCCTGTTCATTAATGACCTTCTTACCTGTACCTCTTCCCCTATCCACTCCTATGCTGATGATTCCACCCTTCACTACTCCACTCACTATGACAACCGTCCATCCCAGCAGCTTCTCTCCACATCACGTGATGATGCAGTAGCACGCCTCACTTCTGATCTTTCCCTCATCTCTAACTGGGGCAGAGAGAACCTTGTTGTTTTTAATGCCTCAAAAACACAGTTCCTTCATCTTTCGACTCGTACTAATCTTCCTGATAACTATCCCCTCTCCTTCAATGACACACAACTTAACCTTTCCCCCTCTCTTAATATTCTTGGAGTCTCTTTCTCTCATAATCTCTCTTGGAGAGATCACATTACCTCTCTTGCTAAAACCGCCTCAAAGAAGTTAGGTGTGCTGCGCAGATTCCGGGATTATTTCACCCCCTCACAGTTGCTGTCTCTGTACAGGGGTCTCATCCGCCCCTGTATGGAGTATGGCTCTCATGTGTGGGGTGGTTCAACCTTCACAACACTCCTGGACAAGGTGGAATCAAAGGCTTTTCGTCTCATCAACTCTCCTCCTCTTACTGATTCACTACAACCTCTCTCTCTTCGCCGCAATGTTGCATCACTTTCTCTCTTCTATCGCTACTACACTGGACATTGCTCTTCTGAACTCTCTCAATGTATGCTTCCTCCCCTCAGGAGAGCATGCAACACTCGTCAAGCCTCTCATTCTCACCCCTTTTCTGTCCAACTCCCTAATGCAAGAGTTAACCGGTACTCTCAGTCTTTCATATACACAACTGGTCAACTCTGGAACACTCTACCTTCATCCATCTTTCCACCTTACTACGACTTATGTTCCTTCAAACGCAATGTATCTAGGCATCTCGAACGAAATTGGACATGATTTTGGACACTTCCACTAACGACTTTGCAGATGGGGACAGAGAGCGGGCCCGTGGCCTTTAGTCCCCATCTTTTTTTAATATAGAAAAAAAAAAAAAAAAAATACACACACAGTAGGTACAGATGGCCATAGGCATTCTTACACAGGCTATTAGATGGAAAGAGAGGTAATTCACTATTTTGGATTGATTGATTGATTGATTTATTGATGCCATTAGGCATCTGGCAGCGCAACAACAATGGTCATATACCGCCCAACATATAAAGGTCATCTACATCATTAATAAAATATGTACAAAAATTAAATAATTTTCACTACCTCAAAAGGGAGAAGCAGCATGAATAAAACCCACGTCTTCCAAAAGATCATATATTAATGAAATAACCTATTTAAGTTAGATATATACAAGAATTGAAATATTAACGAAAGAAACATTAAACTTTAACTACCTAAAAATTAATAGCCATAAATACAATAAAATTCACAATTTGTGGAGAAGGCCAGCCTCCTCCACATAGGAGAGGGTGTTCCCTCCCACACAACAAGCCTCCTCCCCGAGCACCTGGAAGAGACTGTAAGAACCGTCACCCTTCCGGTACTCGGAGAGGTGCCTACGACGAAGGTCCCCAAGGCTGGGACACTCGACAATAAGATGCTGTACTGTCAAAGGGACCAGACAATCATCACAGTAGGGAGGGTGAGCCCTCTCCATTAAAAAGCCATGAGTCAATAATGTGTGGCCAATGTGGAGACGGACAAGAGCCGTCTCCCACCGGCGGGACAGGCCACTGTAGCTCCACAATCCAAGGCGCTGGCGGATGTCACGGAGCTTGTTAGCCCCGATGGCGTCCCATCTGTCCTGCCAGCAGGAACGAACGGTAGCATCTATGTAGGGTCGAAGGTCCACTGCAGGAACAGGATGATGCCTGGCAGGAGGCCGGGAATTGGAGACCACAGCCTTAGCCAGGGGGTCAGCCCGCTCATTCCCATCAACACCCACATGGGCCGGGACCCAACAAAAAGTGACTTTGCGGCCACGACGACCCAGGAGGACAAGCCACTCAAGAATGGCCAACACCAGGGGATGGGTAGAGTTAAAATTGCACAAGGCCTGCAAGGCACTACAGGAATCGCTAAAAATAGTAAACGAAGGCTAAGGGAGAGTAAAAATCACTTGGAGGGCATACAAAATGGCCGAGAGCTCAGCAGTAAAAATGGACATGACAGAAGGGAGCCTGCCTCCACGGCAAAAGTCAGGAAAGACAACTCCAAAGCCAACTCCAGCATCAGACTTTGACCCATCAGTGTACACAGGGAGGGATTCCCTGTGAGTGAAGGCATGTTCTAAAAAGAGGGAACAAGCCACTGGAGGAGGAAGAAATTCCTTCTTGTCTGTAAAGCAGGTGCAGGGGAAAACTTCTGGAAGAAGCCATGGAGCCACCCTGGGGACCCTCACAGGACAAATCTGAAAGTCATCTATGCCCATCTCCTCCATAGCCTTTCTGACCCGGAAGCCAAAGGGCCATGGTGCACGAGAATGTAAAAGGTAGTACTGAGACATGATATCAGATGACACCGCCAAGCAAGGTAGGGTGTCAGGAAGTCGATGTAATCGATGCCAACAACGAACCATCAAGGACTGGCAATGGAGATCAAGAGGTGGCTCATTAGCGTCCACCAGGAGACTGGGGATTGGGGACGACCTGAAGGCTCCGGTCGCCAGACGTACTCCAGCATGATGAACAGGGTCTACAACTCTGAGACGGGCATCGGTGGCAGAAGAGTACACCTCACACCCATAGTCGAGTTTTGACCTAATAACAACATGGTATAAGCGGAGGAGGGTGGCCCGATCAGCCCCCCAGGATGTATGGCTCAGGACCCTCAACAGGTTAAGAGCCTTGAGGCAAGAGACCTTAAGTGTACGTAAGTGGGGAACCCAAGTCAAACGTTTGTCAAAAAGGAGACCCAAAAAGCGAGTCTCCTCGACACATCGTATCCGATGACCATACATGAATAAGTCCGGATCCAGGTGGATGCCTCGGATGCGGCAGAAGTGCATAGCAACTGTCTTGGAAGGAGAAAATCGAAACCCATGAGAATCAGTCCAACGTGACACCCTGTCAAGGGCAAGCTGCATGCGCCGCTCCGCCACTGACATACGGGAAGCAGCAAATCAGACTGCTAGGTCGTCAACGTACATCGAGTTAGCTATACCGTCTGGAAGGGATGAGGCAATGGCATTAATTGCTACTGCAAACAATGTGACTCTGAGGACGCTTCCCTGGGGGACGCCCTCCTCCTGTGCAACAGATGCTGAGTGGGTTGTACCAACCCTCACAGAAAAACTGCGACCACTGAGAAACTCCTTAAGAAAGCGTGGAAGGCTACCCCGCAGGCCATATAAATGGAGTTGCTGCAGGATGCCATATTGCCATGTAGTGTCATAGGCTTTCTCTAAATCAAAGAATACACAGACAAGGTGTTGATGTCGTGCAAAAGCCTCACATGCAGCAGCTTCCAACCTGACCAGAGCATCTGTAGTGGAACGGTATTTACGAAAGCCAGACTGGGACGGAGACAGAATATCACCCTGTTCCAAGAAGTATACCAGTCTGACATTCACCATCTTTTCAAATAGTTTACAGAGACAGGAGGTCAAGGCAATTGGTCGATAATTGAGGGCAACTCCAGAGTCCTTGCCCGGCTTGAGAAAAGGAAGGATGGTAGCAACCCTCCACCAAGAAGGGAAGACACCCTCCAGCCAGATTCTGTTATATACAGCTAAAAGAAATGAGATCGCTTCCTCACCCAAGTGTCGTAACATTGCATATGGGATGTTGTCTGGCCCAGGAGAAGTGTCGCCGCAGAGAGAGAGAGCAGAATGCAGGTCTCTCAGGGTGAATATATGGTTATAACTTTCATTCTCGTTCCCTGTGAAATCCAGGACTATACGCTCCTTGGCTCTTAACTCATGCCTGACAGCCAGAGGTCGAGAGTCAGGTGGAGAACTAGGAGAAAACTTCCCCGCCATCTTACGGACTTGTACCAGTTCTGAAGGCTTGAACTCTGGGCAGAACTTGGTAACTTACTTGTATGTAATTCTTGTAGTTGTAGTGTAGTAGTTGTTGTTGTTGTTGTTTTAGGTAACGTGGAAGACGGGGTGCTTTCTTAGGTGATTGACTTCACAAGTTTCTTAAGGCTTAATTTATTAATATGTGTACTTATCTATACAGGGTATTATCGTGATGTGCCTTGCCTTATGTGGTATTATGTCTCTCTCTATGGAGACAGTTTATAGCCCTTAGGGAGTCAGTGTGGTATCCTAACTCCTAGTGTACCTCCTCTGCTTATATACATTTCAAACTCTATAGTTTACAGAATGGCTAGAGTGTGACTGTGTTGCCTGTGAATGGTCAGTTTGATTCTGTACCTACTTCTCTCTTCTCGTGTGAAAGGGAAAGTGGGCCACCCCTTTTCTATCTCTCTCTCTCTCTCTCTCTTTTACTCTCTTTCCTACCTCTCCTTCGAAGGGGAGGTAGGAAGGGTTAATAATGTCTTTGTATGTCCTGACCGCACCTGTGTTTGGAGAGATGCCAATAAGATAGGGAAAGTCAATTGTCTAAGGGGGATGCAGGTAGGTATAAAAATATATGGGAGAGTGTGTGTGTGTGTGTGTGTCCCCTGACCAGGTGGCCTGTTTCTGATCGTAAACAGATTAGAAGTAGTGAACCTTTTCTAAATGGTTTTATGGTGTGTACACCGCTCAGTCCGCTACCCTCGACTGGCCTCCAGCGATTTCCTTTAAGCTTTATTTAATAGAAGGCCAGTTCACAATGTTGGTAGGGCTAGATAACTAAGATATTAACAATGAATACATGTATAGTAACATAAAAATAGACATTAAGACATTGGCACACCATATACTTAAAATTAACATTACCGGTAATACATGAATATAAATACATGAACATGAATACATTGTTACATAAAATTTCATCTTAATATTAATGTGTTTAGCTAGGTGCATGTTATTGTGTGTATATAATCTAACCTATGCTAAAAATCCACACATTAATGAGGGGGGAGCCGTGTTGCTATGTTGTAGCTGTGGAATAACAGTCTTGTTCTTTTCAACACAAGATAATTCAGTATACTTCGATAGTTCTTTCTTATACAATACAAAAATAGTATTTTAGACTGTCTTATACAATACATAAATTTTATAGTACATGCCAGAAAGATAAGACATGGGATAATAAACATTGGTACCAATTTTTATTTTGATCACTATGTGGAGGAATCAAATGATATAATAAGGATGATTGAATCCTATTCTCATTGAGTAACATAATAGTTTCATTTTGTCTGATACAACTGATAATGAATTAGGAGATGTTAAACAATTCAACTTTAAATGAAATATGTTGAAAAGGTGGAAGAGATTGTGCTATGTTTTCTAGCAAATTATGTTTACTAGGCAAGGTACGATTCCCTTGGATCGTATTTCCTATGAGTCTGCTTCTTTATAGTTGCCTTGAACCATACCATATGTAGGGTGATTAGGGCAAATTAATGTTAATTATGTATTAGCAGGTAAGTATAGATAGTGGAAATTAAAATTGATGATGAAAGAGAGTTTGATTAGTAATAGATATGAATATACATGCATATAGTGCTTGATTAGTAGTACTTATGATTCTAAGCAAGTGGAGATTTTGCATCCTTTGGAGACTTAAATGCAACTTAAATGCAAAGAAATATGCAAGACAAACATATATGAAGATATGCAACATGGCACTTGAAGTGTTGTGTGTCACTGATGACATCCTCACTAAGTATAATACTTATTGGATGAAAATTGAATATTAAATGATTACTTCCATTTTCATAGGGAATTGTAGAAGTGCGTAGCTTGTGAATAACATTTTACCTTTTATGGGAATAATAATGAATATATGATCTTGTATTAAAATACTACGCATGACTGGATAATAATATTTCATGAAAGATAATAAGGAAGATGAGATTTCATCATTGATTGTACCATTGCATCTCGTAGCTATTGGAGTGGTAATAATATTGTGAATTGATCTTATCTTACCCGCAGTAAATAATCTCTTAATAAGTGGTTGTAATTCCTCTCTAAGTTCCTCACCTGCTATCATTTTTCCGCAAACTCACAGAAATAAAATAGAAGCCTAAAAATATGATGTGATTATTTCATATATGTAGTTCATTTCATTCGTTGCTCATATAAACTATCTAAATCGTATTTAATTTCTGTGCAATGATTTACACTCTAATACAGTATATACCTGTTACTCTATCTTACCTTGATTAGCAAAGGCTTGTTCTGCAACCTTTTATGTATGGGATAATGCTTGTATACCACTATACCTCTAAGCATTACCAAATAGTGCTCATGAAATTTCACTTAAAAATTATCTAAATCACGCTCTGGGCTGTGATGATGGCTCTAAGCCATTATATTTTTTTTGTATAAGAAGCTAGCAATATTACCTGAGTCGCTGAATCCATTCCTAGGGCGCCCAATAGTGCAAGGACACTATAGAATATAATGCACTTACATAGGAAAATTCAGTTGTGTGATACCTGTCAACCAAAACTAGTGTATCATTAAGTACCTTATCTGTAATCACTGCTCAATGGCAGAAAATTTTGGTAATAATTCATATATCCAGTAAAGAGTAAAAAATAGTGATCATATCGTTCATCACCAATATTTTATTTATTTTCCTTTTCTTTTCAACTGTTTGATAAAATTGTAAACGAGAGCTCTCGGATTGTAAGACGTCATCTTTATCTGTGTTATGCCACTTCGTCGGAGCCTGTAGCCGCCGCGAGTATAGACATGAAAACTGTTATATAGGTTAATTTGGGCCACATTTGTAAGAAGATATATTATTTTTCATTGGAAACCGATCGGAGTTTGTGTTTGTAAGTGTTTATATTATTATCATCAATAGTAGGGATAATATTACGAGGAAGAGGACATTGTTGCTGTTGCAGAGATATTGATTGGTTTTATTTTGGATGTTAGGATTTTTGCGCGCATTTTACCAATTTCTTTATTCTGCTTACATAAACAATATCATCCGCCTGGTAAAATTATTCATTATTATAAGGTTATGCCTACTAAAGACATGACTGTGTGAAGTTCGATCGGGTACCCATTATGTTGGCGATTACGCATTTTTTTTTTTTTTTCTAGCAAGCCTATAATTTGTTTTGTTATGTCGGCGATCACACATTTTTCTTGCAAGCCGATAAATTGCTTTGTTATGTCGGCGATCACGCATTTTTCTTGCAAGCCGATAAATTGCTTTGTTATGTCGGCGATCACGCAGTTTTCTTGCAAGCCGATAAATTGCTTTGTTATGTCGGCGATCACGCATTTTTCTTGCAAGCCGATAAATTGCTTTGGTCATCATGATGAAATTGTGGAAATGCAACTCACTGTCGTTCAGCATAGTTGTCCATGTTGTAGCATGGCTTCTTCGTGGCAATTGTTATATCATATGAAAGACGTATCCATACGCCATATAGTATTTCATGTGGAGTTTTTCCTGTTATTTTCGTATTTTGTAGTGGTTATTGACCGTCATATCGATGCAGTCTTCCCATGTGGAGGGATTTTCATTGTTTCTGTGCCACGAAGTACTTCTAGTAGTGTTACGGTTTTGCCGTTTTGTTAACCCATTAGATGCTGGGAAATATGGTAATACAAACGTTTGCTTAATATAGTAGAAATCAGATATTTTTTATAATATCGGGACATGTATATGGTCATATGAATTTGGTTTTTAAATATATGTGCACTTACTTTTGCGGTTTTTTCCCTAAATATCTAGAAAAATAGTTAACCATAGGTAAAAACTTACTGTATCCTGATTCTAAATTGGTAAGGAAAGTAGATCTATTCCTACTATGTCCCATGATTCGTCCATGATTAGGGATTCCCGTCATGGAACAGAGGTCCAAATGTATGGCCTTGACCTGCATTGTATGTTTCGCACTGAGCGACATATGTGTTTCATCATCTACCCTTAGTTTATGCTAATAGTATATTGTATAGAGAGTGGTTAGATACCTACCTCTATCATGATGTCCTGCTGCATTATGATATAAGGGTAATTACTACTGAGGGAATTATTATTTGTTATATCACTATGTGATTGGTTTGTACGTCACGTTTCCTTAGTTTTCTGTAAATAATATCATCATGAAGGGAAAAGATATTTAAGTGACTGGGTAATTATGGTCCATTATTTTCATCCTCAGGGTTTTTAATGAATATCTTATTACATCCATCATAGAATCCGTTTGCTAATGTTTAGGAACCATATTAATGTCAAAGTCCATGGGTGTCCTCGGAACTAAAAGGACAAGATAATTGTTTAAGGAATCTGCTACTTTATTTAATCGTCCTGGAAGGTATTTAATATCTATATGTGGGAAAAATTCCTGAATTGTTAGATTTTATCTGGCTAATTTTCCCGTTAGGGTTTGAGGTTATAGTAAGCCAAGGATCGTTTGGTAATTCGCGAAAACTTGTAAAGGATAGCCTAATACGATTTCTCTAAAAGTACGAAGTGCCCATAATATTGCTTAAATGTCCTGTTTTGTTACAGAGTAACGAGTTCCCTGTGCACTTAATATTCTCTAAGCATAAGCACATACCTGATATCGACCCAAAGCTATCTCTTACATAAGTACAGCGCCTAAGCCTACTGAAGAAGCATCTGTACACTTGATAAAAGTTAATGAATACTTGGGAACGCAAAAATTGGAGCTGACATTACTTAACCTTTAATATTTCAAAGCTTAGCTATTTTTTTCTGGCCTCCATACAAAATCTCGAGTTGATTATTTAGGGGTTTAGCTACTTGGGAAAAATGCTCTACAAAGATTCTATAATAAGAACATAAACCCAAGAATTATTTTACGTTAGTAGCATTGATTAGGAATAGTGAATACTTTCATTGCTCGTATTTTACCAGATTGTGTATGGAGCACCGTGGCGGTTAATGTATAACCTAAAATTATAATTTCCTGGTTAATAAAATGACACATAGGCAGTTAAAGTTTGAGGCCTACCTAATGTAATCTCTGGATAAGCTTCTTTATTGCTACTTATTATGAATGTACGTCTATAGAAAAATAATCAAATCGTTGAGATTAACGATGACTACGTTATTAAGAACGCCAATACAGAATTGACCATATGTTGAAATGTGGATGAAACATTACATAACCCAAATGGTCTACGAATGTATTCATAATAACCATGGGAAGTATTAAATGTTGTAATGGGTTGACTTTTATCATGTAATGCTACTTGCCAGTTTCCACTGACCAAGTTTAAGGTGGAGAATATCATAGGCTTTGATTTACCAATGTTAGACAAAACATCTTAAAGGAGGGAAGGGATATTTATCTTTAATTGTAGCATTATTTATTTGTCTGTAATTCACGATGTATGATACGAGATTCCTTCGAATTTAAAGTTAGAGACCCTGATAATGCAAGTGCTTTTGCTGGTTCACTTGTATTTATGTTGTCTGCCATTGTTTTAAACATTCTCTGAACCCATGATAATGAATTATGAATTTTACCATCCCCAAAAACATCAATAAGTTACTGTCTGAATGTAGCATATGACGTTAAATTCTCTGGATCAGAAAAAGCACTTGTAGTTAACATATAGCTGGCTGGACTATCTGGTGCAATATGCACTCTCACAAATCTTATCTTATGTAAGTCCTGCTCTATATTAGTTTGATTAAACACATCCTCCAAATGACGCAAGAAGAGATGAATCCCATATCTTGGATTATCTCCCGTATAATACTTTAAATACTTGTGGGTGGGTAAGCTTGTCATTGTATGCATAGAAGAGGTAGTGGGGTTAGAAGAAGTTGTATGAAGAGCAGAGACAGTAGGAGATTGTGGAGGAGTAGCCATTGTTAGAGAAAATACAGGTTAATATAGTATACCAGATTAAGTTTTTAATGGGGGTAAGGTAGAAGCAGAAAATATACTCGAATGTGTTGGCACCACAAACGAGGCTTAGGGAGGCAGGGAAATCTAGCTTGGAGACTAATGAATCCTTATCAGGGATATTCGAGGTTAGTTATGATACCTTTGGATTAATGGGGGAGAATACCTTTACCTTTGTTGTAATTTGGCACTTCTATTCTTTCTTTCTGGGCTGTAATTGAGGAACCTAATCTATTCTAACATGTTCGTGGACAAGTGATAAATAATGTAATGTAACATGTAATGTGTACCTACTGTTAGTTGACTCTAGTTGCAACGACGATGACGATGTGGTGAAGAGGCGACGTCGGTGGAGAGGCGAAGCGATTATTAGTTAGCTCGCACACTAACACACTAACAGTCGTTATTGGAGTGAAGATGATGAACGTTGACTTGCCTTTACGAGAGCATTTACGTAACGAGGCGTCAGCGTGGAGGTGATGGAGGTCGTGGCGTTGTCCTGACGAGAGCATTTACGCAGGGACGCCGATATGGTAGTGATGAAGTGATGATTGTTTGTTGTGAAGTAGATGAGGACCCCTTGTAGGTCAGTTGCAATTATATTGAAGCAGGTGCCTCTTGTAGGTGAAGAATTTGTGGTTTATCTCCCTCGTTAGAGGTCGTAAGATTATACCCACAGAAGAAATTACTTGAGAGGATTTACAAGTAAATTCCTTCAACTTGCCCTTGAACAATGTTAGTCACTGTACTCCCGTGAAGTCGATACCTTGCAATTTGCCTTATTGCAAAAACACCGCTGCCATCAAATGTACCAGTTCTGAAGGCTTGAACTCTGGGCAGAACTTGGTAACTTACTTGTATGTAATTCTTGTAGTTGTAGTGTAGTAGTTGTTGTTGTTGTTGTTTTAGGTAACGTGGAAGACGGGGTGCTTTCTTAGGTGATTGACTTCACAAGTTTCTTAAGGCTTAATTTATTAATATGTGTACTTATCTATACAGGGTATTATCGTGATGTGCCTTGCCTTATGTGGTATTATGTCTCTCTCTATGGAGACAGTTTATAGCCCTTAGGGAGTCAGTGTGGTATCCTAACTCCTAGTGTACCTCCTCTGCTTATATACATTTCAAACTCTATAGTTTACAGAATGGCTAGAGTGTGACTGTGTTGCCTGTGAATGGTCAGTTTGATTCTGTACCTACTTCTCTCTTCTCGTGTGAAAGGGAAAGTGGGCCACCCCTTTTCTATCTCTCTCTCTCTCTCTCTCTTTTACTCTCTTTCCTACCTCTCCTTCGAAGGGGAGGTAGGAAGGGTTAATAATGTCTTTGTATGACCTGACCGCACCTGTGTTTGGAGAGATGCCAATAAGATAGGGAAAGTCAATTGTCTGAGGGGGATGCAGGTAGGTATAAAAATATATGGGAGAGTGTGTGTGTGTGTGTGTGTCCCCTGACCAGGTGGCCTGTTTCTGATCGTAAACAGATTAGAAGTAGTGACCCTTTTCTAAATGGTTTTATGGTGTGTACAGACTCTCCTGAACACTTGGGTGAGTTGAGTTTTAGTATTAATTGAAGACACATAGGCCTTCCATGATGCACGTTGGGCCTATTTTAAAACTCGTCTAGCCGGAGCCCTTGCCCGTCGGAAGTCCTCTAAAAGAGTTGGGTCCCCACGATTGCGACGAAGGCGAGAGAAAGCAGTGCGCTTCTCCCGCACAGTAGTGGTGCAGACTGGTGACCACCAAGGGACAGGACGTTTGGGAAAGTAGCCAGAAGTTCTAGGGATAGAGTTGAGAGCAGCGGAGTGGAGCATATCAGTGAAATATGTTACAGCCTCGTCAGAGCTACCGAAATCGGCTACAGAAGAGACCGAAGAAGTTAGCTCTCTAAAAAACTGCCAGTCAGCCTTCTCTAATTTCCACCTAGGAAGACAAGACTGTGGTTCGTACCTGTTACCTTCTAAAAGTATAGGGAAATGGTCACTGCCATATAAGTCAGGCAACACTCTCCAAGTAAAATCCAACAGAGCACTGGGTGAGCAAAGGGAAATGTCAATGGCGGTAAAAGTCCCAGTAGGGCTATTAAAATGTGTCACATCTCCCGTATTTAAAACCCCTAATCCCTCATCCTCAATAAAAGAAGCCAAGAAAACACCCCTGGGGTTGACCGAACTGTCACCCCACAGAGGATGACGACCATTAAAATCACCCAATAAAATAAAGGGAGATGGAAGGTCCCGTACAAGATGGTTGAGATCACCCCTCTCAACTGTAACACTGGGAGGAAGGTATAGACTGCATACAGTGTACGGGCGGTCCATAAAAACCTTAACTGCAACAGCCTGGAGCGGAGTGTCAAGCTCCAGGCTCGTGCATGGAATATCTCGGCGAACTAGGATGGCAGAGCCACCATGATGACCCTGCCCTTCAAATGAATTAGAATAAAATGCTGAGTATGCTGGAGGACTGGCAGGAATGTAGTCCCCAAGCATTGTCTCTTGGAGAGAAACACATGCAGGAGAGAAGCTAGAGAGAAGAACGCGCAGTTCCTCCCAAGAAGCACGCAAGCCATGGCAATTCCACTGAAGGACCTTGAACGGTGTTACTTTAGTACTGATTTTTGGGAAGCCTCACGGAGTTACTTCCCACTACCACCTCGACCTGAGGGTTTATTCAAACAATAATATTTGTCTAATCCTGGGCCACTAGAAGAAGAGCGAACCCGAGGAGTAGTACTTGGGGCAGTAATTGGGACCCGTAGACGAGTCCCTGAAGCATCTGATATGTTAGAAGAAGATGAAGGTATATGAGATGGGATATTCTTTGAAACAATTACATTGGTTCTGTCCTGTACAGCAGTGGTATCACTGACACAGGCAGATACATCATCATGCATAATACAGGTGGTAGAATCACTCCGCTGCTCAAGCGGAAGAGAAAGTGAATCTTTTGAAGTCACAACATCTGTGGCATCCACATTAACTTCACGCCCCTCTGATGATCCCGAAGGAAGCTTGCGAGGAGGAACTTCTGTTGAATCAAGAGATTCATCAGAGCCACGAGAACGCTTCTGGTGAAATTGAGAGGAAACTATGGATGAGTCCACAGAGATGGTTGCCTCACAAGGTGGAACATCTATAGAGTCAAGTGCCTCAGAGGAACCACGAAGGCGTCTCTGTGGCAGTTTAGGTGACTTAAGTTTCCTTTTGAGAGAGCATGGACACCTTTAGCTAAAGTCTGAGAATTGTCATCAGTTGAAGGGTCACCAGAATGAGTGTCTGATAAAGTTTCTAAGACAGAGAAACTATTATGTAGAGTAACCTTAGAAACGTTCTCACTAGAGCAAGAAGCAGCTGCCTCTTGAGAGGGTTGAGAGGGTGCTGCAACCAATTTAGGGCGAAGGGAGGAGGCGTATGTCTTCACACCACCATCCTTCTGTCGCCTGAAGTTGAGTTGCCGTCTGGCACTACCTATGCTAATGAATTGAGTATTAGCCAAGTGGAGGATATCCTGCTCAAGTAGGTACATCTTACATTGGCGAGAACGCAAGGGGTGAGAATCTCTGCAGTAAAAGCAGTAACTCTCTGACCGACACTCAGAAGTAAGATGTGAGTCAAGAGCAGAACAATTACCACACCGGGAACGGTTGTTGCAGTTCCTTTTCCCATGACCAAACTCATAACGACAGAAACACTGTAGGGGACGCTCAACAAAAGGCTTCACCTCAAATGAGGTGGGGTTAATGTTAATGCGATCTGGGATATGCGAGCTATAGAAAGTGAGGATGATCATATTTTTACTGCCTTTCATCTTCGTTACTCGTTGGACACTGTCTGGGCACATAGCAAGAATGTCCTCTTCAGAGAATTCATACAGGTCCTCATTATATATACGCCCCTAACTATAATTAAATGTTCGATGTGGTTTAATAGATTCAAACATGCTATCAGAAGGACAGGGGAGATTGAGGAGCATCATGGCCTGTGTAAGATCTTTGGCTCTGATTAAAACTCCCTTACCATATTTCTTTATGTGGCCCATTGGTAATAATCCAATTTCTTTCTCAAGATACCGGGAAGCATGGATAATGTTACCACGTCCCTCCCTGTAGTAAGCCACAAACCAAAAGGGTGTAGGAACCCGACGTTCCTTTGGGACATGCTCTGCAGAATCATCAAATATATTAGGGCAATAATCATTGTCACTGTCAACTACATTGATGGACCGTATCCTCTGAACTTTACAATGAGTATCCCGCACCGTCAGAGAATCTTTTGACTCAAATGCTGCTTTGGCATCAGCATTTGTATTGAAAGTAATATAGCACCAATTAGACCTACAATCACTGTCATATATGATTCGGATTCGGAGGACTACTCCAAAGCACTTAAAAATGGAGTGGATAGCGCCATAGGTAAAGGATGCGAGTACATTCGTTAACATTAACGTGTCCAAATCGTTAACAGGGTTCTTCGACACAAGACCCGACCTGCTAGCACCGCTCGAGGAAGAGATTGGGGCTTTTCTGTATCCATATATCATTGGTTTAGTGTTTTTGGCCCCAGGAGCCAAGAGCTACTATCTACCGGGCAGATGAGGGGACCGAGCGCTGGTCGCCGTGGGAGGGGTACCTCTTCCCCCACGGGGCCACTCGTTTAAAAAAGCAGTTCCAATGGCTCGAAAGTTTGCCCACGACGGTGCTGAGACCCCCTTCCCCAACATCTCCCGGCCCAGACACCCAACCATCCAACATAGGACGGCCCCTAGAGGGCAGTCCCTCCGGAGGGCAGCACTGTTGGCCCGTACTGGCAGCCTAATGCATGGGAACCATTTAGTCTGGTCTCTCACTGGCGACCTTACTAGCATGGGAAGCCCTCTCTCCCCGAAATCGGGGCAGAGCAGGGGCCAGAGCCCCCTCTAGTCTAGCTCGCCAAGTCTCAGAGACACGCAAGCCCCCCCACCACGTCAAGGCGGTTCCTGTTAGGGGGGTCACTATTTTGGAAGTACTGCAATGAATGGTCTACCAAGTGACTCTGTGATTAGCAAAACAACAAACCAAATAAAATTGTTGTAATACAGTTACGCAGTGTTATGCCCGGTTCAGATTAGCCCGTTTACACTGATCAGACATCCGTTAATGACGTCACGAACTGTACGGAGGTAGGGCTACGGAGGAGATAAGCTCAGTCTGCTTTGATTTGCGTCACGGAGTCGTTTGTTTTCAACAAAAAGCAAGCATGACTTCTGTTTTTCATAGGAAACTGCTCACAAAAGTGCCATTTGCTCCAAGGCTGCTTATGGCTTAAATCCACCTATCATAATAGGTATCATAAACTAAAACATGCTCAATGATGCCCAGTTGGTTAATATGGAAGAGATGTCCGCTATCCCCCCTCAAGCTTCTTGCAAATTCATGTATAGGCCCAGTATGAAGTTGTAATTATGGCATGAATCAATATATTGTAGGCTTAGAAAGGTATGATATCCTAGTTGACCAGTGCATTCTTTTCTATCTAAAGTTAGAACATAAACTAATAGAATCCAGTCTGGGTTGGTGAATCGTATAAATAAAAAATAACCATACAAACCTAACCTGGGTATCGAATTACTAATATTAATTAAGGTGTTAAGACAGTTAAGGCGAGGCGTGAGGAGCCTAGCCCCTCTCTTGCTGACGTCACGGAGGATCCTACAGGCCTGTATATCGGTGGCCTCGGCCGACCCCACACATTGCACACAACACCAAGCCACCAAGACACAAGACGCCACGCGCCTCTCCACTACAACACAACGCTACAAGATACTACACTTCTCCCAGGCAGGCGGGTTGACCTACATCAAGGTGCTTGGCCCACATACCATTTCTCCAGATTGCTGTGCTGTATTACTATACCCAATAAACTGTACTTAGTATTCGAGTCTGTTCACCTTCGGTAGTAACATACGTCCATGTTGTTACAAGTTTGAGTTTGGGGTTGTGGGTAATTGTAAGTTGATTTGTTAAAGATTGTGTTGCTAGTACTACTACTACTACTACTACTACTACTACTACTACTACTACTACTACTACTACTACTACTAATAATAATAATAATAATAATAATAATTACAATACTACGACTAATACTAATACTAATAATAATTATATTAATACGACTACTACTACTACTATAACAACCATTAAATTTATGTTTACAGAGAGCATACAGTGGGTGAGGTCATTGAACGAGCTCTGATTTGGTGTAACACTACGCCAAAACTAAAACTTGTCAATATGCAGGTACGTAAACTCACTCACTCTCTCTCTCTCTCTCTCTCTCTCTCTCTCTCTCTCTCTCTCTCTCTCTCTCATTCCAGAATATATCTTTCTATCTGTATCAATTATTACTCCTTTGTCTATCCATCCATTTATCTATCTATCAGTCAATCAATCTATCTATTCAATATCTATTTATCCATGCATATATTTAACCATCTATATATATATTTATCTACTGTATCTGTCCATTTATGCACCCGACCATCCATCAATCTATGTTTATCTATTTATCTATCTATTTATCTATCTATTTAACCTACTATCCATCAACCCATCTATCTATCTATCTATCTTTTCAGGTTTTACCCCTCAAAGTGGGTCGACCAACATTAGCCTCGACCTGGATTCTGGAAAACCCTGGACACGTTATTAACAAATTCACCAGCTTCGTACGAGTTGTTTACATTCTGCTGGGTAACGACGATGATGATCAGGTGGCTTCTTCTACTTTTCCAACGGGGCCCAAAAGAACAGCAACAACAACAAAAACACCAACACATACGCTTCCCACTAGAGGGGGTGTTGCTGGTGGGGGTGGGGATGGAGGAAAGGAGAAGGGGAGTGGTGGAGAGGAGGAAAGTAGGAAACTAGTTCTCTCCCCCCTGAGACACGAGTTACATATGGAATTGGAGAATGTGAATAAAGAGGAGGAAAGTGGAGGAAATGAAGGTAAGAGAGAGAGAGAGAGAGAGAGAGAGAGAGAGAGAGAGAGAGAGAGAGAGAGTGCAATGAGAGAGTGTAGGAGCTGATAGTGCAATGAGAGATTCAGATTCAGATTTTTATTATTTCCACTAAAAACAATGGCTTTTCTTACATATAAAAATATTATGTAACAATTATAATGAAGTATATACATATTTACATGATATATGGATGCAGTGACATCAGAATTAAAGATACTAAAGAATTGCTCTCTAAAAGGTATTTTTTAAGTTGTTTCTTAATTAAAGGTATACAGGCTACTTGATTCTGTTATATTATTGGGTAGTGTGTTCCATACCTTTGGGCCATGTACACTCATAGATAGTGCCCCACAGTCTAGCCTAGATCTAGGAACATAAAGATCGTCCCTCTGCCTTGTGCTACTGCTTGAGATATCGTTTATGGTCGGGAGTTTATTGAACCAGTTAGGATAGAAATTGTTTTGAAGTTTAAATATACTGTACAGTTGTTACAGCTATGTTATATGTAAACTTTTTTGATACTGTTAACCATTCTAGTTGTTGGAGTATGGGCATAACGTGGTCATATTTTCTTGCACCTACAACTACTTTTGAAGCAAAATTCTGTAACTTCTGTACATTATGCAAGAGAGTTTGATTAGTTTTGCCATAGATAACAAGGAAGTAGCACAAGACTGAGAAGACTAGAGATTCTATAACAATTTTCCTAGTATCAATGTTGAATTATTTATGTATAATAAGGTCCCCATAACCTTTTTAGTTATTTCATTGATGTGTTTATCGAATGTCATCGTACAGTCGATAAACACACCAAGGTTTTTCACATGTTTACTAGGTATAATATTACAGTTGTTAAGATGAATTACAGTGTCTTCTGGTATCTCATTTATAAGTTGTCTGGGTCCTATAAATATACATTGAGTTTTGGTATCATTAAGCATCAGACCGTTTTTACTGAGGTATTTCTTAGCTTGAGTTAGGGTGTCTTCTGTTCTTTTAATTAAGTCACCTAACTTATTTATAGATCCACTGTGTAACAACTGAGTGTCATCGGCATACTGGATAAGAAGGCGGTTGTTAATATTGTCCTTCAGGTCATAAACAAACAAATTAAAAAGAATTGGCCCCAGAATAGATCCTTGAGGAACTCCATAATTTATTTTAGATGAAGAAGAGAGAATGTTGTCAATGCGTACTAATTGGGTCCTGTCATTTAGATCATTTTCGAACCAAAATCTATCGATGTTATTATGAGTGAGTTTATTTAATAGAAATGAGTGGTTAATGCTGTCGAAGGCTTTGGACAAGTCACATAAAGTTAGCAATGATATATGTTTTTTGTCCATATTATTATAAATTTGGTTAGTTAGCATGGTTAAGGCTGTCTCAGTGGATAGTTTGTGACGAAATCCATGCTGGCTATGGGATAGGATATAATTTGATTCGAGGAACAGCTTTAATTGATTAGACACGATTCTTTCTAAAATCTTAGATATAGTTGGCAGGAGAGAAATGGGCCTATAATTATTAATATTTTCCCTGTCTCCGTTTTTATGGTGGGAATACAATGGATTGTTTCCATAGTTTTGGAATTTTCCCAGATACAATGGATGTATTTTGATACAGGTGATATATGGGACAATGACAAAGAGGGAATCTTTAATATATCTTGAAGTTATGCCGTCTATTCCTGCAGAGCCTATGTTCTTTACTTGTTTAATCGTTAATATGATATATTGAGGACTGACTGGTTGGGGTCTAAATGAGGTAATGTTGTTATTTTGGCTTATAGTTGGGGTTAAAATATTATCTGATTCACTCATGGCTTCCCTCGACTTTTCAAAGGCTTTCTCTCCAATTCTAGTAAAATACTTGTTAAAATCATCTGTTCTCTGTTGAATGTTTGCTGTGACCATGATTTATATTAGGTTTATTGTTTGGAACAATGTTGTTATTAATTTTCCAAGTCCCTGCTGTGTTCCCTTTATTCTCATTGAACTTTTGATGGTAATACTCTGTCTTTGCTTTATATCGCATGGATCTTACTTGTTTATTTTTAGATTTATACTGTGCTTGTAAGGTGGTATTAGATCTGTTCTTTTTAAGTAGTACAAGTAAATTATCTCCCTCTCTCTCATATGGGAGCGAATTTCATCGTTAATCCCTGGGGCAAAAGGTTTCTTAACTTGCTTATTGACCATGGGAGAACAAGTATCAAGACATGAGTTTATTAAACACAGTAGTAAAAATGTCAACTTGCTTATCTACATCGTCAGTTATCATTATTTGGTTAAGGGTGGGAGCTTTATTTAGTAGAAGGTTAGAGAATAAATCAGCATCATAAATGGTCATATCACGGAAAGTTTTGAATACAGTAACAAGTTTAGGCTTTTTCTTATCAATTAAAACAGAGAGAGAGAAAGTCAGAGAGGAATTGGAGGTAAAATTGAGAGAGAGAGAGAGAGAGAGAGAGAGAGAGAGAGAGAGAGAGAGAGAGAGAGAGAGAGAGAGAGAGAGAGAGAGAGAGAGATTAATATTTTCTTAGCAAATCACTCAATTATATTTTTGTTTATTATGACAAATTTAATGATATATTATATTACAAGATTATTGGTCGTAACTGTACACATAACTTAACCCACTCCCTCGCTATTCCCTCTCACTTTATATCCTTCTCTCTTTATTCCCTCTCTCTATATTATCTCTCTCTATTCCCTCTCACTTTATATCCCTTTCACTTTATATAACTCTCTTCCCACTTTATTTTCTCTCTTTTTTCCCTCCCTATTCCCTCTTATTTTATATCCCTCTCTCTCTCTTTTCCCTCTCACTTTATATCCCTCTCTCTCTATTATCTCTATTCCCTCTCTCTATCTTTTCCCCCTCACTTTATATAACTCTCTCTCTCTCATCCCTCTTTATTTTCTCTCTCTTCCCTCTCTCTCTATAACCCTTTCCTCTCTCTATCACCCCTCCCCCTCTCTATTCCCTCTCTCTCTATCACCCCTCTCTCTCTATCACCCCTCTCTATCACCCTCTCTCTATCACCCCTCCCTCTCCCTCTATCCCCTCTCTCTCTATCACCCCTCCCTCTCTCTATCACCCCCCCCTCTCTCTCTCTCTATCACCCTTCCCTCTCTCGATCACCTCTCCCTCTCTCTATCACCTCTCCCTCTGTCTCTATCACCCCTCTCTCTCTCTATCACGACTCCCTCTCTCTATCACACCTCTCTCCCTATCACCCCTCTCTCTCTCCCTCTATCAACACTCCCTCTTTATTCCCTCTCCTACGTAGGTGTGGATGACCTGCCCGGAGTGGTGGGTATGGACGGCGTGTCACAACAACAACAACAACAACAACAACCTAAACACTTTGTAGGTCTGCAAAGAAGGATATTTGTACCCAAAATTACAACCTCAGGTAATTAATGTATTGTTATTATTGTTATTGTTATAGTTGTTGTTGTTATCATTGGCAAACCGTGTCTACTTGTCCTCATATATAGCCATGGCTGTACAGCTCGAACGGAAATTTTCCGTTAGAGCTGAAGAATCAAAAAGGCTATTTGGAAATTCAATCTGTCTCGGGCCTTCAAGCTGAAAAGACGTATGTACTATATCGTCTTTATGTACAGTCGGCGGCAAAAGTCCTGTCGCTTCACTTGCTTCACCGAGGCACGCAATGTTCATAGACTCGAGATTATTAGGTGTAGAAAACATGCGTATTTCTCGAGTCCATGAACACTGCATGTCTTGGTGAAGCAGGTGAGGCGACAGGACTTCTGCCGCCGACTGTACAGCCATGGCTGATAGTGCTGGACCAGGGTCCAAGGAGTGTTGGAGAGCAGCTGAGAGAGAATTTTCCAAACCATTCTCAATGTTGAGCGAGGTTTAGAAGACTCATTTTTTCGAACTCTGTTCAGTTGCTCTCAAACACTCCTTGGATCCTGGTCCACCACTTTCAGCCTTGGCTCTACAGTTCGAACGGATATTTTCTGTTAGAGCTAAAGAAGGTAAAAAGGCTATTTGGAAACTCAATCAGTCTCGGGCCTTCAAGCTGAAAGACATATTTTTTTATTTATTTTTTTATTATTAATTGCGCCGTAGAGTCATTCAACAGCCAGGCAACAATACATACCGGTAGGCGGGACCCATGACAATCCAATGACTACAACCACACACACACACACATCACGAAAACATAACCGAATGAAGCAGAAGCATACAGACAAATATTTACATTATAACCTTCTTAAATTCACCAAAACGAGGGTGGCGTACCAAAAGTTCCTCAAAAACCTGGTGGTTCAGCAGGTGTCGACAAACCACATCAAGTGGCAGGCCTCGGGGCAGCAAGTGTCGGACAGTGGGGCAGGCAAGGCACTAATGCTCTATAGTGTTAGCACGAGGTGCTCGACACAAGCGACACTCAGTGAAGGGAGGCTCACCCTGCATCCCAGCAACCTGCCATGGTGGCCGGTAGCCAAGCCTCAAACGAGCAGAGACTACATTGTGCCTCTGAACCATAAGGCCTCGGCGACAGTAGGAATATTTGTGATGGCAGACAGACTCGTAATGGGTGATGGAGATGCTGAAGTGCCTCTCTGCATCCCTGCGTCGCCGTACAAGGAGGAGAGCGGCGGAGCGGACTCTAGAGAGGTAACATGTCAGGGAGAGAGGACGTCCAGCATCACGAGGAGGCAGATGGCAGGCTTCCTTTGCGAGTCTGTCAACTGTACCATTGTGACGTAAACCTACATGGAATGGCACCCATAAAAATTTGACAGTCAAGTTACAATGACGCAATAAGGCCAAAAAAGATAAAATTTGCTTAATAATCGTAGAGTGTGTGGGCTGAACACTAGAGAGGGAATGAAGGGCAGGTTTGGAGTCACAAAAAATGGCAGCATTCACTCCACATTGACAAACAACACTAACATCATCCAGAATGGCATACAGTTCACACACTGTTGAGCTAGAGTGGTTACAGAGACGACGGCCAACCCAGCCCCCTGGAGGTGACACCATGTCAGGTGAGAAAACGGCACAACCTGCTGTACCATACACTTGCAATTAGCCATCAGTGTAGAGGCAGTATGGATCTGTGATGGAGGACGTCACTGTTTCTATGTGTTCCAGAGCCAACTGCCTCTGTAGAGAAGGCAGTTCCGACTTATAAGTAGGTGTGAAGCTCACATCAGGTGTTGGTAGCATCCATGGAGGGGGCCCTGGGGGGACATCTGCAACCATTATATCTATATTAAGACTACGGAGCATAGTGGAAACAGACCTTATAAGAGTACGTCCAGCAGGCAGTATGGGAGGGACAGGGGAGTTTGGTCTAAGAGAAGTCCTGACTAACTGAGAGTAATGGGGTGTAAGATGTCGGAAATGGAGGCACTTGACAGTGAAGCAAGTAACATTAGAATAAATTCTCTCCACTAATGGGGGAAGACGCAACTTACGCTGCATATTCACTCTCCTGGTCGACATTGGACAGCCGAGAATTATTCTCATTGCTCTATTCTGAAAATTTTCTAAAGTTTCAAGAGTAGCCCTGGGAAGTTGAATCATAGCAGGGGAGAGGTAATCAACAAATGAACGGATAAAAGAAATATAGATTGTTCTGGCTACTGGGATGGAGATGCACGAGGAGTTGTTAGTGAGCCATTGAAGTGGTGTAAGTCGGAGCTGGAGACGACCCAACCAGTCCTGGACAATGGGATGGTCTTGAGGTCTGGCAGGGACAATCGGCCAAATATTGACTGGCGAACCCAGGTAGCAGTACTGGGAACACATGGGAATGACAGTCCCTCCAATGGTTAACACTGGCCGAGCTTGAGGAAGGCGGCAGGTGAATATTCTGCTCTTATCTGGCGAAACAATAATGCCGCGAGAAGGAGTCAAGAAACTGCTGGAGATCCCTTTGTGAGGTAGAATGAACACAGATATCATCAGCATAGCATGTAATTGTAGCTCCAGAAATATCAGAGAGAGAAGTGAGCAGCCGATGCATCAGAATATTAAATAACAATGGGCTGAGAACACCCCCTTGAGGCGTACCAAGATGAAAACTGCGCAAAGGACTGAGCACAACTGAAAAACACACGGGAGGTCCTGTTACTCATATAGCCCCGAATCCACCGTAATAGATTACCCTTTATCCCAAAGCCAACCAGTTGATCCAAAATGGCCTCTCTATTAGCAATATCGAAGGCACTTCGAAGGTCATGAAGGCCACCACACTGTCCCCGCTGGGGAAGGAAACCAAACAGGAGAAAGGCGATCCTGCAATCTGTACATGAGATCATTGAGTAAGATTCTGTCCATAACCTTACAAAAACAGGAAGTCAGGGAAATAGGCCTGAACTTCGCAGTGCCGGGCTTAGGGATGGGTATTATTGTGCTGCTGGTCCAGGCTCGTGGTACACAACCATCACGATGACAAAGATTGTACAGTCGAAGTATAGGGTTCCCAGGAACTTCTTGAAGTAGGCGTAGCACAGCATAAGTAATACCATCATCACCAGGGGAAGAAGCTCTACCCCGAGAGCACGGCGCAACTCCTCTTCAGTTATCTCCTCTGCATCATCGTCATCATCTTGCAACAGAGCAGACATTAGACGTAGCCGAGTGACAGCAGCACAGGAAGCGAGTACATCTTGTATGTGGATGGGTAGACTGGCTGGGGTAGATTGTTTTGACCAAGCATCGACAAGTTGTTGGGCATAGTCGGCGGGAGTGTGATGATGAGCAGTGGCCGGCGTCTTTTTAACAACCCGACGGATGAGGTGCCACATAGAAGCCACACTTGTTTGCTGTTTGATGCTTTCCGTGAACTGCTGCCAAGACTCAGTGTGAGCACACTCCTGCAGGGCAACTAAAGCGTCCCTAGACATCTGGTAACGATGGAGCAGGTCAGAGGTGGGTTGGCTTGAAACAATAGGCCATCACGTTCAGCCTCCTCCTTTGCCTCCTGTATACGTGCATCCAGCGTCCAGGAGTGGGCAGTATGGCGATGCTGGAGGTGTGGCCGGGAGACGTATAGCCTATAAAAGTCATGAGTAGCAGATACAAGATCAGAGTACAACTGTTCAGCTGATGACATGTCAAATGTAGGGAATACATGGGCCATAAAAAAGATGTAAGTCGGGCAATATTTAGGGGGCACAGCAATACGCAAACGAGTGGCTAAAACACTTGACCCAGCAGTTAGAGAATAATGAAACCGAAGAGCGATGTGATCAGAGAATAAGTCTGGCACGGAGGAGCACAGGACTCGAGATGCTATCAGGCCAGATGAGAGGATGTAATCCAGAGTACCTCCCCGGCAATGAGTGGCACCTCCAGTGTCCCAGCGTGTCAGATGATGCTTGCGGATGTATGAAAGGAGACGAACACCATTACGATTAAAAGAGTCTGAACCATCACCCAAATCAGAATGCCAAGCATTAAAATCTCCCATATAAACCATACCACGCACTGTTGGAGAAGGAAGAGCCTCAAGAGTGAGTCTAGCTGGGGCAGAATAGACATTACATTGTTGTAGTACTCCATTCCCATGTAGAACCTCAAATAGCTGAAAGGTCATGTCAGGATCAGTGGAGGTACGGAGCAGGCGATGTGGCAAGGAGCTATGTTTGTAAGTCAGGAGACCATTCCTTACCAGATGAACATATGGCACATAACCTGAGAGGGGAGGAGCTTGCCCAGCAGCGAGCGGCCGTCCTGGAAATGCTTCCTGGAAAATAATAACACTGGGATGATGACGAAAAACATAGGCCTTGAGTTGAGTGAGCTTAGCATTACTTGTGATACCACATACATTCCAGGAGATGATATCCAGCCTGCAATCACTAGCGAACTTTGTATTTGGAGGTAGAAGTCCGGTGAGTGGGGGCATATGAGCGACCTGGAGAAGAAGATGGACCATGAGAAGGGACTGACTCGAAAAGCTTTTCAAGGCGAGATGCAACAGTATCCATCGTTTCGCGGTAAGGGTAGTGACAGTTGAGATGATGGCCTGCTGAGCCTAGACCAAGGTGGAGAGTTTGGAGTCATTGGCAGCCTGAGCGGCAACCAGCCCATCAATCCTGGCTTCAAGGGCAGAAAACCGGTTCTCGAGAGCCGTACATCGTGCCATGAGGGTAGCAACAGACTTGCGGAGGGCCAGGTCTGGAGGCGAGGCAGGGCTGGTAGGAGGAGCAGACCGGGGAGGTGGTGGTGGTGGTTGTGGAGGCGGAGCAATAGTAGAGACACATGCCTGAACCTGACGTCGAGTACATCCATGCCACATGTTAACCCCTGGCTGAAGGCATCGTGGACACTTCCATCGAGATGTATCCTCAGGAGGTGAAGGCTCAGAGGTGGAGGCAACAGGACGTGATGGTTCACCCCTGACAGGACACGTCTTGGAATCATGGTCTGCAGCACACCATGCACACTTTGGCCTGGCAGAACAGCACCGGGAGATATGGCAAACTCCCCAGCACCTGTAGCACCAAGGCTGGTCATTATGAAGTTTCCTCACCTCACACGGTGAAAGACAGGGGAGGAAATCAAAGGAAATCTCATTTGGAGGTGGATCGGGTTGACTCCAGACAACAACAATACGGTTAATGGGGGAACCATCTTGGAAAAAACGACGGGCAAAGTACACACCAGGGTATCCCTTAGCAAGTTTCGGGTCAACATCAATAGGAAAACGGGTAAGGATGTAGCTGGGAAACTTACGAGGCCTCTCGGGTGAGTCTTCAAGAATGAGAGGCAGAGACAAAAATTCACCAGCCTTCACTCTATCAATGATGTCCTGACGCTTCCTAGAGATGTAGACAAACCGGGAGGTAACAGCAGCCATCTTCACTTCAGCCAGTTCACGCTGCAGCTGGAAGGCCCTGTCGACATCAAACAACCAACGCAGCTTTGTGTCCGTAGATGGGTTTCTAGAGAAGGAGAGCTTGACATAGGCATTTCTTGGGGCAAAAGCAGGAAGGTTGGACGAGGGCAAGGAGTTGGTATACAAAGAAGAAACACCACGTTGAGGCAGAAAAGGTACGTCATGCACAGCTGAAGCACCCTTCGCCGTCTTGGCAGCCGGAGACAAACAGTCCACACCATCGGAATCCTGCAAGGAGTCGGACGAGGCATCAAGGGGTCGCTTGGTAGAGGTTGAGGAGGTGGAAGGCTTCAACCTGAGCTGCGGAGTGACCGAGGAGAGGGGGGGAGGGTTACGAGAAGGAAGCTCAGGCCAGTGATCCTCGATATGAGACTCATCCTCCTCCGACATGGCCATATATATATATATATATATATATATATATATATATATATATATATATATATATATATATATATATATATATATATATATATATATATATATATATATATATACGTGTATGTATGAGTGTATTTCTGTATGTGTATATAATAATATCTACATATATATCTTTTCAACAGGTAGTATGTGTCAATCAGTGTGTGTGTGTCAGTTAGTGTACTTATATATGTGTATGTATTTGTATATGTGTATGTATTTCTAAATATATCTATGTATTAATATATATATATATATATATATATATATATATTTTTTTTTTTTTTTTTTTTTCAACAGGTAGTATGTGTCAATCAGTATGCTGGGAGAGTGTCCAGGATACAGTGTGTCGTCTCAACACATGGCTACTCTCATCACACACTAGCATTACTTCTGTTTACACCTCTTATGTTTATATCAAAGGTACTGTGTGTGTATGTGTGTGTGTGTGTGTATCCTCTGTTCATACCTCTTATGTTTATATCAAAGGTACTACTGTGTGTGTGTGTGTGAGTGTGTGTGTGTGTGTGTGTGTCCTCTATTCATACCTCTTATGTTTATATCAAAGGTACTGTGTGTGTGTGATGTGTGTTTATATTGGTCTTCTGTCTGTGTGTGTTTGTGTGTGTGTTTGTGTGTCTGTGTGTGTGTGTGTTTATATTGATCTTTTGTCTGTGCGTGTGCTTGTGCGTGTGTGTGTATGTGTGTGTGTGTGTGTGTGTGTGTGTGTGTGTGTGTGTGTGTGTGTGTGTGTGTGTGTTGATCTTCTGCCTATGTGTGTGTGTGTGTGTGTTCTGTCTGTGTGTGTTTGTGTGGTGTGGTGTGTTGATCTTCTGTGTGTGTGTGTGTCCATCAATATCTATGTGTTTTTCCATTTCTGTGTTTACATCAAAGGTACTGTATGTGTGTGTGTGTTTATTTGTGTTTATTTTCCCTGTCAACACCTGTGTAATGTCTGTTGATACCACTCAACACATGTCAAAACCTCTCAACACCTGTCAAAATTTCTCAACACCTGTCAAAACTCTCAAAATCTGTCAACACCTGTCTAATTTCAATTAATGTATTCCAGGTGGCGACGAGGTCAATACAGATGCTGTCAACTGGACCCGACATTTGACAGGTTGTGGACAGTTGGCAGTGATACAGGTAGTGGTGGAAGGTAGTAAATTATCAAATACTACTACTACTACTACGACTAATACTAATACTACTGACTCAGGCAATTCACAATGTGTTATTCTGTAAATTTGGAAAACTAACCTGACCTGACCTGTCCTGATCTTATCTCTTTAAACCTAACCTAACCTAACCTAATTTAATATAACCTAACCTAACTTAACCTAATATAATCCAATGTAGTTTAACCTAACATGACTTCACCTAACCTAACCTAACCTAACCTAACCAAACATAATATAATCCAATGTAATCTAACCTGACCTATCCAAACCTAACGTAGATATATTTAATTTAGTCTTATTTATATTTAAGATAGATTTAATTGTTAATGTTGTCTTAATAATATATTCTTAGTGGTAAAAATCCTGTATTAACTTTAATTATTATGTATTAATCTTGTAGTTTGCTAAGTATCTCTGGGTAATACATTATTTGTATGTATGTCATGACTTGATTTAAAATATACTGAATATCTGTATGTATGTACAAATACTCCAGGACAAGGCCAGAATAGGTAGAGGGAGAGCACGTGATAGTGGGTAGCACACACGGATATAGCTTGCAGCAGGGACCGTCCATACAGGTGAGTTACTTGTAGTGGGTAGCTAGGGCATACACGAGTGGAGCAGGAGCGGTGTCTGCTGGTCTTGAGCTAGAGTGAGACAATTTTTTTTTTTTTTTTTTTTTTATGTTGAGTGAAGAGAAGGAAGAGTTTTTATAGATTGAAGGAAAGTATTGAGATAAGAAAGACAGTAGAAGGATAAAGTTGGTGGGCAATCCCCCTTGCTATTGCAGGTTTAAATTTGTTTTATGTGTAAGTATGTGCTTATATAGGTGTTATGTAAAGTGAGTTGTTTTATGTGTGTAAGTATGTGTTTATATAGGTGTTGTGTAAAGTGAGTTTTGTTGAGTGTTGGATCTAAGCTAAGCTGAGCTTCTGCTAGTCGTTCATTGGTAATTTATTTATATTTTGGTGTTGGTGGTGATTCTAATGCTTTGAGGCTGCTTGGAAATTTCTGTTGAATTTTGTTATGGTATCTTTTTGCTCTATAAGTTTCATATATGTGCTGTTTTCTTCCTCGGCTAGTTTTATCGAATTTTTCTCTGCTGCGTTGTGAAGTTTTACGTTTATTGGTGTTGTTTTAGTGTGTTCGTGTATTTGTTCTGTGGTCATTGTGTAAGGGTATCTTTGGTTGGTGAAAAATCTTAGTGCTTTATTTTGAACTTTTTGTAAGTTAGTTATTTGTGCATTATTTAGTGCATGTGTTGGGATTGGGGAGTATTCTAGTACAGTAAGAATAAGTGCTTTCACTAAATGAATTTTAGTATTTTCAGGCATTCCTCTGAATCTGTATAGGCTTCTTAAGGCTGCTAGTGCTTTGTTTTTTCTTTGTTTTATATTGTCTCTATATCCATTTGTGTTTATGTAAAGGCTTAGGCTTTTACCATTCCCTTTAAAGTCAGTTATTTCATTGTTAATTAGACGAAGCACAGTTGTTCTTGTTCCTAGGTGGATTGGTGTAAACTTTTGAATGTTAGCTTTTATTCTCCATTTACCTTCGAATTTATTTATTGCATTTATTTCTCTGTCAGTTATTCTATTCATCATTTGTTTTTATTTACCATGGTATCCAGTTACCTGAGTTATGTCATCTGCAAAGCTGATGTTGATGCCTCTGAGGGGGTTTGGCATATCTCTCGTATATATTGTGAATAATGTTGGGGAGAGTACCCTGCCTTGTGGTACTCCACATTCGAGGTTAAAAGATATTCCCGTGTAATCTCCTAGTTTTATCCTTACAGTTCTATCATCTAAAGAGTGACAGTGTTTTTTTTTTTTTTTTTTTTTTTTTTCGGGAGCTCTAATTGTAATAATTTATATTTTAACCCTATATGCCAGACTTTATCAAAGGCTTTGGTGATATCTCGAAGGATTATCTGGCATTGTCTTCCGTCTGCCTTGTACTGTGCAATTTGTTTGCTGACAAATGCTAAAGCCTGGTGGGTGCCTTTGCCTTTTCTGAACTCGTATTGATTTTCGTGGTATTGGTTGTTTATTTCCAGACGTATTCTTAGTCTGTTGTTTATTATTCTTTCAAAAATGTTGCCTTGGACTTCAAGTAAAGAGATAGGGCTGTAGTTTATGGCATAGTGGGGTGATTTTTCAGCCTTTGGGATTACTTTAATTGTTGATTATTTCCAGGTATCTGAGAAGTATCCTGCTGACAATGTGGCGTTAAGTATTTTTGTAAGTGAGTCTATTGCAGAAATTGGAAGATGGGTAAGTATTGTTTTGTTTATTCCTGATGTTCCAGAACATGATTTCCTCATCCTTTTAATAATTTTTATTATTTCTTATTGTGTAATCGTTTGATCAGTTATGTCAGTGTTCAGTCGTGTTAAATCTGCTGTGTTGTAAGGTGTGAATCTGTGTGTATTGTTGATGAGGTAGTCTTTGATGTTGTTAGTGTTTTCATTGATATTATCAGCTTCTTCATCTTCGGTGAATACTTGTTCCCATATTTGCCTGTGTAGTCCTTCTTTCGCTATTGGAGTGTAGATTTTGGTGTTATTGTTATCGTATAAATAGTGGGCTTCTGGTGTGTTTTTTCCTGTGAGTTACTTGATTTTTTCCAGAATATGACATGTTTATTGTAGGGTTTTGAGGAGTTTATGATTGTTTCATTCCTTCCAGTTGTTGCTATCGTTTGAGATTAGTGTGTCTTGCAGTTGTGTTTGTAACAATTTATATATTCTGTAGTTATCTAGTGTCCAGTCGTAAGTTGTAGCGTAGATGTGGAGAACTGGGCTATTAGTGTGTTTGTTTCATGACCATGTTTCGGGGATGTTAGTGAGCGGTATTCCATGTGTGGTATGAATTTTTCCATAGCTGTAGTGATTGTTGTTTGCCATTTGGTTGTTTCATCATCAATTACTTCCAGTGTCGCGTTACTTAAATCGTTTTGGGTGATGTGTGTCAACGTACTCTTTGAAGTCCTCCCAGTTTGCTTGATTGAAGTTGGGTCTTTTTGGGAATGGGACTAGAATGGGTGAGGCAGAGATTGTGACTATTATGGGGATGTGGTCACTGGTTGTTAGTGGGCCTTGATTGATATTTATGTTATGGTGTGTTTTAAAATTGGTTATTACAATGTCAGGGTTTGTGCATTAGCGTTGGGTGTAAACTGTTGGAAAATGGGGTCCTACATGTTGTATTAGTCTGTTTTCCATTAGTGTGTATAGTTGTCTACCTTTAGTGTTGGTGAAGTTGTATCCAAAAGCAGGGTGAGACAAGCTGGGCCGAGAAGCCTCTTATAAGCCCTCAGAACACGTGAGACTGTTGTGGCGTGGTCGAGGGGAGCTGACTTGGCCCGAAGGGTCAGAGAAGGGTGCGCATGGCCCGCAACAGAGTAATGGGTACTGGGCACACCAAGTATGTAACATTACCATATTAAAAGGTTACCTCCAACATGTACACTCTCCCAAAAAAGTATCGGCATTAAAACGAATGAGCGAAAACGACAATAAATGTAGCATTATGGTACATTGCCTTGAAACCTTACAGATAGTGGTATTCCTGCCGATCAGTTGCCAATTATGTATATTCGTATTGCTTCATGAGTCAGAGAAACTATAGTGGATGCAAATCGTCACATATTCGCATTTCTTCACCTATTAAGGACATTTAAAATATTATCATAAGATTTGCCCCTTTCTAATGCTGAAAACTCAGCTAATCCACACCGCAGTTACAGAATGGTATATAACGTTATCTTTGTTTTTATTTATTTTATTTTATTTTTACTTTTTTTATATACCTCTACCTCGGGACAGGAGACCATCAGTCGTGGCCTGAGACTGAGGCCCCGAGATTATCGAGTGAAGCTTTGAGGCGTTGGTTGCCTCACATGTTTGTTTATACTCGTCACTTTCTGGAGAGGGCAATGTATGTTTGTGGTATTTTACAAAACCTTATTCAGAAGTATGAGAAGGAAAAGCATAAGCCTACTTGATCCTACCCTATGCTATAACTGCATTATATTTAATTAAGACAAAATACTACAGTTACAGTGAATTTACTCAAAGATTCCTTTTTGGTTAACATCCAATTTGGTAACTTTATTCTCTGGGTTATCATTCTCATTATATTCAATAATTCAATAAATCCCCCCTCCCCCCCAAAAAAAAAAAACCCATCAATCATTAAATTCACATAACGTATATCTGTACAAAGGAATTCACAACTCTTACTCCACGACTTGCCTAATGCATGAATTATGTATGCTAGCGGATTTAACGTTAGTACAGAATTGAGAGTCAAATCATTGCCAGCAGGAATACCAACCCCACAGTACAGTCATACACGTAGCTTCGATCTTTTCTTAGCAGGATCTATCCAGCAATGCTGATACTTTTTTGGGAGAGTGTACATTGATTGATTGATTTATTTTGATGCAACTAAGCATCTGGCGGCGCAACAGCTAAGGTCATATACCGCCCAACGTAAAATTGTTATCTACATAATTAATAAAACATGAATACCCGAAAGGGATAGGCACCATGATTCAAAGACACACAAACTAAAAAACACATTATTAATAAAAGAACCTATCGACATAAAAATAAAACCATCTAAAAACCATAAATATCATAAAATCATATTTTGTGGAGAAGGCCAGCCTCCTCCACATAGAAGAGGGTGTTCCCTCCTACACTACAAGCCTCCTCTCCGAGCACCTGGGAGAGACTGTAAGAACCGTCACCCTTCCGGTACTCGAAGAGGTGCCTACGACGAAGGTCCCCAAGGCAGGGACACTCGACAATAAGATGCCGTACTGTCAAAGGGACCAGACAATCATCACAGTAGGGAGGGTGAGCCCTCTCCATTAAAAAGCCATGAGTCAATAATGTGTGGCCAATGCGGAGACGGACAAGAGCCGTCTCCCACCGGCGGGACAGGCCACTGTAGCTCCACAAACCAAGGCGCTGGCGGATGTCGCGGAGCTTGTTAGCCCCGATGGCGTCCCATCTGTCCTGTCAGCAGGAACGAACGGTAGCATCTATGTAGGGTCGAAGGTCCACTGCAGGGACAGGATGATGCCTGGCAGGAGGCCGGGAATTGGAGACCACAGCCTTAGCCAGGGCGTCAGCCCGCTCATTCCCATCGACACCCATATGGGCCGGGACCAAACAAAAAGTGACTTTGCGGCCACTGCAACCCAGGAGGACAAGCCACTCAAGAATGGCCAACACCAGGGGATGGGAAGAGTTAAAATTGCACAAGGCCTGCAAGGCACTACAGGAATCGCTAAAAATAGTAAACGAAGGCTGAGGGAGAGTGAAAATCACTTGGAGGGCATATAAAATGGCCGAGAGCTCAGCAGTAAAAATGGACATGACAGAAGGGAGCCTGCCGCCACGGCAAAAGTCAGGAAATACGACTCCAAAGCCAACTCCAGCATCAGACTTTGACCCATCAGTGTACACAGGGAGGGACTCCCTGTGAGTGAAGGCATGTTCTAAAAAGAGGGAACGAGCCACTGGAGGAGGAAGAGATTCATTCTTGTCTGTAAATCAGGTGCAGGGGAAAACTTCTGCAAGAAGCTATGGGGCTACCCTGGGGACCTTCACAGGACAAATCTGGAAGTCATCAATGCCCATCTCCATAGCCTTCCTGAATCATAAGCCAAAGGGCCATGGTGCACGAGAATGTAAAAGGTAGTACTGAGACATGATATCAGATGACACCGCCAAGCAGGGTAGGGAGTCAGGAAGTCGATGTAATCGATGCCAACAACGAACCATCAAGGATTGGCAATGGAGATCAAGAGGTGGCTCATTAGCGTCCACCAGGAGACTGGGGATTGAGGACGACCTGAAGGCTCCGGTCGCCAGACGTACTCCAGCATGATGAACAGGGTCTAAAACTCTGAGACGGGCATCGGTGGCAGAAGAGTACACCTCACACCCATAGTCGAGTTTTGACCTAATAAGAATATGGTATAGGCGGAGGAGGGTGGCCCGATCAGCCCCCCAGGACGTATGGCCCAGGACCCTCAACAGGTTAAGAGCCTTGAGGCAAGAGACCTTAAGTGTACGTAAGTGGGGAACACAAGTCAAACGTTTGTCGAAAAGGAGACCCAAAAAGCGAGTCTCCTCGACACAACGTATCCGATGACCATACATGAATAAATCCGGATCTGGGTGGATGCCTCGGATGCGGCAGAAGTGCATAGCAACTGTGTTGGAAGGAGAAAATCGAAACCCATGAGAACCAGTCCAACGTGACACCCTGTCAAGGGCAATCTGCATGCGCCGCTCCACCACTGACATACGGGAAGCAGCAAACCAGAGTGCCAGGACGTCAACGTACAACGAGTTGGCTATACCGTCTGGAAGGGATGAGGCAATGGCATTAATTGCTACTGCAAACAATGTGACACTGAGGATGCTTCCCTGGGGGACGCCCTCCTTCTGTGCAACAGTTGATGAGCGGGTTGTACCAACCCTCACAGAAAAAGTAGCCAGAAGTTGTAGGGATAGAGTTGAGAGCAGCAGAGTGGAGCATATCAGTGAAATATGTTACAGCCTCGTCAGAGCTACCGAAATCGGCTACAGAAGAGACCGAAGAAGTTAGCTCTCTAAAAAACTGCCAGTCAGCTCTCTCTAATTTCCACCTAGGAAGACGAGACTGTGGTTCGTACCTGTTACCTTCTAAAAGTATATGGAAATATTCACTGCCATATAAATCAGGCAACACTCTCCATGTAAAATCCAACAGATCACTGCGTGAGCAAATGGAAATGTCAATGGATGTAAAAGTCCCAGTAGGGCTATTACAATGTGTCACATCTCCGGTATTTAAAACCCCTAATCCCTCATCCTCAATAAAAGAAGCCAATAAAACACCCCTGGGGTTGACCAAACTGTCACCCCACAGTGGATGACGACCATTAAAATCACCCAATAAAATAAAGGGAGAGGGAAGGTCTCGTACAAGACGGTTGGGATCACCCCTCTCACCTGTAACACTGGGAGGAAGGTATAGACTGCACACAGTGTACAGGCGGTCCATAAAAACCTTAACTGCAACAGCCTGGAGCGGAGTGTCAAACTCCACGCTCGTGCATGGAATATCTCGGTGAACTAGGATGGCAGAGCCACCATAGTGACCCTGCCCTTCAAATGAACTGGAATAAAATGCAGAGTATGCTGGAGGACTGGCAGGAATGTAGTCCCCAAGCATTGTCTCTTGGAGAGAAACATATGGAGGAGAGAAGCTAGAGAGAAGAATGCGCAGTTCCTCCCAAGAAGCACGCAAGCCACGGCAATTCCACTGAAGGACCTTGAACAGTGTTACTTTAGTACTGATTTTTGGGAAGCCTCACGGAGGTACTTCCTACTACCACCTCGACCTGATGGTTTACTCAAACGATAAGATTTGTCTAATCCTGGGCCACTAGAAGAAGAGCAAACCCGAGGAGTAGTACTTGGGGCAGTAATTGGGACCCGTAGACGAGTCCCTGAAGCATCTGATATGTTAGTAGAAGATGGGATATTCTTTGAAACAATTACATTGGCATTGTCCTGTACAGCAGTGGTATCACTGACACAGGCAGATACATCAACATCCATAATACAGGTGGAAGAATCACTCCGCTGCTCAAGCGAAAGAGAAACTGAATATTTTGAAGTCACAATATCCGTGGCATCCACATTAACTTCACGCCCCTCTGATGATCCCGAAGGAAGCTTGTGATGAGGAACTTCTGTTGAATCAAGAGATTCATCAGAGCTACGAGAACACTTTTGGTGAAATTGAGAGGAAACTATGGATGAGTCCACAGAGATGGTTGCCTTACAAGGAGGAACATCTATGGAGTCAAGTGCCTCAGAGGACCCACGAAGGCGTCTCTGTGGCAGTTAACGTGACAAGTTTCCTTTTTGGAGAGCGTGTGGCAGCGTGAACCTCTACCACATGGACACCTTTAGCTAAAGTCTGAGAATTGTCATCAGTTAAAGGGTCATCAGAATGTGTGCCTGAGAAAGTTTCCAAGACAGAGAAGCTATTATGTAGTGTAACCTTAGAAACGTTCTCACTAGAGCAAAAAGCAGCTGCCTCTTGAGAGGGTGGAGAGGGTGCTGCAACCGATTTGGGGCGAAGGGAGGAGGTGTATGTCTTCACACCACAATCCTTCTGTCGCCTGAAGTTGAGTTGCCGTCTGGCACTACCAATGCTACCAATGTTACTCGTTGGACACTGTCTGGGCACATAGCGAGAATGTCCTCTTCTGAGAATTCACACAGGTCTTCCTTATATATACGCCCCTTGCTATAATTAAATGTTCGATGTGGTTTAATAGATTCAAACATGCTATCAGAAGGACAGGGGAGGTTGAGGACCATCATGACCTGTGTAAGATCTTTGGCTCTGATTAAAACGCCCTTACCATATTTCTTTATGTGGCCCATTGGTAATAATCCAATTTCTTTCTCCAGATACCAGGAAGCATGGATAAGGTTACCACGTCTCTCCCTTTAGTAAGCCACAAACCAAAAGGGTGTAGGAACCCGACGTTCCTTTGGTACATGCTCTACAGAGTCATCAAAGATGTTAGGGCAGTAGTCAGTTTCGCTGCCAACTACATTGGTGGACCGCATCATCTGAACTTTAAAGTGAGTATCCCCCACAGTCAGAGAATCTTTTGCCTCAAATGCTGCTTTGGCAGCAGCATTTGTATTGAAAGTAATATAGCACTGATTAGACCTACAATCACTGTCATATGTGATTCGGATACGAAGAACTACTCCAAAACACTTAAAAATGGAGTGGATAGTGCCATAGGAAAGGGATGCAAGTATATTCGTTAACATTAACGTGTCAAAATCGCTAACAGGGTTCGTCGACACAACACCCGACCTGCTAGGTCTACTCTTATTTGCAGCTTTCTGCATACTACCACGACCAGAGAGTGACGTCTCGAGTGTCCGGTCGACCACCACTCGAAGAAGAGATTGGGGCTTTTCTTTATCTATATATCATTGATTTAATGTTGTTGGCCCCAGGAGCCAAGAGCTACTACCTACCGGGCAGATGATGGGACCTAGCGCTTGTCGCCCCCACGGGGCCACTCGTTTTAAAAAGCAGCCCCAATGGCTCGAAAGTTTGCCCACGACGGTGCTGAGACCCCCTTCCCCAACATCTCCCGGCCCAGACACCCAACCATCCAACATAGGACGGTCCCTAGAGGGCAGTCCCTCTGGAGGGCAGCCTAATGCATGGAAACCATTTAGTCTGGTCTCTCATTGGCGACCTTACTAGCATGGGAAGCCCTCTCTCCCCAAAATCGGGGCAGAGCAGGGGCCGGAGCCCCCTCTAGTCCAGCTCGCCAGGTCTCAGAGACACACAAGCCCCCCACCACGTCAAGGGGTAGTTCCCGTTGGGAAGGGGGAGGTGAGTATGATAGCCTGCTTGGTTCACTAGAGTACCCCCCTCCCCAAAAAAAATTTGGAAGGAGCGGGGGAGATGTGTACAATAAAATAAATATTATATATACATACAGGTGAGGAATGCCTCAATAAGGACAAATCATAAAAACAGATTTACATACATAATAAATGGGGAACAATACAATGAACATAAAGAGCCACGCTTTTGATGGACAGTGTTGCACAAAAGTGTACATGTGAGGTGTAGATTGTCATATGGTTGAAAAAAAAGCAAGTGTGTGTATTAATAGTAGGTGCAAGGAGTGTGAGACTGGTTGTTGAGTAGGTGCATGTCTGTGTTGGCAAGCATGGAAATGTATTTATGAGGGCGTTTAATGGTGCGTCCTGAGCGTGTTGTGAACCCCTCAGGCACCATGTCTGGCTCCTCGTCCCGTAGCAATTGCTGTGGTGAGGGAGGTGTGGCTGGACGTACAGGTGACAGTGGTCGGCAGTAAAGGCTAACGGGACGAGGAGGCGTGGCAGATACAACATGAATGATAGGAGGCTGGGCCTGAGGGAGATCAAGAGGGATTACACATATCGAGTCATTCATTGGTAATGGGTCAACAGGCCTAGGAATGGGGTTAGGTGAGGCAGGTTCAGGTATGGGATTAGGAGGAGGTAAGGGTTGGGGTGTAGGTGAGGCAGGTTCAGGTAAGGGATGAGGAGTAGGAAAGGGTGGGGGTGTAGGTGGGGAAGGATGGGTGTCAGGTACGTAACGGTCGGGCGAGGGGGAGTGGTTGGACGGAGTAGATGGAGTTATAGGTGGAGGAGGGTGGTTAGGAGAGGGATGAGGTGAGGCCAGCGGTGAGGACTCAGGGGAAGTAGGGAGATGAGGAGGGGTATGAGGTGCTGAGATGGTAGGTGACAGTGGCATGGGTATAACGATGTGTGGTTGCGTGTCAGAGGTGGGGATGGCGGATGAAGGCGGATGATATTCCCGAGTGCCGTGAGTGTCAGGTGGTGAGTGTTGGTGGGTGGTGTCAGTGGGTGACAGTGTGGCGGGTGGGGTAGTGTGTGATAACGGTGCGTGAGAGTGGAGGTGTGGTGGATGGTGTGCATGAGTAGCAGGTATGGCTGTGTGATGCGGATATTGTGTCGGTGTGGAATGAGGTGTGGGCAGAAGTGTTGGTCTTCGTGGTGCATGCGTAGTGTGAGGAGGTTGATGGAGTGTCGTTGGTTGTGGCGTTGAGTGAAGGAAGTGGAACGCCGGCAAACATAGTTGGATGGGGTATGAGAGAGAGAAGAGAGGTAGTGGAGGAGGAGGTGGAGATCAGAAGGGCAGAAGTGAGTGAGGCCCTGAAGAGGGTAAAGATGGGTAAAGCATCAGGAATAGATGGAGTGTGTGGTGAGATGCTGAAGTGTGGTGGTGAGATAGTGGTTGAGTGGGTGCGGAAAGTGTGTGGACTAGTATGGGAGAATGGAAGCGTGCCTGAAGATTGGAAATCAGGAATTATAGTGCCTCTGTATAAGGGTAAAAGGGAGAGAGGATTGTGCGGTAATCACAGAGGGATATGTCTCCTTAGTGTAATAGGGAAGATATACTGTAAGGTAGTGATCGAGAGAGTGAGAGTGAGAACAGAGAGGTGGGTGGGTGAGGAGCAGGGTGGGTTTAGGAAGGGTAGAGGGTCTTTAGACCAGATTTTTTCCTTGAGGTGTGTTGTGGAGAAGTATCTGGAGAAGGGACAGAAGTTGTATGCTGCATTTATGGATTTGGAGAAAGGCTTATGACAAAGTAGATAGAAAGGTCTGTGGAAAGTACTGAGAATATATTATGGAGTGGCTGGAAAGTTGCTGGAGACAGTGAAGAGCTTGTATGAGGGCGCCAAGAGCGACAGTCATGGTGGAGAGTGAACAGAGTGAGTACGTTAATTAACTTGAATGTTGGGTTGAAGCAAGGGTGTGTCATGTCACCATGGTTGTTCAATGTATACAGTACAAGGATGTAGTTATGAAGGAAATACAGGGAAGAGCAGTGTTGGTGTACCTCTGATAAGGGAGGGGAGTGAGTGGAAGTTGCCTGTGCTGCTGTTTGCTGATTATACAGTTCTGCTGAGTAACGATGAGTGGGAGTTACAGGAATTGGTGAATATATTTTGAGATGTGTGCGAGAAACGGAACCTGAAAGTGAATGGAGCTAAGAAAAAAAGTTATGGTCTTCACAACCTGCGGCTGTACCAGCCGCAGGTTGTGAAGTGAGGTTAAATGGACAGGTAATGGAGAATGTCAGCTCATTTAAGTATTTGGGCAGTGTGATGAGTAAAGATGGGAGGTTAGAGGTTGAGATGCGAGAGAGGGTACAACAGAGGAAGAGGGTTGTAGGAACACTGAAAGCAGTGACAAGGAATAGAGCGATGAGTATGGAAGTGAAGAAAACGCTACATGATAGTGCGGTAATCCCGACACTGACATACGCGAGTGAAACGTGGACGATGATGGAAAGATATAAATCAAGAGTTAGAGGGGTGGAAATGAGCTACCTTAGAAGTGGTGTGGAGTGACATGGAGAGACAGACTGACGAATGAAGAGGCACGGGAGCAGTGTGGTGTGGGTGTGAACGTGTTGGAGAGTGTGAAAAGGAACACCTTGAGGTGGTTTGGTCATGTGGAGCATATGGAAAGCGAGAGGTTGGTTAAGAGAGTGTACGAGAGTGAGGTGGAGGGACGGAGGGGGAGGGGCAGACCGAGAATGAGGTGGAGGGATGGAGTTGAGAGGTATGTGAGGGTGGGAGGAGGGACGCCAGTTGACGGGGAACAGGGGTTCATGGAGGCGATTCATTTGTGGCCACCCCTTCGGGGATTAAGGCTTCTGACAATAGATACGGTAGATAGATAGACTTATATGCGTATGTATCTTCCCAACAGGTAGCATGTGTCAACCAGTGTGTGTAAGTAAGTAAGTAAGTAAGTAAAGTTTTATTGCTAAAATTATAATACAATGATGCAATATACCAATTTTGTTGGTAATAGCTACGGTCCGTCGAGCCAAAGCTCCATGACGGACATTGAGATTCTTATATATTTAAAGGAATGGAAGCCACATTAGACATAGCAAGCTTATCTACAATTACATAGTTTAACACAAAAATATGAGTGGACCTAAACTGAAGACAAATTCTTATAAGGTAATATAATTGAACTAGGAAAAAGATGACACATTTTGTTGATAGAGTACATAGTTTCTTATTTCTTTTTTGTACCTATTACATGTTCTGGGGGCAAGAAAAACTTTACTTACTCCAGACATGTGACAGTAGATGAACGTGGTGGCTGGCGACTGGTTGTGGTTGTAGTTGTAGTCTTTGTCTTTGTTGTCTTTTTAGTCTCTTCGGAGTTTGATTTGAATTATATGGTTTTTCTATAACTATATGGTGTAGGAGATGTAGCAAGCTTCTGTAGTTTACACACTTTATTGATAACCCGAGTGAGTACAGTTTCACAAATATGTTTGGGTTAAGTTAGACTTGAGAGATAACTTTACAGAGAGATTATATGCTAAAGTAACCTGTTAAGGGTATGGTTATCAATAGCTAACTGAGGCTGGAGGAGCGAGAAAAGGGCGTCGCTTGGTAGGTCACATGACCTATGTCGTCACTATCTGCTAACGTGTTAATGGTTCTCACAGTGAGCTAGGGTCTTGTACCCAACGAGCTTAAGCTTATGTTAGCAGTTTCAAGGCATCATGCGATGTGTGACTCACTCTTGTAAGTGAGTATAAGTGATTATAAGTAGCCTCTTAAATGTAGGTTTAACCGGAACAATGCTCGGCCACTACCATCCTTCGCCCTCGAAGGAATATAACATATATACATAATATATATATTCTTATTTTAATACATGCAATCTGTAGATAGTTTTATTTTATTATGTCTACAGATAATAATGATTATAACATGTACAATATATATTATGGTAAAATACATCCTATCTAAACGTGTAGGAGTGTGTAACTAACCTATACATTTGTATCCTCATTACCTTCTGACACTTGTCTCTGTCGTTCGCGAGCCGATAATTGTCGGTACCGAGCGTACACCAGCTAAACACAATAGTACAAACAATCAACGTTAGTGCAGGTATGATGTGTAGAGGGAATACAACTTCTCTTGAGAGATGTACAGGTAACAAATCATCCAATGTTGAGGTAAACTCTGAGTCATTTAAATACTGAAGGAACTTGATTTTTGTCTGAAACAATAGTGATTTTATCTAAAGAGATGTTTGCTACAAGGTTAAGTGATTGTAACTCTGTAGAAAGTGTAGACACAAATGCTTTATGGTTATGAGTAGGTAAGTTAAGGAAATGTTCATTCCTAATCTCACAATGGTCCGGTGCCATATAATAACCATCCACCCAAATGTGTTGGACTTTACCATTGCAAATTAATGTCACGCTTGTTCTCTTTTGGAAATAGTAGTAGTGGTTAGTACCGAAGTGCTCATGGTAGGAAGTATTATTACTTACAGTTTTGAAAGTACAGTAAGATGTTGGGAGAGTTGATTCAGGAATTATGAATGAAAGGTCACACTGTGCCTTATTGCTAAACTGAAGGTAAACATATACGTAGGACATACATACAAGTGTAAGTACGAGGTGCGACAGTCATCCAATGAATTTTTTTCTAAGGTGTCTATGGCAGTATAATCCTCAGATGCGACTATGTACTGACGTGACTTATCAACAACCAGCAGGGTATTATTTACTCTAATGGGAAAAGGTCGTAATTCCCAAATATTAAATGACGTTTATTAATTAAAAGTAATATTCAATAAGATACTTGACTCAGTTAGAATTGATCCAATGATGGGGTAATAATATTCCACGTCAGATATGGTAAATATAGGGGTTAGCTTATAAGTATTTATAGCTATTTCCACTGCTGCCTGTAACTGCCATAGAGGTAACAACTTAGAGTTCACTCTACCCAATCCAGCATCTACTAGGTCACTTATTACTAATTCATTTAAATCAGTAAGTTCCTTAACAGCCATCTCAATGGCTGCTATGTACTCACTAATTAATTGGATTTGTTCAATGTTGGGTATTATTCCAATTAATTGGTTTACCACAGAAGTCAATTGGTTAGTTGTTTCTATTATTTCATGAGTTTTCTGTTTTAGGTTTTGGAGAGCCTCGTAGGTTTGAATAACTATTCTATTCTGTTGTCCCAGGGCAATGGTTACTTCTCCTAATTTCTTTCCTAATGCAGTTACATCGTCGGCCATTGCTGTGCCAAACAATTGTTTACTTAACAGTCCCATGAAATTGAAAAGGCCACGTCTCTGACGACGAGCATGGGCATATTGCCTCACTTTATGTGGTTCTTCAGGAAACGATACCTTCATATCATGTATTATTGTTACTAGCCTATCTACCCTGTTAGTTTGTAACTGTAGAGTCATTTTTACAGGTCTAGTATTATTATAGAAGTAGGCTAGAAGTGGTTTAGTTTTAACATCAGAACTAGCAATCATATCCTGGTTATTGTAAAAATTATTTACTTGTGTTGTGACAGCTTCTACATGTCTGTGTAACTCTGATACATGCTGTCCAAGGTTATAGATTATCTCTGGCATATCAAGCAATCCGTGAACTTCCAGTTGTACAGTAACTAAATCTTCCACTATCAAGACTTTTCCTCTATGTTCAACCAAAGCACCTGTCTTCAGTACTTGGGCTGGAACTGCTGTTTGTTGGGCAAGTGTAACAAGCGCTGTGCCCAGCAAAAACAGTGATAGAGTCTTGTTCCCCATCTGAAATAAATGCCATGATTTAGTTTGTTTTGCATACCTAAGTTTTTGTCTGTATGTATTTTTTTTACTTGATGTGGGAGTGGAGTTTATTATTTCTTGTGATTGTGTTGTGTGTGTTATAGGTGGTTCATTTAAGTTTATCTTTTTACACCTATCCACATGTACTATTTCTACCTTCCCCGTTTTTATATCCTTTATTTTTATTTTTTTCCATGGGCCATGTCAATTATTTCATATGGACCAACAAACTTTAGAGTTAACTTTGATACTCTTTCTGGGGATTTTACCATGACATTCTCCCCTACAACAACATCTATCTTCACAGCTTGAGTATGTTGTTTGATCATCATCTCCTGCCTGCTACCTTATGGATGTTATTAAACACTTGTAGTTGTCTAATGGAATAGTCATCCATATTATATGCTGGAGGAGAATTTCCAGTTATTATGTCATATGGAAGTCTTTTGTCTGTTCCATATAGGATATAATGCGGGGACTTGCCTACTGATGAATTTATGGAACCGTTATTGGAGGCAGCTGTAAAGGATATCCAGTCTTCCCATGAGCCTTGCACAGGATTAGTGTACCAATTCTGAAGGCTTGAACTCTGGGCAGAACTTGGTAACTTACTTGTATGTAATTCTTGTAGTTGTAGTAGTTGTTGTTGTTGTTGTTTTAGGTAACGTGGAAGACGGGGTGCTTTCTTAGGTGATTGACTTCATAAGTTTCTTAAGGCTTAATTTATTAATATGTGTACTTATCTATACAGGGTATTATTGGTATAGTGAAACCAGTACAGCTGGTTGCTATAGAATAGGCCCCTTCACAAGCCCAGGCCCCGTGTAGGCATAATCTGGGTTGGAAGGGTCAATTCCGTGACGTTCATCAGAAGTAAATAAAATTCAAATCTGGCGCTGTACTGATAGTGGAGCCACCTGGTGGTGGTGAGGTGAGGTATTAAGCCCCTCCTCCGCTGAATACCGCTCGTCCACTCTGTCGCGGAACACACGCCTGTCAACATCTACGCTCCTCGCTGCTACGCTATGGTATTGTGTCGCGTGTTCCTGCTAATTTTTCTTTTGTGTTCTAGTGGCTGGCCTGCTTTGCAGATGTATAATGTGTGTTTTCTAGGAGGGTTTTTAGGTGTTTATGGGGGTTTTTTCTTCGTTAGGACTTAGTTCTTTCCTTAAGCGAAGGGGGCTTTTCAGCCCCTGTTTTCGGAGTTTTTCTCTGTCTGTCCCCTATTTCACTGTCCCTCCTGCCACTAGTACATTCTTCGTGTGTATTTTATCGGGGTTTTCTGGGGTTTTTAGCGAGGTTAGTGGGTGCCACGTGGGACTTCCCCACCCCACGTGGTGACCACATGGGGTCTTTGCAGCCCTTCCTCTTGCCTCCCCCGATTATTATGTGTCCCCTCTCGGTAGGGGGGAGTGAGAATTGTGCCCTGGTTCTCTCTTCCTCTCCCGGGCGGGGGTTTTTTATTTTATTTTGGGGTTTTTTCCATTATTTTCAGCCTGGAGTGTTTCTTCTCAGGCTATCGGGTCCCCTCCTACCCCTCCTTCTGGTTCTTCGGTCCGGGGGGGCCCCTTTTTTACCCGCTCCATGTGGCGGACGATTATGGTTTTACGGGGTTTTTTTCCCTGGGCGGCTGCGCGAGTGTGGGGGATTGTGTTCTGGTCCCCAGGTTCAGCGGGCGTGTCCCGCGCTTCTTTCCTTCGGGGAGGATGGGTTTGTGTTCCAGTGTTTGCACGTGTTAACCCATGTTTGTGTATTCTTTTCTCCCCCAGCCTACTCGTGCCCTTTGTGCTGCCTCAGGATGTACCGTGCGGGTCTCGCCTGACGGACACCTGCACTGTTCTCCTCACGCACCCTGCTTCACTCCCTTGGGTTACGACCCTTTGGCGTGTGGTGTGTGCCGCCCCTGGGCTGAGTTGTGTCGGGTTTCCACCCCTTCTGCCCGCTCCAAGCTCCCTGCCCTTGCTTCTCTTCGTATGGCGTGGACGAGGGCTAGGAGAATGGCCCACAAACGAGACGGTTCTTCTTTGGCGTGGGTGGACCCGATTTTGGGAGCGGACCTGGGTTTATTCAGGACCCGTTACCCTTCTTCCTGTCTCTCGGAGTCTCAGGGGCTAGAACCTCCTGAGGCCCGAGAGATTGAGCCTGCTTCCCTAGACGGTACTACGACTCCTTCTCGGGGCTTATCCCCCCGGGAAGCGAGCGAGTCTGTCGCGCTGGTTCCCCCGACTGCCTCACCGGTACAAGGGCCCAGCAGGGAACCCCCAGCTTCGCCTCCTGCTAGAGCTGGCTCCTCAGGCCTCTCTAGAGGACGCAAGCGTTCGGCTAAAAGGTCCCGCCACTCCAGGAAGTCCCGTGCTCGTCGCCGTTCTCCTTCCTCCTCGTCTTCGTCGTCCTCTTCCTCTTCTTCGTCGTCGGGGAGCTCTCCTTCGCCCGCCCGCAATTCCCGCAGGGGTAAGCGGGGGGGGGACAGCCCCTCGTCGAGGAAGATAGTTAAGATCTTCCACACCCTTATTCCTCACGCTTTTCCTGGGGCTTCCGTCGCGCAACCTCAGGCTGTCGCTACGGAACCCGCTCCTGTTCCCCCGCCTCCCGCTGCTGCTCCCGTCGAGGGCTCGAGTCCTCCCGGGGATGTGGGAGTCCTTTTCGTGCCTCCCGTTTCCCCAGGGCTCGAGTCTCCGTCGGGGGACGTAGCTGAGGAGTTGGTTACCTCCGCACCCCCGTCCCCGTCACCCCCTCCTTCAGGAGACGGATACCTTCCCTACTCTTGGTCTCTCCTCCCTCCTGCTTGGACCCACTCTTCGGAGGAGGGCAGACTGGTGGCCTGGTCTCCGGACACAGCTCAACCAGACGTGTGGATCCGGAGGGATGACGTCGTGGTGAAGTGGGGGGCGGATGAGAAGGGCGAGGCTATTCCCTTCTACAAGGTCCGTCCTATCTCAGCGCCCTTACCCACTTCAGCTAGGGTGTCCTCTGCGGCTACCCTGGATGCGATGGGTTTCCTGGTGGAGTACAGCCAGCTACACTTGTCCGGGGCTTGGAGGATTGACCGCTCCCACGGTAACACGGCTCTCCTCCTTTCCCCGGACGCGTACTTCCCGGGGGATAAGAGTGAAGGGGACCTGGATATTCCAGCCCTTCTCCTTAAGTCCCTGGACCACCAGAGGAACAACGCGCCCAGGAAGCCCCCTCCTCCGTCTTTCCCCGTCATCCTCCCTCATTCCCGGGCTCCCCCGGGCTTGAGGGAGTGCCTGTGGAAGACGGAGAAGGAGCCCCCGGTCCCCTATCAGCTGAAGGAGCCCGATGGTAAGTTGAGGCAGGCGGAGTCTGCTACCCGTCTGGAGCTGGCCCACACCATCTCCACGGGAGCAGCCGCCTCTTTGATTAGGGACTGCCTCAACGCCCTAACAAACTCCTACCACGAGATGTCGGGTGTACAGCTAGCGTGAGTACCTTTCTCGTGTATCATGTTTGTAGGGATGCTGGGTAAAGGGTCTCCCTGTTACTCCCGGGTACTTATCCCCGGGTTCGCTCGGTTTTTTCCTTGTTTACCCCTTACAGTGACACCCTCTCTTCCATGGCCACCGTGATGGAGGGCGTGGCGGCAATGGCTACCCACTTCATGCGGGAGGAGGCGAAGGCGTTCGCCGAGGCGAGACTGGCAACCCGCCAAGCGGCAGCTAAATCTGCGCCGGAAATGGCACAGAGGGGAGTGGTACGAGCTGTCCCCTTGTCCCCCGCCCTCTTTGACCAACCGGCGACAGACACGATCTTCGCCTCCCTCCCAACGGTAATTAATTTACCAAAGCCTTCCACCTCCAAGTAAGTACCTCTCGTGTTCGTCTTACCCGAGTTGTCACGGGGTGAAATGAAAGGATTTTCGGGTCTACTTTGGGTCCTAATCATTCTGTTTGTCCGTAGGCCACGTGCCCCACAGCCAGCCAGACCAGCCTACCAGCCCCGGAGGCCCTCCCAGCCCTCCAGGCTACCGAGGCCCTCCTATCCCACTCCCCCGAGAGCACACAACAGGCCCTCCCAGAGGGGCCAGCAGCCCTTTCGAGGAAGGGGACAGGTCTCCAAGCCCTTCTCGAAGCCCAAGTCCTCCTTCAACCACCCCTCCCAGAAGGACCGCGCCACTTGAGGGTCCCACTCTGGGCTGCCTCACAGGGTGGTCAGCAGCCTGGCCCACCCACGGCTGGGCAGCAAGGATAATTCGCCAGGGCCTGTCATGGCCCTGGATTACTGTTCCGGTGAGTAACTGTCATCCTTACTGTCTGACATATGAATTATGCCTAATCCCGTCCTTGGGCTACCGTTAGGTCAAAATCAGATTTTCCCTTGCGGTCAAAATCTCTGCCTCTCCTGTCTTTCTCCCCCCAACCACCCCGGGTCCCTCGGGCCCCGGGGGATTAGGATTAACGGTACTCTCACTGACACCTGTCTTCTCCCGTTACAGCCACTACGTCTACCTCCTGCCTCAACCAAAGTGTCACTTTCGGTCGTCCCGCATGTGCGGGAAATGCGGGAAAAAGGGGTAGTGGAGCGGGCGACGGGAAGGGTCTTTCTTTCTCGTTTATTCACGGTCCCCAAAAAGGATCAGGGAAAAACGAGATTGGTGATGGACCTGAGCAGGCTAAACAAATTCGTGAAAACATTACATTTCAGGATGGTTTCGGTTGCTCAGGTCCGCACAGTTCTGAGGAAGGGAGACTGGTTAGCATCCCTGGATCTCAAGGATGCTTACTGGCACGTCCCGATCCACCCCAGGTTTCGCCGCTTTCTGGCCTTCCAGGTGGGGACCGAGACGTTCCAGTTTACCAGGCTCCCTTTCGGTCTTTCTCTAGCTCCGCGAGTCTTCACAAAACTCGTGAGGGTGGTGGCATCCCGTCTGGCAGAGGCGGGTGTCCCCACCCTCATGTACCTGGACGATTGGTTGCTTCACGCCCCTTCCAAGGAGCAGGTAGCAAACAACGTCCGGGTAGCGAGGGGAGTGCTAGAGGAAATGGGGTTTCTGTTGAACATCCCCAAGTCCTCTCTCACCCCCACTCGCAAGCTGTGTTGGCTAGGAATAGAGTGGGACTCTCTTTCGGCCACCCTCTCTCTCGCTCCAGACAACGCCCGCCGGACCCTCCGCCACGTCCGCCGGGCGCATTTTTCCCGTACTTTCTCTCGCCGCCAGTGGGAATCATTGCTCGGGTCCCTAAATTTCGCGGCCCCTGCAATGCCCCTGGGACGACTGAAACACAGGAGGCTGACGCGGGAGGTAAACCTCCACCTGTCCCCCACACACAGGGACCTTCCCAGGCAAGTGTCCCCCTCTCTCCACCGCCTCCTTCGCCCCTGGCTACGTCCCGGTGCCCTGCGTCAGCGGGTCCCCTGGGTGTTCCCTCCCCCGGGGATTACGGTGGCGACAGACGCATCGGACGTAGGCTGGGGATACCAGTCTTGCCTGGGACATCAACGGTGCGGGGGATGGAAGGAAGGGGAAAGGCTACTGCACATCAACGCCCGGGAGTTGATGGTAGCGAAGGAATGGCTCAACAGACACCCTCAGTTTGCCAGGATAGGCGTCCGCTTCGATATGGACAGCGTTGCGGCCGTGCAGTGCCTACAGAAACAGGGCACCGTACGGTCGGAAATTCTCCTGTCCCTGTCAGAACAGATTTTCGCAATAGCGGCCAAGAGGGACATTCACCTCTCGGCCCGCTACGTGCCAGGGCGGGAGAACGATTGGGCGGACGCCCTATCCAGGTTCAGGGGGACGTCAGTCGAGTGGCAACTGCGTCCCCTTGTGTTCGAGTCTCTCTGCCTTCGCTACGGGACACCGGAGGTGGACCTATTCGCCTCCCCATCCACGGCCCTACTCCCTCTGTTCCTGACTTTCTCATCCAGAACAGAGGCGGGAGGCCCGGACGCCTTCACGGAGGACTGGAACAGGTGGGGTCATCTCTACCTCTTCCCACCCCCAGCCACTTCAGTCCTCCTGAAGGCGATCCTCAAGCTGCGCACTTTCAGGGGGAGGGTTCTCCTCATAGCCCCCCGCTGGCCAGCACAGCCGTGGTTCGGAGAGTTGTCCCGGTGGTGCCCGCATCCCCTTCAGTTGGGATCGGCGTGCCTCTCCAGCACCCTGTCTGCACCACTCCAAGCGTCACTGAAACTACACGCTTGGAGTTTCTACGGGGAGTCCTCAGCAAAAGGTTCACTAAGGAGACAGTGGACAAGATGTTGAGGGCTCATCGTCAGTCTTCGGTGCGACAATACGAATCGTGCTGGAAAAGATTCCAGGACTTCTTGCGAAGACACCCCTCCAGGGTCATCTCGGAGGACACAGTCCTGGAATTCCTCACGTGGCTCGCCGATTCCACCAACAGGGCCCCGGCGACGGTGCGTGCGCATCACGCAGCCCTGTCTGATCCCCTCCTCCTGGGTTTTAACATTAAGGTTTCGGAGAGGCCTCTCTCTCTCCTGAGGATGGGGATTCGGGCGGGGACCGCACCTCACCGGGCCCAGGCACCCTCCTGGTCCCTTCATCGTGTCCTTTCCTACCTGACCTTCGAGGGGGTCCCTCTGGAGGTTTGTCACCTCCTCCAGAAAGCTCTCTTCCTGCTCGCCTTAGCTACAGGTTACAGGGCTTCTCAGTTGGCAGCCCTGACCCGTCACACAGCCTTTTCTTCAGTAACCCCTAACCTTACTTCCTTAACCATTTCCCCCTCCCCTGCTTTTCTAGCTAAGAACGAGCAGGCTGACGACAGAATTGGCCCTCTCGCAGTACCCTCGTTCCTGAGGGATGGAAATTTCCACCCCCTCTGCCCAGTCCACGCCTTTGTTGCATACGTGGAGGCGACGAGAGGGGCTTCTCCGGACCACCTCTTCTACAACTCTAGGTCCGGTAACCCTCTCTTCCCTAGGTCAATCGCTCGCCTTCTCTGCCGAGTGATAGAGAACGGGGATCCCGGACACGCCCCGAGGGCTCACAGCGTTAGGGGCGTGGCCGCCTCCCTCGCCTTCCTCAGGACTCACTCGGTGGAGAGGGTCAGGGATTTAGGGGGCTGGGCGTCCACTTCTTCCTTCAGGACGAGGTACCTGTTCCACTCGCTCTCCCCTACCCCCTGTGTGGCTATGGGTACTCCACCTCCTATTCCCCAGGGTCCCCGCGGGAGACACATGGGGGGGAGGGGCCGCCCGAAGAGAAAAGGTCGGGTGATTTAAGTCCCGTCACATCATCCCATACCTCATCCACATCTTGTACAGCTTCATACTCATCCCCATTCTTCACGTGTACATATGGTGAAAGAGAATCTATAATAAATTACATTGTTACGGAATTCTTGTGTATTCATTTTCCAAACAATTATTAACTACGATGAGTGACAGGAGATATTATTACACAGGATATCTGGATCCTAGTGTCCTCCTTCATCCCCTCGGGATTACATTACCTGAGCGAGGGCCATAGCCCTAACTCAGAAGACTTGAATAAGGGGGGGGGGGGAATGGGGGGGGAGGAAAAGGGGGGGGGGGGAGTATCCATGGGAACCTCCCCCCTCCTCTCCTAGACCCGAACCCTCGAGTCTACCTATAAAGACTTTATGTGTAACAATTCTGGTCTATAACAGAATGGTCTACGGTTATATGGTATAAGCTACTTCTCCCCCACCACGGCGTTTCACCTAGCCAGTGTCGGGAGGGGCGTTAGCTGCTGCCTCACCGGGCTCGGTTACCTTTCCTGCCCTCCGCTCTCAACCACTCTTAACTAGCACGTGATTGCCTCCACCTCACCTCCCACCTACCGCATCGCATGCTTAGCAACCAGCTGTACTGGTTTCACTATACCAATAATAGTGCATTTGTCGCGGCTTCTAGCCGCTTAAATTGTATTTATTGGTTTGTGAAACCAGTACAGCTTCTACTGTCCCACCCACCTCCCGATGCGGCAGACACTCACTTCTTTCTCATTGGAGTGGACGAGCGGTATTCAGCGGAGGAGGGGCTTAATACCTCACCTCACCACCACCAGGTGGCTCCACTATCAGTACAGCGCCAGATTTGAATTTTATTTACTTCTGATGAACGTCACGGAATTGACCCTTCCAACCCAGATTATGCCTACACGAGGCCTGGGCTTGTGAAGGGGCCTATTCTATAGCAACCAGCTGTACTGGTTTCACAAACCAATAAATACAATTTAAGCGGCTAGAAGCCGCGACAAATGCACTATTATCGTGATGTGCCTTGCCTTATGTGGTATTATGTCTCTCTCTATGGAGACAGTTTATAGCCCTTAGGGAATCAGTGTGGTATCCTAACTCCTAGTGTACCTCCTCTGCTTATATACATTTCAAACTCCATAGTTTACAGAAATAGCTAGAGTGACAACTGTTGCCTGTGAATGGTCAATCTAATTCTGTATGTCTGTCTACTCCTCTTCTCTCCCTATTTATTCCTTATTCATTTATTCTCCCATTCTCTCTCTCTCTCTGTGAAACTAGAGAGAGGAGGAAGGGGTTAATGGTTTCTGCTATATCCTCTTGCCACAACTTGAAGCAGAGAGATGTCCTTGGAGACTGGTCAAGCGAGGGTGACTGTGTGTATGTATGTATGTATGTGGAATCTGAATCTGTCTGTCAGGTCCCGAAAGGCGAGTCACTGCACGTGTTTGTGTGTGTGTATGGAGTGGTGTGTGTGTGTGTGTGTGTGTGTGTGGAGAGAGAAGGAAGGAAGGACAGCTGTGCTGGAGTGTCTAATATCTGTCTGGCTATTAATGACTTTGCCATCTGATCTGTTGTTCCTTCTAGTCTTTGCTTTTGTCCGTACATTAGCCACATGTCGCAAAACTTCAAGTATCTTACGATTTGATCTTTCTGTGAGACCGTTGCTGGCTGGATGATATGCTGTAATAAAAGTTTGTTTTATATGTTATTGATCACATATGTTTCGTAACAAATTATTAGTAAATTCTTTACCATTGTCTGTTAGTATCACCTTAGGAGTGGTGTACTGGCAAAGTAAATTTGTTACAAGTTTATGTGCAACCTCTTCTGCTGTTTTTGTCTGCAAAGGAGTAATGGCCACATAACGTGAGAAATGGTCTACACATACAAGGCAATATTTGGAGCCTTGATGACTCATTGGTAAGCTTAGAATATCTATACCAACAACATCCCATGGTTGTTCAGGTATTAGGTAATTTAAAATAAGGGCTGGGCCCATTGTATTACCTTTATGAGCATGACATGATTCACAATTCTTGATATGTTTCTCCACGTCTGCGCGGAGAGTGAACCAATAATATTTTTGTCTAGTTTCCGCTATACAGCGATCTCTTCCCGGATGTCCGGCTTGTGGATGATTATGCATAAATGTTAGTACAGTCTTAATTAATGTATCAGGGACTACCACTTGTGAAGAAATGTTAGTTTGTTTCTCAAGCTTCCTGAACAAAGTGTCATCTATTACCTCAAACTGTGTTAGTGGGGTTGGTAACTCTGGTAGGTTAGTCTCGTCACCTGAAACCAAAGCATAAATGACCCGTGACCAAAATTTGTCTTTCTTTTGTTAAGTTTTAACAAGTTCCACATTGAAGTCTACATCACTATAAGTGGGAATAACAGCAGCAGCTGATACATTGCGAGATAAAGCATCTGCAACTCTATTAAAACGCCCAGGAAGATTTTTAATTGTAGGTTGAAATTTTGAGATTGTTAGTTACCATCTGGCTAACTGACCTGTCAAATTTTTACCTTGGAAGAGACCACACACAGGTTGATGATCTGTATATATGGTGATAGGATACCCCAGAATTATTTCCCTGAAGGTCTTTAAGGCCCAAACTACCGTCATAGCCTCTAGGTTCGTGACACTATATTTCTTCTCTGCATCGTTCATCACACGACTGGCATATGCGCAAACTTTGCAACTACCGTCAGTCGTATGCTGCATAAGCACTGCACCTAGGCCATCATTTGATGCATCCGTACAGAGAGAAAACGGAAGGTTATAGTTTGGGTAACTTAGGATAGGAGCAGTTGTAAGCTTAAGTTTTAACTGATCAAAACTGTCTTGCTCTGCTTGTGACCACTTAAATTCGATATTTTTTTTTTAGGAGTCTTGTTAGTGGGCTGGTTATTATGAATGACTTGTAGTATGAACTTAATCCAAGGAAACTCCTTATTTGCTTTACTGTAGTAGGTTGAGGGAATTCCTTTACTGCTTTTATCTTGGAATCCAAAGTGTGTATTCCTTTACTATTTACTTTATGACCCAAAAATTCTATTTCAGCCTTAAGGGATGTACATTTTGACAGTTTAACCTTTAATCCAACATCCTGCAATCGTTGTAAGACTCTGTCTAGTTTTTGTAGGTGTGAATTGACATCAGGGCTGACAATAATTAAGTCATCTAAGTATGCAACAACGTCTTGAGTCATGTCGGTGAAAATAGTATTTATCATCCTTTGAAATGTTAAGGGGGAATTGGATAATCCAAAGGGCATTCTTATAAATTGCCAATGACCATTTGGGGTGCTAAAAGCAGTAATAGGTTTGGATTGGTCATCTAATTCTACTTGCCAATAACCACTAATTAGGTCAAGACTACTAAAGACTCCGTTATTTTCCCCAATCTCCATGAGGATATCTTTAAGCACAGGTAATGTGTACCTATCCTTGACAGTTTTCTCATTTATCTTCCTAAATCTATAACAGGGCGGAAATCACCTGTTTTCTTAGTAACTAAGAATAATGGGCTATTATAAGGACTGTTTGAAGGTTCAATGATTCCTTCTGCTGACATATCATCCACCATTTTATTCATTATTTGTCTCTGAATATGAGGTAATCCGTAAGCTTTCACATATACTGGATCTGTGTCAGTTAATTTTATGTGATATTTAACTAGTGTTGTTTTCTCCAAACGCTCACCAGGTAAGGAAATAGCCGACCTGTGATTTGCTAATGTGTGTAAAAGCTGTGTGCGATGTGAAGGAAAATCATTTACTTTTAAATGCTCACATAATTCATTAGTAGTTTGCCTAAGTTGTAATTCATCAGCAATGTGTATGTTGGCTAAGGGAGGAGATTCTTTTTCCACCTGTATTGGTTTAAGAAACACAAGAAAGTCACCTATGTAAGTACCTGGTTTAATGTTCACTGCCAGATCAACCTTATTAAAAATTAGAGCTTCGATGAAGTTGTCTTTTTGTATCAGAGAAAATATAGATTTCATACTGACATTATTTATTTTACATGTTTCACTTAAGGATATGATTTGATTTCCTTCATAGTTATCACCTTTCACTTGCACCTTTATGATAGCAAACCCCTTACTTGGTAAATGTACCGTACTTTTGACAGTGCCTGCCAGTCTTACTTGTTTGTCACTTTCTTCCGAGCACGTGCCTGCATTCACAGCTGTGGCCTTGTGACTCATAGGACAACATGGGTACACTCTCCCTTGAAAGATAATTGACTGGAGTGAGATTGCAATGTCAAGGTTATGCTCTGTCAATTTTTTTAAACCCAAGAGGCCATCAGTTGGTAAACTGAAATTTTCACAGATATAAAAGATGCATTTTAGTCTCGGACTATTTTGTGAAAGTGTAATAGGAAATTGTATCATTCCTTTAATGATTAATTTACTACCAGACAAGGCAGTTAAATTTAAATCTGATGGTTGGATAGTCCATCGTTCCTGCGGGTTTCCATCTAACAGCCGTTTAAGTGTTACTTCAGAAAGTAAGGAGACACAAGCTCCTGTATCCACAGCTAATGAGATATTTGTATTCCCAATGTTACAAGGAAGTGAAAGAACATCCACTTTACCCAAAGCAGCAACAAGTATATTTATTTGATTAGGTGCGATTAATTTGAATTTTTTTGTTTGTTAAAATTGTCACCTATATTTGCACGTCTGTTATTTACTTCATCTCTGGCATTCAACGTTACTCTACATTCATCTGTGTTATGTGTTACACTGTTATGAATAATGCAGAACTTATTACTTGGCTTGTTGTCACTTTCACTTACTCCCTTACTATTATCCTTACTTTTGGCATTTGAGCGATTATTCTTATGAAAGTAACACTTCTCTGGGCTGTGTCCATATTTTCTACAGATTTTACAATAAGGCTTCTTCTTCGCGCTCTGTGGTGTGGAGTTTGTAGTGTGTTGTGTTTGTGAAGTGATGTGGTGAGTGTTTGTGTCAGTGATCACAGCGACAGGTAGGGCTCTAGGTACATTTAGAGGTTCTTTTTGACTAGCCTTAGCTGCATATTTGACAAAACTGTCACTTGGTTTATATTCTATTTTAGCAGCTTCAAGCCTGGATTCCTATGTTAAAAGTAAAGTATACTGTATGTATACATTGTACTTGTACACATTGTTCCCTGTCATATTACCCTGTGCGTTCAACCACTCTGACCCTGTTAAGAGTTGTTTAGCATCGCTAATTGTTGAACCTGCTAATGCTAGAGCCTTACTTGAGTTCGCTGTTCCACAATTACTCACCGACCTCCTAACCATTCTGTGTACCCAGGCTAGTGGACCGCCAAACTGCCCCCACCGAAAACATCTATCAGGTCTTCACTAAACTGCTTAAAATTATTTAGATTATCTGGATCGGTGAAGGCAGTTGCAGTCAGCAATGTACTAGCATGAGAATCTGGTTTAATATGTCCACGTACGAACCTTATCTTTCCTTTGTCATCTGTAATTCCTGCAGTAAGCATATTATCTTCACAAACCCTTAGAAAAGTATGGATATTATAGTTAACATCTTCCCCAGTGAATTATTTCACAGTATGTGCTTGAGGCAAGACATTAATGGTAGGTGAAGTGGTAGTGTTAGTTGTCGTTGTCGTTAATGTAGTGTTAGTGTTAGTTGCCATTGTGTATGATGAAGTGCTAGTAGGGAAAGACGTAGAGTAAGTACGTCCTGAGCAAGTTTTACTGGGTGAAATGTTAGTGGAAACACTAGTAAACAAGTCAGTTAGTGAGGTAGATCTAGTAAGAGAAGGAGTATTAGTTGTTACTCTCTTACCTTGTTTATCTAGATCCAGTGCAAGAATGTCTTTACTCAAGGGAGAACTTACACTTTCTATAGTACTTACACTTAAATTAGTGATTTCTGTAGCATAAACTAAGCTTTCACTACTTTTAAATATTGCTAAACTATGTTTAAATTTACGAAGTGAATCCAATGCGGTACCGTATTTTCTCTCATTCATTACCTGTCACTCTGCTTGAAGAATAACAAAGGACACTCTTCTGTTTATATACGTGAAGGCGTACGCATATAATACCCACAATTATGAATACATAGAATGTGTAATGAGGAAATATATTGTTAATACGTTTACATATAATATTTTATCCTAATGTGATGATGTTAGGATTGTGTTATATATTTGTAATATATAATTATATGTACCTAGCTACTGACCATGGATCGTTGTTGTGGCGTTGATAATTAACTGGATTGTATTCCAGTACTCCATGTAGTCCCGACGTGGTACCATTACCAAGTCGACGTCCTTCCGAGTCGTATGGTTGCACTTAGTTGAGTTTCGCTTTTAATAATCCCGTCTAGATGAAGTTTGAAGTTAATCACTTCCCTCAGCTATACTGAATGATTGAGTATAGAAGGTATAGTGGTATAGTGGTTTCGTACCAGACCACGCCCACGTCCTTCCTTGTGATGAAGTGTGTAGCTGTGCCAGAGCTACAGAACAAAAATCAATAGCCTATAATGCCTATACAAAGTCGAAAACTCTTCAGTCATACAATTTTTTCAAAATTGTCAGATGCCATGCTAAAGCTGTAACTAATTTAGCCAAATCTAACTTCATACATAAACAAGTCAATAAATTACTGAAATTTTCCTAATGATAATAAGATCTTTTGGTCAACAGTAAACTCATTCAAATCTAACTTCAACCATGGTTCATCTATTCCCCCTTTAAAGAATAGCAATGGAAATCTCATATGTGATCCACGTGGTAAAGCAAATCTTTTGGCCAATATCTTCGCCACAAATTAAAACCTCAATGACACTGCTCAAAACACTCCCATTTTGAATCTTAACTCCCCAGAAAGTCCACCCTTAATAATTCATACAAGACAAGTGCGGACCATTTTGGAGAATCTATCTTTCGACAAAGCTCCAGGGCCAGATGAAATTCCTCCCACTGTATTAAAAAATTGCTCAAAAGAATTAGCTCCAATTCTCTCAAAATTATTTCGTGTATATCTCCATACCTCGTCCTTCCCAGCCGCCTGGAAAGAAGCCAATGTACAACCAATTCCCAAAAAAGGAGCTACCGCAAATCCATCAAATTACAGACCAATTGCCATCACGTCTACTCTCGGTAAAATATTTGAAATAGTTCTTAACAATCACTTTGTAAAGCACCTTGAGAAAAATCATCTGCTAAATGATAAGCAATATGGCTTTAGACAGAGACGATCTACTGTGGACCTGCTCTGTTATTTCACAGATAACTTATTCCAATCAACTGATAAACATGGAGAGATTCACACAATTTGCCTTGATATATCTAAATCCTTTGACAGAGTATGGCACAGATCATTACTGTCTAAGCTTCCACATTATGGCCTTCAATCTTTTGTTCCCCTAATTAATTCATATCTTAGCAACAGAACATTACGTGTGATGGTAGATGGTCTGTATTCCGACTTTCATCCCATTAATGCTGGTGTTCCTCAAGGAGCGGTCTTGGCTCCAACTTTGTTCCTCATTCATATTAATGATCTTTTGTCAGTTACTCAGAATTCAATTCACTCCTATGCTGATGATTCAACTATTCACAGTTCCTTCTCATTTAATGATAGTTTTACTCGACACAATATTTTAGAATACAAACTTGCCACTTCAATTTCATTAAATGAAGACTTAACGAAGATCTTTGAATGGGGACAAAACAACCTAGTTTCTTTCAATGCAAATAAAACTAAATACATCCCGTTCTCAAATAGATCAAATAATCAAGATTCTCACATTATTTTCAATAATACAAATATCCCCAAGTCCCACAGCATTGATCTCCTTGGTGTGACTTTAAATGAAAACCTCAGTTGGACTCCCTATGTAAAATCCATTGCCAAAACTGCATCTAGGAAGATGGGACTTTTATACAGAGCTTGTAATTATTTGACTGACGAACAGTTAGCAGTAATATATAAGAGTCATGTGCGTTCCCAGATGGAATATTGTTCACCTCTGTGGGCTGGTTGTGGATCGGTGGTGTTAAGACAATTAGATAAAATTCAAAACACAGCTATCAGACTGATCAATAATCCTATGATCACTAATGAATTCCCTCCCTTATCAGTACGTAGAAATGTTGCTTCCCTTGCACTATTTTATAGATACTTTTATAAGAAATGTTCGGATGAACTTGCCCTGATTATACCACCCCTTCGCGTCTTCCCACGGAGGACTAGGGCAGCTGAGAATGCGCATGAGTTCACACTGACTCCTCCACGTTGCAGGACAACTGCTTACAAAAATTCATTTACTCCCCGTACTACTTCCCTGTGGAATTCTCTACCAAGGAAATGTTTTCCAGTAAGTTATAAACCCCAGCAATTTAAATCCAGTTGTTTTAAATATTTTATGAGTGGAGGATGCCAATAGGCAAATGGAACCATTTATTTATTTGTTTTTTCCTTTCCTCCACTCACTATATGTAAAAAAAAAAAAAAGCTGGTGAGTGATGAGTAGAGCGGTGACGTAATAACCCCTCCGTGTGTGAGGTGGTAAGTTCGATGACGTCACCACTGTCTGCTACAGTGGGCTCAGGAGAGGCTAGAGTTTTGTTTTGAGTTGTGATTGCTGAGTTAGCTGTTCACACTCTCCTCTCCTCTCCTCTCTCTCTCTCTCTCTCTCTCTCTCTCTCGTCTTCACTTAACTTCACTTCTCTATTATTTCTCTTTTTTAACTCTTTTATTATTTTGTGTTTATTTCTCGGTTATCACTTGCTTTTTAACTGTTGTATTTCTCCTTTATTTTACACCATTTACTTCGTATCCACACCGCTGATCACCAAATGTTCTGGGGGCAAGAAAGACTTTACTTACTCCAGACATGTGACAGTAGATGAACGTGGTGGCTGGCGACTGGTTGTGGTTGTAGTTGTAGTCTTTGTCTTTGTTGTCTTTTTTGTCTCTTCGGAGTTTGATTTTAATTATATGGTTTTTCTATAACTATATGGTGTAGGAGATGTAGCAAGCTTCTGTAGTTTACACACTTTACTGATAACCCAAGGAATCATGCCATGTGTGACTCACTCTTGTAAGTGAGTATAAGTTATTATAAGTAGCCTCTTAAATGTAGGTTTAACCGGAACATACAATTGGTAGTCTGAAGCAGAAGTTTCTTATCAATTGGCATTTTGTTGAAAATTTTAGGACCAAAAGAGATTACGCTGTTCATAAATAATTTTGTTCTAAAGACTGGACAAATTAGATTGATGTTATTACTTCTGGTGTTTGTACTACTTTGAATAACCTTGGATATTGAACACCTTCCCTGACTTTTATAGATAAGCAGTAATATAAAATATTGGTGTATAAAGGTAACTTTCAGAATTTTCCAATCAGAATAGACATTGGCAGTAGAATCAAACTTTTAAAGAAAAAATATGCATCGCATGATTTTGTTTTGTAAAATTATTAATCTATTTAATTAAGAAAGTGGGCCACGTACTTGCCCATACGGATACACAGTAGGTGAGGTTAGGGTAACATAGGGTTTAGTATATGCTGATCATTGCCTCTGTAGTCAGTTTATGTCGGATTCTGTAGAGAATACCTATGATTTTAGACAGCTTTGTGCATGTTTGCTCAATATGGTACTTCCAGTTTAAGTTTTCATCAACAGTAACACCAAGAAATTTATTATGATTAACTTGTTGAATTATTTCTCCATTCAAGGTTACTTGGGGAATAGAATTTTTTACAGAACTATTTTGAAATAGCATATAATTTGTTTTCAAGATATTGAGCAATAGCTTATTATTTTTAATCCATAACACAACTTTGTTTAACTCAGAGATTAAATTTGTATGTAAAGAATTTAAGTTTTTATCCTTGAGTAAGAGTGTAGTATCATCAGCATATATTACAAAAATAAACTTATTACTAGCATTTACAAGGTCATTAATGTATAAAAGAAAAAGTATTGGGCCCAATACAGAACCCTGTGGTACACCTTTAAAAATGATCCTGAACGGAGAGTTAGTATTGTTACAAAACACACTTTGTTTTCTGTTGCTGAGGTAGCTGACAAACAGTTTCAATGGCACACTCCTTATTCCATAGTATTCTAATTTATGAAGTAAAGTTTTATGGTCTAAGGTATCGAAAGCCTTTGATAAATCTATGAAAACTCCTACTACGTGTATTTTTTCTTCCAAACATGAATACACATCATTAACAAAACGTAATATTGCTGATTCTGTTGAGTGTTGTGCCCTAAAGCCAGGTTGTTGTTCAGTTATGAGGTTGTTCTTTTCGAGATAGTTAATTAATCTGAGGGAAATAATTTTCTCACCACCAATTGTTTCAATAAAAAAAGCTGGAAATGGTAAGGTGAGTCACAACAGAGGAATTATATTCATTTGACACATATATGGCTACACCACCACCATGAACATTTCTACAGTTATTAAACATATAATATCCGGGCATTTCATATAGAGAAGCAAGGTTCGGATCTAATCTAATTTCGGTGAAACCACAGACACTAATGTTTAAAGTTGTGCTATACATAACTGTGTCTTTAAAATATTGGAGGTTCTTTGGAATGGATCGTATATTCATATTACATATTGATAAGACTTTGCTACTACTTAAAGTGATTTTATCAGCAAACACATATTCAGTTTTAGGAACACAGACAAACCTTTCACGCACAAAGAAGTTGTTTACATCTAAATCACTGTTATGTTTAGAGTCATCTATACGTAAGGGATCAAATTCTAAAGTTTTATAATGACATACGTTACCCAAGGGTATAGTAGTTGCAAGAAGAGACGACAGTGATTCAGATGTTAGCCAGGTGTGTTTGTTTTCAGATTACTTAGAATAGTTTCAACTTCGGTTTTGTTAACTGGGACAAAATACATGGAGAAATTTGGTGAATCTTTTAAATACTTAATATAATCACAATCATATTCATTAACTGTTAAATTATGTCGAAGAAAGTGTTCATTAAACTTTTTTGATACATCTGTGACTGGTGGGTTTAATTCAATAATATGTTTGTGTACATCATTAGTTTTGCCTAGAAGAAAGTTTATGGTTTTTCACTGTTTTTTAGGGTTTCCTTGATTCTCATTCAGTTGGGCTCTGTATTGGGCCCACATCTTTTTCTTATTTATATCAACCACATACCTTCCTACATTAGGTCAAAATGTAAATTCTTTGCAGACGACTTGAAACTTTATATGAAGATACATCACAATGCCACTCACCCTATGGCTGTGGATCTCAGTTCTCTTCAAAAAGATATTGATAATATATCTAGGGTCGCTGCATCATGGGGCCTAAATTTCAACCCAAACAAATGTGTGGTGATACGATGCCAGCGTGGCTCTGTTGACTGGACTGCTGTGGGTTCTCTTCAGCACTACCACCTGGATAACTCTGATTTATCCCTGGCTGATAACCATAGAGACCTGGGAATCCTGGTTGACAATACCCTAAAGTTTCATGCTCATATAAGAGCAACAGTTAACAAAGCAGCAGGATTGGCTAATAATCTACTCAAGTCTACTCTTTGTCGCTCCAGTGACTTCATGGTAACTATCCTTAAGTCACACATAAGACCTATATTGGAGTTTGGATCAACAGTCTGGAACACTGGGTACTTGGGTGACCTGCGGTTGTTGGAGTCAGTACAGCGTCGTTGGATTAAACACATAGACGGCCTAGCAGACCTATCGTATACCAATCGCCTCAGGGCTCTGACCCTGTACTCTGTACAGGGCAGACTCTTGAGAGCTGATCTTATTAAATGTTGGAAGATTTTTCACAAACAATCGGTAATTTCTCCATCTGATCTGTTCTCTGTCTCTCCTGTCACTGCTACCAGAGGTCACAGATTTAAATTAGCCAAACCACACATATACACTGAATGTAGACGTAGATTCTTCAGTGTTACCTGCATTGATCACTGGAACTTCCTCCCGGACAGTGTTGTTGGTGCTAATACTATTGAGGCATTTAAACAAGGCCTGCACCTTTCCCTTGGAGAGTTATTATTTGCACATACTGAGTAGAGTGGAGGAGACTGTACTCTGGAATCTTCTTCAGTTGTGCATTCTATTATTCAATGTTTGCTTATCGACTTTATGTATAATATACCAACGCCTAACACCCAGTTGCATATGGCACACAATTCCGCCCATTATTTTATGTAGTTCACTATGTTTCATGTTAACCTGATGGGCTGGCGTGCCAGCAATTGTGGGCTACCCATCTATGCATTGATCACTGATAGATGAACCTTGAAAGTGTATTTTGGGGTAGCCAACCAGGTGAGTTGACCAGGTGAGTTGACCAGGTGAGTTGGGTTTTGTAATACAAGTTCCTCGCTTTTCGTAAAAGTGTAGTCAGTTTATTCCTATATTGTTTATACGTGCGTTCATACGTTACTGGCCATGTTTTTGAAAGTCTTTCTAATCTATGTTTTTCTCTGATGCTGTTTTTTAAGGCTGGTGTAATATATGAGCTGCGATTACTTTTCTTATTTAAGCTAATTTTTATAATCGGAAAGTGTTTCTGAAAAAGCATGTTTAATTTTTCATAAGAGAGACCGTAAGCTTCATCACAACAATTTGAATTTAGTATATTATTCCAATTTACAAGAGCAAGATCAGAGGTAAATTGTTCCATTGAAAAATTTGTAAAAGCTCTTCTGTAAATAATGTGAGGTTCTTGTTTATCTTGTTCAAGCTTAAACTGAGAGAATGTGGGATAATGGTCCGAAATATCAGTTTCAATTATGTAGTTACCAATATTTTCATCCAGATGAGTTGCCCATATGTGATCTATGAGTGTGGCTGAGGTGCTGGTGACTCTAGTCGGTTTGGTTATGAATGGGTGGAGTGAATAGGAAAACATTAAATTAATAAATTCAAGAACATTATTTTCATTACATTTCAATAAGTTTAAGTTGAGTTCACCCATAATAAAAATACCTTTATAATTTTTTTCATACACAGAAGAAAGAATATCAGACATTGTTGTTTGAAAACTATGAATATTCCCGTTTGGAGGTCGGTAAATACATAAAAATAAATACTTTCTCGTACCAACAATCGCCTCCACACCAATTGTTTCAATAAAAAAAGCTGGAAATGGTAAGGTGAGTCACAACAGAGGAATTATATTCATTTGACACATATATGGCTACACCACCACCATGAACATTTCTACAGTTATTAAACATATAATATCCGGGCATTTCATATAGAGAAGCAAGGTTCGGATCTAATCTAATTTCGGTGAAACCACAGACACTAATGTTTAAAGTTGTGCTATACATAACTGTGTCTTTAAAATATTGGAGGTTCTTTGGAATGGATCGTATATTCATATTACATATTGATAAGACTTAAAGTGATTTTATCAGCAAACACATATTCAGTTTTAGGAACACAGACAAACCTTTCACGCACAAAGAAGTTGTTTACATCTAAATCACTGTTATGTTTAGAGTCATCTATACATAAGGGATCAAATTCTAAAGTTTTATAATGACATACGTTACCCAAGGGTATAGTAGTTGCAAGAAGAGACGACAGTGATTCATCACTTAATGAAGAGAAAGGTTGTTCGTCACACAGTAATCCTTTGGATACCATTAGATTCATCAAAAAATCTATTTTTTACGGTTATGTAGATTCATTGGTTGTCGCTGCACAGCACCGCTACCCACTCGAAGGTCACCAGCAGACCCACCAAGGGATCCGACATGGGTTGGGGTCCCATCACTACTGCCACGAAGGGATGAAGCCGCAGCACCTGCCCCAACACCAGCAGGAGACATGGCCACTGCATCCACCCCAGCAACAGCAGGAGACACAGCCGCAGCACCAGCAGCAGCCCAGACACCAGCGCCCACATGAGCAGCTGAAGAAACGTCTCTGCCCCCTCCAACTCCAGCACCACTGCCAACCGGCCGCCTCCCACCAGCACCCCTGGACACTGTGACGTCACCACCAACCCTCCCCTTCGGCTCGTTACTGGCAGTCTCAGGTCGTTGAGTCGTTCGCTTCTTGATGATGAGCTTTGTGTACTTGAAGAAAGCGATTATCCCTTGGTTTCTGGCCACCTTTAGTAAGGGAAGTTGTTTATTCCGAATCTCCTGTGATGCTTATATATGTGTGTATGTATGTAAGAATATGTATCAATATATGTATCTTTTCAATAAGTAGTATGTGTCAATCAGTGTATGTATGTATTGTGTGTATATATATGTACAGTTGCGGAAGCATATTCTGCCCCACATTTGTTTGGCATGTGGAGATATCTGGCAATTCTCTCTGAATTGACAACAGCTCATACGAACCCCAATGACTGAACCACCAATGAATTCCAGTCACGAAGAGAGTGTGTGATATCAATGAAAATTACTGAATATGATTTGTGACCTGGAACTTCACACACACTCTTCGTGACTGGAGTTCATTGGTGGTTCTGTCATTGAGGTTCGTATGAGCTGCTGTCTATTCAGAGAGAGTTGCCAGATATCTCCACATGCCAAACAAATGTGGGGCAGAATATGCTTCCGCCACTCGTGATACATAATTTCTGACCAGAGTGTGAGGAGCAGAAAGCTTCGAATCTCCTGGTATTGCTCATTTCCCCACCCAGTACACATATAGAGGCTGAGTTCGAATGCAGGGTATGTGTGTGTGGTGCCTGCCGGTCGTCTCTGGTCAAGGATTACGAATCACGAGTGTACGTGTATGTATATATGTATGTGTATGTTATTATTTTTTTTTTTTTCAATTAATTGCGCCGTAGCGTCAATCAACAGGCAGGCAACAATACATACTGGTAGGTGGGACCCATGAGAATACAATGTCTACAACCACACATACACACGCACACACACACACACACATAACAGAATGGAGCACAAGCATACTGACAAATATTTACATTATGATCTACTTTAATCCACAAAAACGAGGGTGGCGTACCAGAAGTTCCTCCAGAACCTGGTGGTTCAGCAGGTGTCGACAAACCACATCAAGTGGCAGGCCCCGGGGAAGCAAGTGTCGGACAGTGGGGCAGGCCAGGCAATAGTGCTCTACAGTGTTAGCACGAGGCGCTCGACACAAGCGACACTCAGTGAAGAGAGGCTCACCCTGCATCCCAGCAACCTGCCACGGTGGCCGGTAACCAAGTCTCAAACGAGCAGAGACTACATTGTGCCTCCGAACCATGAGGCCTCGACGACGGTAGGAATATTTGTGATGGCAGACAGACTCATAATGTGTGATGGAGATGCTGAAGGGCCTCTCTGCATCCCTGCGTCGCTGTACAGGGAGGAGAGCGGCGGAGCGGACTTTAGAGAGGTAACATGTCAGGGTGAGAGGACGTCCAACACCACGAGAAGGAAGATGGCAGGCTTCCTTTGCGAGTTTGTCAACTGTACCATTGTGATGTAAACCTACATGGGATGGCACCCATAAAAATTTGACAGTCAAGTTACGATGACGCAATAAGGACAAAAACGATAAAATCTGCTGAACAACAGTAGAGTGTGAGGGCTGAACACTAGAGAGAGAATGAAGGGCAGGTCTGGAGTCACAAATAATGGCAGCATTCACTCCACGTTGACAAACAAGACTAACAGCATCCAGAATGGCATACAGTTCACACAATGTTGAGCTAGAGTGGTTACAGAGACGACGGCCAACCCAGCCCCCTGGAGGTGACTCCATGTCAGGTGAGAAAACGGCACAACCTGCTGCACCATCCACTTGCAATGAGCCATCAGTGTAGAGGCAGTATGGATCTGTGATGGAGGACGTCACTGTTTCTATGCGTTCCAGAGCCAACTGCCGATGTAGAGAAGGCAGTTCCGACTTGGAAGTAGGTGTGAAACTCACATCAGGTGTTGGTAGCATCCACGGATGGGGTCCTGGGGGGACGTCTGCCACCATTATATCTATATTAAGACTACGGAGCATAGAGGAAACAGACCTTATAAGAGTACGTCCAGCAGGTATGTGTATGTATTTCTGTATATGTGTATGTATTAATATATACATCTTTTCAACAGGTAGTATGTGTCAATCAGTGTGTGTGTGTGTCAATTAGTGTACTTATATATCGTGTGTGTATGTATTTGTATATGTGTATTGTTACGACCTTGCCCGTCTCTGTCGCTACACCGGCACTCAACGAAGCCATGTTCGAAAAGCCGGGTCTCTCTATGTCTCTGAAACAGACCGGGCTTCATTTAAAGTGTATATATACCCCGCCGGGATCAACAACAGACTTTTTTTTTTTTTTTTTTTTTCCAGACTTCGTTGTGTCCAGACCTCGTCCTCGTTGTGCATAGCGACAACAGACTACAGCACTGTCCGTGGAGCTACCTTGGTATACCGAGGCCTCTTACCACCAGTACTATGTTGCCTCTTTGCCTGGTGTAGAGTTAAAAATTAAAGTAAATTTGCAGCGTTTTGCTGCACTGCTGTGCTGCACCTTCAGTGTTTTGTTTTTGCTGGAGGACAACCAGTAGTACATGATAGATTGTAGCTAGTTGTTCCCCACACCAGACCTGCAGCATTCACTGCCTCAGGGGAAACCCTGTGGTAGGGGGGCCCAGTAGTCTGGTGCGTCATTTGGGCGCCTCTTTTTCTTAAACTACTTTTTCTTCTATATTTTCCGTGCGACCTCCTGGGCCTACGGTTGTGTCTTGGTTGAGCAACGGTATTCGCTTGGGAGGTGGGTTCTGACTACACCACCCCTCGCATTAGGCAGATTCGGTGGTGGGGAAGTTCCTTCCGCACAAACTCCGATCCCCTAGCTGGTACTGGAGAACGCCGCCAGGCTACTACTATGGGGGAGGGGGGGGGCGAGTAAAGGAAACTTTTATTCCCTAAATTATAGTCCATTTTTGGGGGGTTGATACAATAGTTAAGGGAGTTAGGTGAGTGTGCTAGGAGAGGGGTCGGACGTAGTCCGATGCCCCGGATGGATGACCCCCCGACTAGCCTCCCTCCTCCTCAAGAAGGGAGGTTAACGACCAAGGACCAAACTAGGACAACGGCTGACAATAATGGATCCCCTACGGCAGACAGACAAAGACAACTTGATGTTAAAATTCCTCCTATGAATGCTCGTTATGTAAATATTAGATGTGTAGATGAGGGTCAGTCTCTCAAGAATGTTAACCCCTTTATCGTCAAAAAGGTCCTTGTTGGTCAAGCATGTGGCAGTCTTGCTTCTGCTAACAAGTTACGTGATGGTAGTCTCCTGGTGAAAGTACTAAAGGCATCCCAGTTTAAGGATCTCCTTAAACTGACGCAAATTCATAACTTGAAAGTGGAAGACACCATTCCAGTGGGGCCAAATACCTGTAAGGGCGTCATTTTCCATAGGGATTTGGCCGCTCTGAATGAGGCAGACATTTTGGAAGGAATGAAGGACCAAGGCGTTGTTGATGTTCAAAGTATGACCAGGATGAGAGAGAACAAGAGAGAGAAATTTGGCTTATGTTTTATGACTTTTGTTTCAGCCCAGATTCCGGACACGGTAAAGATTGGATACGAAATAGTTCACGTTAGACCATATGTTCAGAAACCGATGCTTTATTTCCGTTGCCAGATATTCGGACACACAGCATTGAGGTGCTTCAATAAAGATTCGTTCACTTGTGGTAAATGTGCATGTAGTCACGAGACAGAATTGTGTCCAGAGACAGTTTTCAGGTGTGCTAATTGTGGCGGCCCCCACCAGGCAAGTGCAGGTGACTGCAGGAGCCTTAACGTGGAGACTAAAGCAATGGCATAGATGAGGGCTTATGATGTCAGTTATGGTGAGGCAAAGAGGAAGGTGGAGTTTTTTTTTTTTTTTTATAATTAATTGCGCCGTAGCCTCAATCAACAGACAGGCAACAATACATACTGGTAGGCGGGACCCATGAGAATCCAATGACTACAACCACAAATACACACGCACACACACACACATCACGAAAACATAACAGAATGGAGCACAAGCATAGAGACAAATATTTACATTATGACATATTTAAATCCACCAAAACGAGGGTGGCGTACCAGAAGTTCCTCCAGAACCTGTTGGTTCAGCAGGTGTCGACAAACCACATCAAGTGGCAGGCCCCGGGGCAGCAAGTGTCGGACAGTGGGGCAGGCCAGGCAATAGTGCTTTATAGTGTTAGCACGAGGCGCTTGACACAAGCGACACTCAGTGAAGGGAGGCTCACCCTGCATCCCAGCAACCTGCCACGGTTGCCGGTAGCCAAGCCTCAAACGAGCAGAGACTACATTGTGCCTCCGAACCATGAGGCCTCGACGACGGTAGGAATATTTGTGACGGCAGACAGACTCATAATGGGTGATGAAGATGTTGAAGGGCCTCTCTGTATCCCTGCGTCGCCGTACAAGGAGGAGAGCGGCGGAGCGGACTTTAGAGAGGTAACATGTCAGGGAGAGAGGACGTCCAACACCACGAGGAGGCAGATGGCAGGCTTCCTTTGCGAGTCTGTCAACTGTACCATTCTGACGTAAACCTACATGGAATGGCACCCATAAAAATTTGACAGTCAAGTTACGATGATGCAATAAGGACAAAAACGGTAAAATCTGCTGAATAACAGTAGAGTGTGTGGGCTGAACACTAGAGAGGGAATGAAGGGCAGGTCTGGAGTCACAAAAAATGTCAGCATTCAATCCACGTTGACAAACAAGACTAACAGCATCCAGAATGGCATAAAGTTCACACAATGTTGAGCTAGAGTGGTTAAAGAGACGACGTCCAACCCAGCCCCCTGGAGGTGACACCATGTCAGGTGAGAAGACAGCACAACCTGCTGTACCATCCACTTGCAATGAGCCATCAGTGTAGAGGCAGTATGGATCTGTGATGGAGGACGTCACTGTTTCTATGTGTTCCAGAGCCAACTGCCGCTGTAGAGAAGGTAGCTCCGTCTTGGAAGTAGGTGTGAAGCTCATATCAGGTGCTAGTAGCATCCACAGAGTGGGCCCTGGGGGGACGTCTGCCACCATTATATCTATATTAAGACTACGGAGTATAGAGGAAACAGACCTTATAAGAGTACGTCCAGCAGGCAGTATGGGAGGGACCGGGTAGTTTGGTCTAAGAGAAGTCCTGACTAACTGAGAGTAATGGGGTGAAAGATGTGGGAAATGGAGGCACTTGACAGTGAAGCAAGTAACACTAGAATAAATTCTCTCCACTAATGGGGGAAGACGCAACTCACGCTGCATGTTCACTATCCTGGTCGACATTGGACACCCGTGAATTATTCTCATTGCTCTATTCTGAAATTTTTCTAAAGTTTCAAGAGTAGCCCTGGGAAGTTGAATCAGAGCAGGGGAGAGGTAATCAACAACTGAACGGATAAAAGCAATATAGATAGTCCTGGCTACTGGGATGGAGATGCCCGAGGAGTTGTTAGTGAGCCATTGAAGTGGTGTAAGTCGGCGTTGGAGACGATCCAATAAATCCTGGACAAAGGGATGGTCTTGAAGTCTGGCAGGGATAATCGGCCAAATATTGACTGGCACCCCCAGGTAGCGATACTGGGAACACATGGGAATGACAGTCCCTCCAATGGTGAACACTGGCCCAGCTTGAGGAAGGCGGCAGGTGAATATTCTGCTCTTATCTGGGGAGACAATAATGCCACAGTGAGAGGAGGCAACAGAGAAGGAGTCAAGAAACTACTGGAGATCCCTTTGTGAGGTAGAATGAACACAGATATCATCAGCATATCACGTAATTGTAGTTCCAGGTATATCAGGGAGAGAAGTGAGCAGCCGATGCATCAGAATATTAAATAACAATGGGCTGAGAACACCCCCTTGAGGCGTACCAAGATGAAAACTGCGCAAAGGACTGAGCGCACCACTGAAAAACACACGGGAGGTCCTGTTACTCAGGTAGCCCCGAATCCACCATAATAGATTACCCTTTATCCCAAAGTCAACCAGTTCATCCAAAATGACGTCTCTATTAGCAACATCGAAGACACTTCGAAGGTCAATGAAGGCCACCACACTGTCCCTGTTAAGGCGAGAGTACAAGTCGACAAGGCAGTGGTGTGTGCTCCGCTGGGGAAGGAAACCAAACAGCCATGGAGAAAGGCGATCCTGCAGTCTGTACATGAGACGATTGAGTAAGATTCTCTCCATAACCTTACAAAAACAGGAAGTCAGGGAAATAGGCCTGAACTTCGCAGTGCCGGGCTTAGGGATGGGTATTATTGTGCTGCTTGTCCAGGCTCGTGGTACACAACCATCACGAAGACAAAGATTGTACAGTCGAAGTAGAGGGTCCCCAGGATCTTGTTGAAGTAGGCGCAGCACAGCATAAGTAATACCATCATCACCAGGGGAAGAAGCTCTACCCCGAGAGAGAGCATGTCGCAACTCCTCCTCAGTTATCTCCTCTGCATTATAGTCATCATCTTGCAACAAAGCAGACATTAGACGTAGCCGATGGACAGCAGCACGGGAAGTGAGTGCATCTTGTATGTGGATGGGTAGACTGGCTGGGGTAGATTGTTCTGGCCAGGCATCGACAAGTTGTTTGGTATAGTCGGCGGGAGTGTGATAACGAGTAGTGGCCGGTGTCTTTTTAACAACCCAACGGATGAGGTGCCACATAGAAGCCACACTTGTTTGCTGGTTGATGCTGTCCGTGAACCGCTGCCAAGATTCAGTGTGAGCACACTCCTGCAGGGCAACTAAAGCGTCCCTAGACATCTGGTAACGATGGAGCAGGTCAGGGGTTGGTTTGGCTTGAAACAATAGGCCATCACGTTCAGCATCCTCCTTTGCCTCCTGTATACGTGCATCCAGCGTCCAGGAGTGGGCAGTATGGCGATGCTAGAGGTGTGGACGGGTGATGTATAGCCTATAAAAGTCATGAGTAGCAGATACAAGATCAGAGTACAACTGTTCAGCTGATGATATGTCAAATGTAGGGAATACATGGGCCATGAATAAGATGTAAGTCGGGCAATATTTAGTGGGCACAGCAATACGCAAACGAGTGGCTGAAGCACTTGACCCAGCAGTTAGAGAATAATGAAACCGAAGAGCGATGTGATCAGAGAATAAGTCTGGCATGGAGGAGCACAGGACCTGAGATGCTATCAGGCCAGACGAGAGGATGTAATCCAGAGTATCTCCCTGGCAATGAGTGGCACCGCCAGTGTCCCAGCGTGTCAGATGATGTTTGCGGATGTATGAAAGGAGACGAACACCATTACGATTAATAGAGCCATAACCATCGCCCATATCAGAATACCGAGCATTAAAATCTCCCATATACACCATACCACGCACTGTTGGAGAAGGAAGAGCCTCAAAAGTAAGTCTAGCTGGGGCCGAATAGACATTACATAGTTGTAGTACACCATTCCCAGGTAGAACCTCAAATAGCTAAAAGGTCATGTCTGGATCAATGGAGGTACGGAGAAGGCGATGTTGCAAGGAGCTATGTATGTAAGTCAGGAGACCATTCCTTACCAGATGAACATATGGCACATAACCTGAGAGAGGAGGAGCTTGACCAGCAGCGAGCGGCCGTCCTGGAAATGCTTCCTGGAGAAAAATAACACTGGGATGATGACGAAAAACATAGGCCTTGAATTGAGTGAGCTTAGCATAATTGGTGATACCACATACAATCCAGGAGATGACATCCAGCCGGAAATCACTAGCAAACTTTGTATTTGGAGGTAGAAGGCCGGTGAGTGGGGGCAGATGAGCGACCTGGAGAAGAAGATGGACCAGGAGAAGGGACTGACTTGAAAAGCTTTTCAAGGCGAAATGCAACAGTATCTATCTTTTCGGTAAGGGTAGTGACAGTTGAGATGTTAGCCTGCTGAGCCTCGACAAAGGTGGAGAGTTTGGAGTCATTGGCAGCCTGTGTGGCAACCAGCCCATCAATCCTGGCTTCAAGGGCAGAAAAGCTGTTCTCGAGGGCCGTACATCGTGCCATGAGGGTAGCAACAGACTTGCGGAGGGCCAGGTCCGGAGGCGAGGCAGAACTGGTAGGAGGAGCAGACTGGGAAGGTGGTGGTGGTGGTGGAGGGGGAGCAATAGTAGAGACCCGAGCCGGGACATGACGTCGAGTACATCCATGCCACACATTAACCCCTGGCTGAAGGCATCGTGGACACTTCCATCGAGACATATCCTCAAGAGGTGAAGGCTCAGAGGTGGAGGCAGCAGGACGTGATGGTTAACCCCTGACAGGACACGTCTTGAAATTATGGTCGGCGTCACACCATGCACACTTTCGGCCTGGCAGAACAGTACCGGGAGATATGCCCAACTCCCCAGCACCTGTAGCACCAAGGCTGGTCATTATGAAGTTTCCTCACCTCACACGGTGGAAGATAGGGGAGGAAATAAAAGGAAATCTCATTTGGAGGTGGATCGGGTTGACTCCAGACAACAACAATACGGCTAATGGGGGAACCATCTTGGAAAAAACGACGGGCAAAGTACACACGAGGGTATCCCTTAGCAAGTTTCGGGTCAACATCAATAGGAAAACGGGTAAGGATGTAGCTGGGAAACTTACGAGGCCTCTCGGGTGAGTCTGTAGCAGGCAACCTTTATGTATATGATTGAGCATATTCCAGGTTGACTATAAAGTATTCCAGGTTAGCTTCCAGGTTAGCTATAAAACCTTATATGCAATGTAAAACCTGAAGAAATAAACAGACTAGACGAAGACTAGATTAGACCAACACAACCTTGTTTGCCATTCACCCTAAGTGAAGATAACAAACATCTTCACTACACAGTAACAACCGTTACATTGGTGACCCCGGGGTGACGATGGCAAATAACGACGAGAATGTAGCCTCAGTGGCCTTCAAAGCCCCTACATTCTGCACTCACAACCCTGCCATGTGGTTCTCAATACTAGAGTGCAACTTCAAAGCAAGTGGCATCACGTCTAGTCTCACGAAATTTTGCCACACAACTGCCCTCCTGCCACTGGAGCTGAATTAAAGCATGGTACCAGCACAGGCATGCCACAAGTCATTGCCAAAGAATCCTCGGTACCCTCTCTTCCATCAACTGCATAACCTCTCTCACCCTGGAATACGAGCTTCACAAGAAATGACACATTCAAGATTCATTTGGTCGGATATCAACAAAGACATCGGGAGTTGGACTCACACCAGTGTCAAGTGCCAGGCTGCGCAAGCACGCGCAAGCCAATTTGGGCGCCGATTTTTTGACAAACTTCGACCCTGTTGTCGACATCAAAAATCGTGAGCCCAGGGGTCATTGATTTCCATTGGCACAGCAGCCACATGCGCACACACACACACACGTACAAATGCCTGCGGATACGCGCACAAACACGCCTGCGGACTCACACGCATACACGCGCACACACGCCTGCGGACACACACGCACGCGCGCGCACACACACCTGCGGACACACACGCACGCGCACACACGCCTGCGGACACACACGCACGTGCACACATGCCTGCGGACACACACGCACGCGCGCGCACACACGCCTGCGGACACACACGCATGCACGCGCACACTCGCGCACACACACGCGCACGCACAAGCCATTTTGGCCACCGATTTCTTGACAAACTTCGACCTTGCTGTCGACATTAAAAATTGTAAGCTCATGGACTCATTGAGTTCGATTGGCACTGCAGCAACACACTCACACAAGCACGCGTACATGCACCAACTTTCCTGCTACACTCTACTCTACGACCTCGACCACTACAACAACAACAACTACGCCTACAACTCCATGCTACTGATACGTTCTACAACTTCTCCACAACTCAAGCGGACGCCGTAAGAAGACTGTATCGTTCCTCCTTCCTCGTCACTAAGGGGGGGGAGTCTTCAAGAATGAGAGGCAGAGACAAAAATTCACCAGTCTTCACTCTATCAATGATGTCCTGACGCTTCCTAGAGATGTAGACAAACCGGGAGGTGACAGCAGCCATCTTCACTTCAGCCAGTTCACGCTGCAGCTGGAAGGCCCTGTTGACATCAGACAACCAACGCAACTTTGTGTCCGTAGATGGGTTCCCAGAGAAGGAGAGCTTGACATAGGCATTTCTTGGGGCAAAAGCAGGAAGGTTGGACGAGGGGAAGGAGTTGGTATACAAGGAAGAAACACCACGTTGAGGTAGAGAAGGTACGTCATGCACAGCTGAAGCACCCTTGGCAGTCTTGGCAGCCGAAGGCAAACAGTCCACACCATCGGAATCCTGCAAGGAGTCGGACGAGGCATCAACGGGTCGCTTGGTATAGGTTGAGGAGGTGGAAGGCTTCAACCTGAGCTGCGGAGTGACTGAGGAGAGGGAGGGAGGGTTGCGAGAAAGCAGCTCATGCTAGTGATCCTCGATAGGAGACTCATCCTCTTCCGACATGGCCAAGTCAGCCTCCAGGCAGGAAGCCACATCCAAATCCGCGCTCTCCATCTGGCCAGGCAAGGCCTAGATGGGAAGCAAACAACAACACGAACAGCTGAACACTCAATCAGCCAAGGACACACACACACACACACACAGACAATCACAACAATACAATACACAGAATCACAACAGACAAACAACACCAGCAACACAACAGAGACAACAACACACACACAAGAATGCACAAACAATACTAACAACAACACACAAGCAAAAGTGTAAAAGCAACACAAAACAAGAATTCAGGCAGAGCGCCAGGAGAACGTCTTCACACCAACAAGGTTGGGTTAGAATGTGGAGGGGGTTAACCAAACTCCCACAGTTTCCTATGCTGCAGCTATGACTGGCACCACTGCTCCTGTAAATGCAACTGATGTTAACGTGACTATCCAGGCTAAGGATAAAGAAATTAAAGAATTAAAGGATACAATAAGCAAATTAACGCTTAAGTAGATAGTTTGACTAAGACAATAGCAGAAATTGTTGAATCAACCCAGCAAAAGAAAGACCACAAGGCTGATGATACCGTATCAGCTTCAAAATCTTATGTTCTCGCTCAGGTGATTCCCATGAAGCCTACATCCGGGAGTCGTCCAGCTCGTCGCGAGACGAGCCGTTCGAGGACTGGCTCTGTACCTCATGGAGAGGAACAGGCGATGGAGGCTACCGTCGCGAAACCATCCCTCGGGAAGTGCAGGGGAGGAAGAGGGTCTTCCATCCCAACACAAAAAGGTTCGGCCAGACGAAAAAGGACCCAAGAAACCCCATAAACAGCGATAATCTTCGCAATAACCATACTCCAATGGAACTGTCGAAGTCTTAGAGCTAGATTAAATGAACTCAAACTTTTGGCTTGTTCTTACGCTGCCGATATTATTGCCCTTCAGGAAACTCATCTGAACGACCAAGTCGAAGACGAGGTTGTTCAGCTTCGGAACTACAGGTTAATTAGGAGGGACCGTGGGGGGAGGGGCGAAGGTGGAGTGGCAATCTACATCCGCCATAACCTCCCTTTCACTGATGTGCCCTGTAATTTTCCTCTGGAAAGTGTCGCTTGCAGAGTGAAATTCGGAGGCACCTACCTGACTATCTGTTCTGTCCACTGTCCTCCTGATACAGTAACTTATGATGATGTTTTTGATCTACAGGACAGTCTGCCCTGTAGAAAATTAATTTAAGAGATTTTAATGCTCATCATACGTTTGGGGTTCCCTGCAGGAAGATAGAAAGGTAGAACAGATGACTAGGCTAATTAGTGATTCCAATTTGGTTCTTCTGAACGACGGTAGTCCGACGAGAGTTGATGATAATACTGGTAATTTTAGCGTCCTTGACCTATCTCTGGTCTCCCCATCAATTGCAGCCTCTTGCCAGTGACTACCCATTGATGACTCATTGGGAAGCGACCATTTTCCTATTGTGATTAAATTTAAAAGCGACACTATTAAAGAGCCTTCAGCACCTAAATTTAACGTAAAAAAAGCAGACTGGGTGTCCTTCACAAAGGGTGTCAATATTGAAATTGTTGGAGAAACCATTGATGATAAAGTAAATAATATTCAAGATAATATCCTCAAAGCCGCAATGGCAACAATTCCTAAGACTTCGGTAGATAGCGCAAAGCATAGAGTTCCATGGTGGACGCCAGATTGCCGAAGGGTACTGTGTGAGAGGAATAGAGCATACAGGCTTTTCAAAAATCACATTAGTGATGAGAACTTTCGCAAGTATTAACTTGCGAGAGCTAGGGCTCGTCGAACCATCAGACAAGCCAAACGAGACTCCTGGCGATACTTTGTCTCTAGCATAAACAGTGAAACATCAATTTCCCAAGTCTGGTCCACTGTAAGAAAATTAAATAAGAAAAAATATCAAATAAAATTACCAACATTACTTTTAATAACATCAACTATGACGAACATAGAGACATGGCTAACGCCCTCGTCAGGCAGTTCTCTTTTGCTAGCTGCTCTGAAAATTACCATCCAGCTTTCCTGCCCATCAAGGAAGCATCAGAGCTGCAGCATATTGACTTTGCCACAGGAGATGAATTATTTTACAACAGTGATCTAACAATGCAAGAGCTTGTCCAAGCCCTAGGAGCCTGTAGTGGGACATCCCCAGGACACGATGAGATTCGGTATGAAATGATAAAGCATCTTGATCATGACTCCATGATCAAGATGTTGCAAGTGTTTAACGAGATTTGGAGGGGTCACACCTTTCCAAGCTCGTGGCACTTTGCACATGTCATTCCCATACCGAAAGGAGGGGGGGGACCCCAGATCGACTTCATCGTATCGCCCTATGGCGTTCACAAGTTGCTTATGCAAGGTCATGGAACGAATTGTTAATCGTAGGCTATTGCATTTTTAAAATTCCAGGAATTTGCTGGTTGAAGAGCAGTGTGGCTTCTGTAAAGGTCGCCAGACGCTCGATCAGCTAGTAAACCTGGAAGTTCAAATTCAAGAGGCATTTGCCAAAACAATATTTTGATTGCAGTATTTTTAGACATTGAAAACACCTACTAGATGACTTGGCGACATGGCCACATCAGGAAACTATATGCGATGGGATTACACGGTAACCTGCCCTTTTTTGTTAAGAATTTCATTTCTGACAGAACTTTCTCTGTCAAGCATTTTTCGGACACAGTCACTTTCTCGGACATATTTGTCCAGGCAAATAGGGTCCCCCAGGGGAGTGTTCTGTCTCCGACCTTATTTCTATGTATGATAAATGACATTCTACCAGCTCCTCCTCGAAATCTTAAAAACTCACTGTACGCAGATGACTGTGCGATATGGCACTCCAGCTGTAATGCAGAGTTTTCGGCAACTCGGATCCAATTGGCACTGGATTTGATTCACAATTGGGGCCTCCAGTGGGGTTTTAAGTTTTCAGTAAGAAAGAGTGTAGGGGTTATTTTCACTCATAGGAAGAAGCCAGACGTCCGGCTGACTATTCAAAATTCAACTAAATTTCTTGGACTGCATTTTGACAGTCGAATGACATGGCAAGTCCATGTCAGTCAGTTAAAAATTAAATGTTTAAAAGCACTCAATTTGCTGAAGTGCATTTCTGGTACCAAATGGGGAGCAGATAGGAAGTCATTGCTAATGCTATATAAATCCCTGATTAGATCTAGAGTAGATTATGGGTCAATAGTGTATGGTTCGGCATCTGAGTCTGTGTTGAAAGGTTTGGATGTTGTGCAGAATGCGTGTTTGAGTGTGTGTCTTGGAGCCCTACGTTGCACTCGAATCGAGCGTCTAGAGGTGGAGTCACAAGTGCCTCCACTCCGATTGAGACGAGATCAACAACTTTTAGTATACTGTGCTAAAAAATCCAGGGTGCCGAGTCATCTTCCCGGGAATGCCTTGCTTCGGCAATTGCACCCGGGGGGCCATGTCGCTAGGCCCCTGGCAGAGGGACCGAGTCATCCGTCCGGGAACCCCTGCACCCCAGGGGGCACTGGCGTGAGGCCAATGGGGGCCAGGCCCCAAGTTCAGGTACCCGGGGAGCCGAGTCATCCTCCCGGTAATGCCTTGGTGAGGCATTTGCAGCCAGGGGGCTATGGCGATAGGCCCCTGGAAGGGCCGAGTTATCCGCCTGGGCATCGCATGGCTCCGGAGGGCACTGGCGTGAGGTCCCTCAGAGCAAGACTCCACGACCTCGTAGAGTGTGTAGGTATAGAATTATCAACAATCGACTCCCTGGTTTTAGTAAACATTGCACCCTGTGTAACACCCCCTTTCACTATCGTGGATTCCTGGTTACCAGCGGTTAAATCCCGGGTGCCGGAGGTGGAGGTACACCAGAGGTTTCGTGAGATAATTGTTAAACATCTATCATATTTCCATCTGTATACCGACGGCTCCAAGACAGATGAATGTGTGGGTGCAGGTGTATGGTCGACTGAATGCCAGTTAAGATTCAGACTGCCGAATCATACATCTATTTTTCTTGCTGAACTTTTTGCTATTAATAAAGCTTTGGATTTTGCCATATCGACGACCCACGATAGGATAGTTATTTTTACAGATTCATTAAGTTCACTTCAAGCTATTAAATCCTTGAATACAACTAACAACGAAATACAGGGTAATATCATTAGTAATCTGTTCTGTACCAATAAATCAATCAAGCTAAAATGGGTACCTTCACATTATGGTATCTATGGCAATGAACAGGCTGATATACTAGCCGGGTCAACTGTTGATTTGGACCTTAGCATAGTCCGTACGGATCTCAGGTGTTTTGTTTCCCTCCTTAAATCTCGAATTCATCTCCTGTGGCAAAGGCAGTGGACCAGATTAAACATCAGGAATAAGTTAGAACACTTATTGAACCCAGGGCTACGTCATCATGGCGTAGGCAGGGACAAGGTGGTGTTGGCTCGTCTTCGGGTCAACGCCACGAGATTAACTCACTTAGAACCCTATATAAATAGAGATTTTCCCCCTGACTGTACAGCATGCAACACAATCATGTCAATAAACCATTTATTAATCTTTTGTAATAAATTTGATGAGCAAAGAACGAAAATCAAACAATATTTCCAAATTAAAAATATAGCTTTCACCATCCAAAATATTCTATCAGATGATAAGAATATTATAAACAAACTGCTGAGTTTCTTGAGGGAGACAAAACTTTATGACCTTATATAGATTGATATAATAAAATGGAAACATTGGCTTAATGACCTTTGGCTATATGCTACTGGTTGATAGCCAATAAATCCAACAAGAGAGAGAGACCACAGACAGAGGACTTTGAGCCTGGATCGTGGAGAGAGTGGATGTATGTTTTGTGCTCTCTCCTCTAGCTGCCAGGGCCTGCCGCACCGGCTGTAGTTTCTTTTTTTTCACCCTTCTGGTGACAACTAGGCTTAGTTAGTATTCATTCCCTCCATAGCTGGTAGTAGATATAGTAGGTGTCTATATCTTTATACTGAGATCAACTTTGCCTCCTACCTATGGTGGACTCCCCCACTGATAGCTCTGGGTGTGGTTGAACACAGTGTGGGTTGAGAGGTTGATCTCAAACATTAGTTAATTAGGGCTTGTTATTTTCCCTTTCTGGTGTTTTCTTTTCCTCTTCCCACTTCCCCCCACCCTTGGAGGAAGTGGTCATATTGTTGCCTTCCCTCCCAAACCCTCCTCCGTATAGCGGAGGAGGCGGCCATGACCGACCACCACCACGAAACGACGGGCGAACCGAGACTCGATCACCCCTTGACATAGACGTTAAAAATGCCTCATTTGTTATGTTTAATTAATGCCATTGATTCAGTCCCACTAGCCGGCCTCAATCCTTTTATCGTTAAGAAGGTATTGATGGCTGGGCTGGTGAGGTTGAATCGGTTATAAAACTTGCCTCTGGAGACATCTTGATAAAAACATTCAATTCAAAGCAGGTCACAAGTTTGCTAAAATGTCGTCAGTTTCACGATTACGAAGTTGAAGCCAAGATTCCTCAAGCCATGAATTCCTGCAGGAGAGTAATCAACTGTAGAGATTTAATGATGATGGAAGAGACGGAAATAATCGAGGAAATGAGGACCCAGGACATAATTGATGCTAGATTTATTACACGTTTAGAGGATGGTATGAGGAAGAAGACTGCAACAGTGATTTTGACTTTTGGCAAAGTTTCACTTCCTGGAACTGTCAAAATCGGTTATGAAGTTGTTAAAGTAAGACCATTTATCCCCAACCCTCTTAGATGCTTGAACTGTCAGATTTATGGACATGGAAATCGTACTTGTAAGGCTTCTTCTCCAGTGTGTGGCAGGTGCGCGACGCCTGGCCATCCTGAGGAAAAGTGCACATCAGTGGAGCTCTCCTGCTTTCATTGTAAGTGTGCTCACTCCACTTCCTCGAGGGATTGTCCCAAGTGGAAGATGGAGAAGGAGGGTTGCTCGGTGAAGGCAGTGCAGGGTATTTCCTATTATGATGCGAGGAAGGTGGTGATGGGATCGCAAGCGACTCCACTGATATGCTCCACTCTGCTGCTCTCAACTCTATCCATAAAACTTCTAGCCACTTTACCAAACGTCCAGTCCCTTGGTGGTCACCAGTCTGCACCACTGCTGTGCTGGAGAATGCGCTGCAATCTCTCGCCTTCGTTGCAATCGTGGGGACCCAACTCTTTTAGAGGACTTCTGACGGACAAGGGTAGGGCTAGACGAGTTTTAAAAGAGGCACGACGTGCATCTTGGAAGGTCTATGTGTCTTCAATTAATACTAAAACCCCAGGAGAGTCCGTAAGATGGTGGGGAAGCTACCTCCAAGTCCTCCACCTGTTCTTAAGGTCAATGAAATTAAGATCATAGATGGTTTAACAGTGACCAAAACCAGTGCAGAGGCATTTGCAAGAGTCTCCAGCCGTGACTCTCGACCTTTGGCTGTCAGTCATGAGTTGGGAGCCCAGGAACGCACTCTCCGCCCACCTCAAGGGTGGTGATGGGCGTGCGGGTGTACTTGTTGTTGAAAATATTAATTGTGGACCAGACCTGACCTAGTGGCGTGGTACGATTCACAGTGGACACGAAACTCTTCCAGGAGTCTCGTTTTGCTGACTTATTTTTTCTCCTCGCCTCAGCCCTTGCTGCACTATAGGCAATGAAGTGAGCTTGTGTTGGCTCTCTGTCGAAAATCCTGTATCGCCCATTATGCTTAGTGAGTGCTTGTTGGCATTCTGGTGTCCACCAAGGAACTCTTTGCCTATCGTGGGTTGTAGGAGTTTTAGGAATAGCAGGCTCGGCTGCGTGCAAAATGGATGTCTGTATGTGTTCGACTTTTTCATCTATATTTTCTCCCGAGATATCTAGATTGGCGATCCCTGAAAAGCATCCCCAATCTGCTTTCTTATATATAAATTTTGGTAGTGGTGGTGGTGGCCGAAAGTTGCCGCATGAATAAGTAAGACAGATGGGTAAGTGATCGCTTCCCAGGGAGTCGTCATATGTTGCCCAAGTGATGTCTGTTAGTATTTCGGGCGAAGATAAAGATAAGTCAATGCAAGTGGTTTGGCCGATATGATCATCTACACGAGTTGCACTACCATCATTCAGTAAACATAAGTTGGAAAGTAATAAAAGGTCAGCAATCTGATTCACACGTCCATCTGACATCAAGCTACCCCATTGTTGGTGATGGACGTTAAAATTGCCAAGAATTAATTTTTTACAGGGCAATGTATCAAAAGTGAAGTGAAATCATCAATGCGACCAAGTGGTGGACAGTACAGAGAACAAATTGTCAGGTACTGTTGCCGAATTTCACTCTGCATGTGACGGCTTCCAGAGGAGAATTCAGCCCCACTGCTGAATGGGGTATTGAGTTATGAACTTAAATAGCTACCCCATGACCGTCATGTTTCCCGTACGAATGGTAGTGTTTAAAAAGGTGAGGATCAGGCTGATCTTTCATTAACGTCTCCTGTAGACAAACTACCTGAGGCACGTGTTGATCTAGCACGGGTGCAAGTTGTGGTGCTTTATTCCTAATACCTCTACAATTCCACTGGAGTATATTATACATGATGGAGGTTTAAAGGGTTTAATGAAGTGCCTAAGAGTACTTAGCCTTCATCTTATTCTTTGGAGGAGTACCTCCACCACCGGGCCTCGATCGGCGGTTGTCGATGGACACCTCCATGTTCCCTCCCGCTGAGCGAGACCTGTTCGCTCCTCTCACGGGGGTAGGCTGGGCCATCACGTGAGAGTTGGGTTGCTTCGTGAGGGGGGCCATATTGAATTCATTCTTACGGTTCTTCTTGCCATTCTGTTTAGGAGAAGTAGTGATAGCATCAGAGTACAACAGTGTAGATACATCTGGGGTTGAATAGTTAGATTGAGAGTTGCATGAAACATGTTCAGTAGAAGATGATGATGAATGTAGAGGGGGTTCGGTCGGAAATCTTAGAGAAAATCTCAGAAAGTGGTGGTAGTCCAGGAACAGGTTCAGGCTGCATACAGATTGTCTTCGTCACAGGTCGGGCCTTCGCAACCAAATCATAAGAAGTGTTAGGGGTCGGTGTCGCACGTGACTCCATAACGGTCTCTCTTGCCTCGAAATACGACACTAGAAGTAGCCTTCACCGCGCAGATCTCCTTCTCCACTTCCCACACAGGACATGTCCGAGAGGAAGAAGGATGGGTACCCATGCAGTTCACGCACTTCTCAACCTCAGAAGTACAATCTTTATCAGCATGATTCCGACTCGAACACTTCCCACAGACCGAGACAACAGGACGGCAAAAACTCAATCCATGTCCAAATTTCTGGCACTTAAAACATCTCAAGGGGTTCGGAATGTAGGTTCTGACATTACAAATTTCGTATCCAACTTTAATTGATTCAGGTAGTGAAGCTTTACCAAAAGTCAAAATAACCTAAGCAGTCTTAACTCTCTCGCCATGCTCCAAACGTGAAATGCGACGTGCAGCAATGACATCCTGATCTCTCATTTCATGGACGATGTCTGTCTCCTCCATGTACAAAAATTCCTTACAGGAGACAACTCCCCTGTTCATGGACTCAGGAATCGAACAAACAACAACGTAACAATGAAACTTGGTCCTCTTCAAAAGATCATTGATTTGGCCAGCATTAATCATCTTTACAAGGAGGGATCCATTCGAAAATTTCTTGACCTGCTCCACCTCGCCACAACAATAGTCAATCACTTTCTTAATAATGAAGGGGTTGACACTTGTTATAGGAGTTGACCCAGATGCGCAAATCGTCACAAACTTTGAGTTTTCAGGCCGTATCGAGGGTTGAGCCGGTGTAGCAGTAGGATGTGGAACCCTACTGGAACCCATCAACTGCGCCCAACATGTCATACCGCGCCACAGTACATAAAACACAGGACTTTCGATATTATGGGAAAAAATGCTCCGGCAGTAATGTATTTTTCAATTTCGCATTTCGTTTACTATGTCAATTTTTATGTATGAAATAGCAAACTCGATATGATTTGCAAGCGATTGGCACCGGAAACAGCGCATGGAATATCCCGAGTAAGGAATAAATGTCATAAATAAGTAGTCGCTGTACGAGGAGGGCATGATGAGCGCTGCTCCGTATCACACCTTGATCGCGAGAATGTGGAGTGACAATCAAACTCATTATTTTCCCTCGCCTAATTCACGTTTCACTACAATAAGCATTCAATTATCATTCCTACTTGTAACATATCAAGCTCTTACTTAATATATGTCTCCCTCCATCACATCATCGCTGTAAAAAAAATTTATGACTTAAGGGAGTGTGGGAATAGGGGGACAGACTATGGGGGTGCGGGAGTAGGGGACAGGCTTGGGGGGGTTTAGGGGGGTGTGGGAGTAGGGGGACAGGCTTGGGGAGGGGGGTTAGGGGGGTGCGGGAATAGGGGACAGGCTGTACTCGTGGGGTCGTCCAAACACAGCCTCAGCTTCTCTCGGAAATACCTGCTGGAAACTCTCACTTACTCTTGGGCTAGTATTACTTACTACCCTGATGTAGACCTCTGGTTTCAGCCAACTTACCACCGTTGCTCTGAAATACCACTCTAGTCTTCCTGGGGAACTAAGTTAGTTACTCAAGGTTTAGAGTAAACTCGTGGACTTGTCTCAATTTACTGAAGTATATCAGGTACAGGTTACAGGTTATATAGACAACTCGTGTCTCTCTAAGATAAGGTAGGAAGGTGAACCTCTTCTCGCCAGGGCAGGGCGTGTATTGGGCTTTCCTCTCTCACACTCTCCGCTCGTGCTACACAGTGCCACACCCTTCCCAAGATGATAGATTGCAATGATGGTTTTTACAATGCTAAGCTTACATATGAAATATAGACAAGTTAGATACAAGTTTATATAAGAATAATGTGAGTAAATATATATTGTCCCTTTCTCTACATACAAGATGACAATATGGAGTTGATTATAGTATAGAGATTAACATATAGATAATTACAGAGTGAATCTAGCAATCAGTAGCTCAGCATGGAAGATTCCCTCACGCTGCTACTCAGCACTTTTCACAGGATGTTGTGTCTAATGAAACTGGCTTGAACTGCTTTCAGCCCTAACGGTATGTTCCACCACCAATGGGTGTATCATGTATCGCGAACGTGAACACAGACGCGGATACATTGCTCGGCCACGCTGAAACAACTGCGTCCCTGCAGTTCACAATAGCATTAAATTTACTTTAATCAATGCTTAGCTTTCCTGATTATTAGATTGACTCTTGACATGGTAACATATATATACAATATATACAAGATGAAATATATATACATTTGATGAATTAACATAAAATAAAAATAAATTGTTGAGCTCGTGAATGATACAATGGATAATTAATAATACTTCCTTAAATTAAGTAATTATACATGGAAAATAAAATATAATACACATTCATACAATTCCTTAATTCTAAATCCCTACAACTAACCGTGTAGTGTACTACCTAGTTGTTGGGGTGTCCTTAAAATTACCTTTACAATTCATCTTCCCTAGGTTGAGTATGGTGGACCTCTATATGTCTTGATCTTCTGTTTTTCTTCTTTTTAATCTCACCATTCAAAACCCTCAAACTCCTGAACAGGTAACAAGAGAACATGAAATATAATATGAATAATAAACTAGTCACTCCTGAGCAAGGGTACACAGCTACCCGTTGCAGATGGAAAGGAAGAGCAGATTCAATTACAGGATGAACATCAGACATGTTTAACAATTCCATCAATCTTATTTTCTCAGAATCAATATTAACAGTAGAAAAGTTTGCAGGGAGAGGAGGATGGACTTTCACAAATTCCACAGACTTATTTAGGATCAATCCAAGATGATGCTTCGTGGCCAGAACTGTCCTAGTATTGCTTAAAAATGAACACGCAGGTGGAATTACAAACGTACCCACCTCAGACACATGTTTCGCTCCTGAAGGGCCATCTTCACAAATAATAGTTGCTCTTGCGGGCTTAGTGAAGGTATAATATGCAATGCCCTGAAAATACGTTACATAAACATCTGAATTCCTTTTTGGTCTCAGGTACTCACAATGTTTAATGGAGCCGGAAGCATCAGCCTGGATTAACGACAATTAACACTGGGATTCCTCGGGTCCTGCAAAAATAAAATTTAGAGCTGGGCACACCTTCAAATGGTAATATGCTGAATGACAATCTTCTAGTTGATCCTTGGTAACAGCATCCACCAGTGAACGATCCTGAGATGCAATAATATAATCATAATCCACATTTAACATCATGATCTCCGCCCCTAACCTCATAGGAAATTGCTTCACCGACCATATTTTAAAATGAACCTGATGTTTTGTGGGAATGTGAATGAGAATGGTTTTGGTCGTTAAGCATGATTCCAAAAGTGGATAGTAATAAGATACAGACTCCCCTTCAAAGAATGAATTCAAACCATGCTTAATTCTAGCCACATCAACCACATCTTGAAGATCAACTATTGACAGAAGGTCAGCGTCTGCCTTACCCAGAGCTGCATTCTTTAGGTTATGGAGTAGTTTCCTGGTTTGAGCTTTCAGTCCATTGATGTAATTTTCCACAATGTTTAAATACTGATCTAGGTTTAAAACAAAAGTTGTAAAATCCAAATGTTTAGCTAACCTGTTTAATTCCTTAATGACCTCATTTGTCTTTTCAATAACTCCATTTACCTCTTCAGCCACATCAGATGCCAAGGAAAACGTGCTGTCTATTACCCGATTTTGCTCTTCAATAACCTGGTTTAAAATCTCCAGTCTGCGTCCCAGATCTTCTACATCGTCACTAGTAGTTGTTCGAAATAAAGTTTTAGCAATTATCCCTCCAATATCAAATAATCCCCTTTTTGCCCTGCTATTTGTAATCTGTTCATGAGCTAATTTTCTGACTTCACTTGAGAAATTGGGTAAATTCTGTTCTGAATGCTTCATCATATCCCTTATTTGAAGATATCTATCTTCCAACTGTACCTTGATCTGCCGTTCCAGAGGGTAGCTCGAGTTCATCAATTTACCTAGTTTAGCAAACGACACTTCTATAGCGTTATGAAATCTCAGCTGGAAATCATCAACCCTTGTCTTTAGATCCAACAGAGTGCCAAGGTTGAGTCTTACTGTTATTACGTCCGTGACCACTTCGAGTCTCCTATCAGTACCCACTAAGGCATCCGGTTTTATATGGTCAGTCGAACCCTGGGAACCCACGAACGCCGCGACCAACACCACGCAGAACACTCCCAATGTCCTCATGATTGTCTGTGAACAAATTCAATATTAGATTATTTTGCAAGATATTTCCCTGATCTTAGTTGCATTCTTGGCTCATGTTCAGACTCTGTTTCTTTTCCCACTTGGATCATTTCTTTTGGAACCTTCTTTATCCGATCTACGTGTACCTGATGATCAGTATCTGTTATATTATCATGAACTACTAACTTATTTCCCAAGACCTTGTTTACAATATATGGACCCTTGAATTTAGGAGATAGTTTACTCTGTCTCTCTGGAGTTTTTACCATCACCACATCTCCTTCCTCAATGTCTACTTTCTTAGCAATCTTATGTTGCCTTGCAATATGTTCTGCCCGTGAGGCTTCCATATGCTTTCTTACTTCGTGGTGAATGGTTGCAAAAGCGTGTCCCTGGACACTCACATAGTAGTCTACATTATACACAGGGCCTGGTCTTCCAACCAATATATCATATGGTAGGACCTTATCCTCACCATATATAATATAATGTGGTGTCTTTCCCAGTGAGGAATGTATGGAACTATTAATACAGGCGGTTACCTGGCATAACCAATCTTCCCAGCCTGCTTGAATTGAACCTGCCAGATGTCTAAGTACCTCCAAAATTTTCCTATTCACTCTTTCCACCATACCATTACTTTGAGGATGGTATGCAACCGTGAACACCTGCTTAATATTGTAGAGCTTGCAGATTTCTTCTAGGACACTATTTCTAAATTCTATCCCATTGTCTGACAACAGCACACGGGGTATAGTGTATGTACAAAACAATGAGTTTACTAATGCATGTGCAATGGTCTGAGCTGATTTATCTTGTAGAGGAACTAACACAACAAACCTACTGAAGTGATCCACACAAGTCAACAAATACTTTGATCCCTTATAACTAGTAGGTAGCTGCAACACATCTATGGCTACCACATCCCAAGGTTTAGCAGGACTTAGAAATGTTTGCAGAGGAGCGGGTGGTCCCGTAGTTCCCTTGTTCCTCGCACACGATACACATTTCTTAATATGGTTTTCTATGTCCTTGCGCATTTTCAACCAGAAATACCTCGATCTAGCTTCTCCTAGACAAGCGTCCCTCCCTTTATGACCTGCTTGCGGTGCATCATGAAGAAGCCTTAATACTGTTTCTATCAGAGACCCTGGCACTAATATTCTGTATGTTTCTTCCCCATCAACTACAGTTACCTTATGAAGAATATTATCCCTAAGGATAAACTCTGTTGTTCTTAACGGTAGTCCTGGAACTTCTACCTCTTCCCCTGACTCTAGACCATAAATTACCCTTTTCCACATAGGATCTTCCCTTTGCTTTGTCTTTAACTTCTGTGGGGATATTGTACTTAATGTGGTTACAGAGTTCACAGTCCGGCGACTTCATGCATCTGCAACTACATTAATCTTACCAGGTACAAAATTGAAAGTAGGGTTGAACTCCAGAATAGTCAAATGCCATCGAGCTAACTTCCCGGTGATATTCTTCCCCTTGGACAACTCGAGGCATGGGCGATGATCGGTACAAACTGTAATTGGGTAACCAAAAATAATAGGACGAAAATGTTTTAAGGCCCACACTATGGCATCATGATGTGTAACACTATATTTCTTCTCTGTATCATTTAACGCCTTACTTGCATAGCCAATGGGTTTTAACTTTCCCCCCTCGTCTTCTTGTGCCAATACTGCCCCAAGTCCAACCCCCGATGAATCTGTATGTAAAATAAAAGGTTTCTTGAAATCTGGGAAAGCCAAAACAGGTGGTTGCGTCAGAGCCTCCTTTAATATACTAAATGCCTCTTCTTGTGGTTGACCCCATTCAAACTTATTTGTCTGCTTCAACAGTTTAATCAAAGGTGCTGCCTTGCTAGAAAACTGATACACAAAACTCCTATAGTAACCCGCTAGTCCCAGAAAAGATCGTACATGATCTGCCTTGGTCGGTGTTGGAAACTTTAAGATAGACTTTATCTTATCCTGATTCACATGTATACCAGACTCGTCTACTTCATGCCCCAAATACTTAATCTTTTGTTTCAAGAACTCACACTTACTAAGTTTTAGCTTCAAACCCGCTGATGCTAAACGTTCCATTACCTTCCTTAATTTCTCCAAGTGCGTAGGCACATCCTTTGAGAAAATAATTATGTCATCCAGGTATACTAATGCATCTTTCCCAATTAACCCCGCCAACACATTGTTCACTAGTCTTTGAAAAGTTGTAGGGGCACTGCAGAGCCCAAATGGCATTCTGCGAAATTGATAATGACCCTGATGAGTGGAAAAAGCCATGACTTCACGAGACCGCTCGTGAACTGGCACCTGCCAATATCCCGACAGCAAATCCAAGGTAGAAAACACCTTATTTCCCTCACCTATAGCCTGCAACAGGTCATTCAAATGAGGCATGGGATATTTATCAGGGACTGTTTGCTGATTTACTCTCCTATAGTCAATAACAGGTCTATATGTTCCATCCTTCTTTGGAACCAAAAATATGGGACTACTCCAAGGAGAGGTCGAAGGTTCAATAACCTTCTGTTTTAACATATCTTTCACCGTATCGTCCACTATCTGTCTTTGTGAATGGGGGAGCCTATATGATTTTATGTAACTGGGTTGCGCTTCTCGCTTTAACTTAATCACATGTGAAGTTAGGTCTGTACTACCTAATGATTCCCCTGCAAGAGCTATAGCCTTCCTATACCCTTGAAGTAACTGTAACAACTCCTCTTTCCCTTCTGAGTTTCCCCCAGTTTTAACTTGACTTTTCAATTCTGACGAAGGAGATGCACCAATACAACCAACAACACTCACAACTGGTAGGTTATGCTTTGGCTCTAATACCGTACCATGGTATACAAGGAAATCACACAATTGACTGCCTGGCTTAACTTCAATCTCCACTAATGTATTGTTTACAGCCAGCACCACAGTCTCACCCCCTGACCTTACTCCAGTCAAGGTAGACTCTAGCGACACCCCTTTTAACTTACATGTTTCAGACATGCATACCACATCTACTCCTTCTTTCACTCTTTTCAAACACACCTTGAACTGAATCATTTCCTGCGGTTGCAACCTGTGCGCATCAGGTACAACAGCAGTAACAACAGTCCAACGTGTGACTTCCTCCCTAGAAGTGTCGCATAGTCTATCTTGTTTCATGACCCCTTGTGTTGACTTCTCCTCAAAGCCCCTTACATAACCCACCATTTTAACCTCTTTGTCTGAGTGTTTGAGTTGCGGGGTTGCCATACACATATAAGGTACATTTTCGTGAACAATTAAACCTTCCCCTGAGTACACCTCAATCTTCCTTTCAGCCATGGTTGACAATCCAAGCAACCCGCTTGCAATAGGATGAAGTTTACTTACAACATAAAATGATGCAGCAAAACTTGAACTACCCCGGAAGTGAACTGGCAACTTCACAACTCCAAGAACATCCACTGTAGTTCCTGACACCCCACTCAGTTGGTATTGTGGCTGTTGCAATGCATAACTCTTCTCAGAATTATGTTTTCTAATATTTTGATAGGTCTCCTTTGATATTAGATTGACTACTGCCCCCGTATCAATCAAAAGTGCCCCCGGAACTCCCCTTATTGTTACATTTCCTACGGCTAAATGATTATTTCTACTGACTGCCGACACTATGGAGAATTCTATATCTATAGGTATTCTCTTCCTCTCGTCTTTTTGTCATAATGCCTCATCCGACCCTGATCGCCGGAACCCCATACGTGATTTTTCCTCATGTATGGCACGTGCTACTACTCCACAGTCTGTCGTTACATGATTCGACCATTTATGGATTTCACACCATTTACTCTGTCCGGGAGGTACATAACCTCCTCCTGGGTTATAATTATCCTGATGTGCATAGTGGTACCCTCTACCACGTCCTCTAGCCTGTCCTCCACGCGCCTGCCTGGCTGCGCCTCTAGGGTATGCCTGACCCCTGTTCATTGAACCTCTATATTGATCCCCTTGAAATCTATTCTGTTATTGAGGACAGTCGGCCTTTACATGGCCCCACTTACGACAATGGAAACATTCTACCTGGTACCTCGCAGAAGAACCCCCCCCCCTTGTATTCCTTTGCCCCGCAACCGCATTTACGCCTGTCTGCGGCTCGCCCTCTGACCTCCTGTCAGTTACCTCCGTTTGCAATACCGAAGTCTGTACCTTCGTAGCATTTTGGTTGCGAAATGGTCTAACAACCGTGGGCTCTCTGATTTCCAGTTTTAACTCGTTAATCAAATGCCAGACTCCCTTACCTTGCTCCAACTTTTTCTTCCGGACTCTCCTCTGGTCCTCCTCTGTTAGACTTATATACATCAATAGATATTCAAACATCTCACAGGCGTCGTCTACCTTCATCCAGTGTTCCCCATTAACCTCCTTAGACCAATTGTTGTCCTCTATACAATCTTGTATATCCTTACGTATAGCACCCGCCTTTGATGCCGCTACTTCTAGCGATGTACTCCACGCCTTTAAACCTAAGTCCGTGTATGTTCTATGTGCCCATGCCGAGCATCCCTCTGAAGCCGCCCTTCGGTACACTGTAATTAATGCTTTTTTAAACTCCTCCCACGTCTGTTGTTTCCTTGACGACCTCCCTAACAGACAACTACAATTTAATAACTGCCTTGCAAACTGCCCTTCAATCCTCGAGTCTGCGTATCCTATTTTACCTCTATCCTCAGTAATATTATACTCCACGAAAGATTGCTCAAGTCTCCATATAAATTCCTCTTATTTGGATCCCTATCAAACTTTGGGACTGAATCCTCACCTGTAAACACTCTCATAATATTCGTTGGCTGATACCCGTGGGCGCTACCCACCAAATTGCCTTGCATACTAGGGTTAGTGACACTCTGCCCCGTCGCCTGGCTATGGGCTGCTCTGCCAACAGCACTGGTGCTTGCAGTCGCCATTGGAACTGTAGCTTGTACAACTGTAGTATTTTTATTACCCTTTCCTCGCCCTCTTGGCGGTAACCTACACACGCTCTCCCGTGTTTCCTCTGTTACGTCACTTCCCTCTACACGGAACTGATATCCGTTTCTTAACTGCCCTGGCAATGGACTATTTAGTCCCCTTAATTGCTCATGTATATTAGTGGTATTGGGAGTAGGTGGAAAGTTTAGTTCCCCCTCAAAACTGCTACTACTGTCTGAGTCCTCTGATGAATCCCCTGGGATTATAGTCTTTGTCGTTCTAAATTTCTTAAACATGTCCCGTTAGAAATAATTCCTATACACTCACCACAACATATATTAAAAATTATAAAAAATACATAGGCATACAAAATACCCCAACAACATGTTACTATAGTGTGTGTTATGTGTATAAAATTAAAATAACTAACCGATGGAGAATCGAAGATTACAGATGCTCAGTACACGTAGAGTACCCACAACAGAAAAATCCTCCTTTTCCCTGGGAAAAGCACACAGGGAAAAATGCCTGATTAAAGTAGGTTAGGTTACACAGCCCACCATTAGCTGGCAATCCCCAGCTGGTATCGCTCTGGCTCGCTCTCGCTCCGTCAGTGATGCCAACAAGGAAAGCGCCCAAGCCACCTGCTGGAAACTCTCACTTACTCTTGGGCTAGTATTACTTACTACCCTGATGTAGACCTCTGGCTTCAGCTAACTTACCACCGTTGCTCTGAAATACCACTCTAGTCTTCCTGGGGAACTAAGTTAGTTACTCAAGGTTTAGAGTAAACTCGTGGACTTGTCTCAATTTACTGAAGTATATCAGGTACAGGTTACAGGTTATATAAACAACTCGTGTCTCTCTAAGATAAGGTAGGAAGGTGAACCTCTTCTCGCCAGGGCAGGGCGTGTATTGGGCCTTTCCTCTCTCACACTCTCCACTGCTACTCAGCACTTTTCACAGGATGTTGTGTCTAATGAAACTGGCTTGAACTGCTTTCAGCCCTAACGGTATGTTCCACCACCCATGGGTGTATCATGTATCGCGAACGTGAACACAGGCGTGGATACAAGGCTTTCTACCCACCCCAAGCCTGTCCCCCAATTCCCGCACCCCCCAAGCCTGTCCCCCTATTACCGCACCCCCTTAATATATGTTACCGGTATTCTAGACAAGCTTACATATCTTAAGCCTCTCATATTCTAATAGAAGATATCAATACAAACTTTGTTGTATATACAGTGCATATATTAAATTTCGGTATAATTTACAAAATTACATGGCTATGAAAAATACTTTTCACACATTCTTTGACATCTCCCATTTTACCCAGCTATGTTACTGCATAACTATATTTTGCTTGTCATTTTCCTATTCATATGTCTATAAGATTTTTCTTTCTTCTTCTCTTTGTCAATGATTTTATTTAGATGTTTCATTCTGAAGTACACAGATATTTTACAGAACACTACATCTTTGGGTAAATCAATTCCCATATGTTCTATTGTAGAAGCAAGTGAACTAAAGCAGTGTTTTTCTTCACCAAGGCTTTCACCATGAACTGCTTTAAACATTTATCTCATTTTAACCGAGAAAAAAATGTATCTGAAGGGAGATAGCGCATAGCTTACCTCTATTAGTCATTTCAGTCAATGGTTTGCTTAAGTAAACAGTGTCACAATTGCTGGCCTTATTTCCTAAATATGGATATGTTCCTACAATTATTATTTTTAGAATATAGCCACCTCTTCTTCCTCTTCTATTACTGCCTCTGGCTAAGATATCTTTACTTTCCAAATCGAAATCTAAGTCCTTAAATAAGATACTAGTTAAGCACACCTCTACAGCTAGAACACTTTAATCATAGTGTGTATGCTGTTTGTGCAGAAATATGGCCTCAGTATGACTGGTTATGCAATCATAATATTCTTTCCTGCATCATAATATTCTTCCCTCCACAGTGAATAATGCAAAAGTGGGAAGTAGGATAACCTCACCCTTATACCAACTGTGTAGGGAACCTTATATCACCTCTGTTGAAGAAGCATGACTTATTGAAGAATGAGGAAACTAGAGGTTCTCTCTAGTATCACCCTATAATGACGCAGATTTTAATTTTCCCTAAACTTTGACTAGAAGTAGAGATTGACCATTATTTCAATTCTTAAGGATGAGATGATTGTGACTGTACTATAATTATGTACAAATAACCAGTACTGTAATATTCTTAAATTGATCAACCTTGACTATTTAGGCCACTGTTCTTTTGCCACAAGCAAATGAATACACTAAGTAGCTAGCTGAATTATTGGGCAAACTTGGCTCATGATGACATTACATAATATTATACTCTTTCTTGTATACAGTAATAAGATTAGCATCAGCAGGCCCTATTGGAACTTATGTCATTGTAGCAGTGTATGAAATCTATGGGTGAGAGGGGATATATCTGAGCTGTATGAAGTTAAATGCTGGGCAATAAATTAGTTTCAAACAGAAAACTCTTAAGTAGTGTGACAGAGAATGTAGAGAATTTGTCGAGTTTAGACAGAGAAAGGCTGAGACCATATGATAAGATTATAAAATTATATTAGTGACAAAATATCACATACAGTATAAATACAATAAGGTAGGGTCTTGCAAAACATCAAGTACAGTATAAAAAACTTTATTTCCTATAATAAACTGTTAATATTGTACATGACTCAAAAGACATACTTTTATAACAGCTGGTACAGTATATAATTGGGGGTAAAATAAATCAAACTATTTTAGAAAATATGGACAAAATAAATCAACATTATAATTCTTAGTATTACTGTAATCATTTTTATCGAATATTAAAAAAGGCATTCCATCTCTTATTGATATATTTGTTAGATTAACAACAAATATCTATCAAAGTTAAGTGTGACAATGTAGAAGCAAGGTAAATTTACCTGAATGATGTGTGCATCTTCTAGGTTTATTCTTATAAGATTATTAAAAATAAATTATATGGCCAAACCAATGCACAATGTCGTCAATACGCTAGATGATAGTAAGCTAAATTTGACCTATGTTAAAAACAAATTAATAATGTATTTTGTATTAACTACAGTAATATATATATATATATATATATATATATATATATATATATATATATATATATATATATATATATATATATATATATATATATATATATATATATATATATATATATATATATATATGCGTAAATCCACAAGGAACGAAAAATAAACACGGAGTCCCAAGCGCTTTCGTGTATTCACATCTTCAGGGGAAATACAGAATGTATTCTGTATTGTATACATGTATACATTCTGTATTTCCCCTGAAGATGTGAATACACGAAAGCGCTAGGGACTCCGTGTTTATTTTTCCTTCCTTGTGGATTTACGCATGTTCCTGGATCACGTGCCACCAAGTGATTTATTTGCATATATATATATATATATATATATATATATATATATATATATATATATATATATATATATATATATATATATATATATATATATATAACAAATCCTACACACCACAGAATCTGGATATAACCACACCAGTATGTGTCTCCAGACGGATTCGAACCGCTGTGTTGAGACATTATTAGCACTCCTGTCCTAGTTTGGCCATCTGTTGTTGGTGTTGTTGTTGATATTCTCACAGGGCAGAATGGCCTCCGGCCCCACAGACCCCTGGTACACTCTGGTAGCAGTGAAAAAAACAAATTAAAATAAAGGATGGGCTGGCCCTATATGCCTGGGCTACCGAAGCACATCCCATGGGAAATGGGACCAGAGCTTACTGGACCAGGGAGTCTAGGGGCCTCTGACCGCCAGGGAGATTGTGGGGAAGGTCTTTGATCCAACAGCCAGTGCTGTGGGCCCTTGTCCTAGTTACCACAAAAGCTACAAGTGGGGCCGCACCTTCCATGAGACCAGCCCTGAAGGGACCATAAGGGGGAGGGAGTTTACACTGCTGCATGCAAAGGAAAATGCACCCCCGTATGCTGGCGGTCCACACTGCAATGGAGAAAAAAAAAAAAAAAAGAGCCTCCGGTTGCTGTACACCTTGGGCAGACCGCGTCAAATCCACTAGAAAGTGACCAGATCCTACAACAATATTTATTCTAGCCCTGTGGGGGATGGCTAAAATTCACAGAGAATGAAGTCAGCACCCCTGGGCAGATGGCCATCTGTTTTGGACCACATTTTGTTTTTCCCCCTACCATTTTTTGAGGTGGTGGTATATGTAACACGAACACAACAATAAAGACTAGACTAGACCAACACACAACCTAGTTTGCCATTCACCCTAAGTGAAGATAACAAACATCTTCACTACACTGTAACAACCGTTACAAGTATACATCCTAACTACCCACTGCCTTCCACCTTCCACCACCACCACAACTCACTCTGTCAGGGTACTTTTGCCACTGCACGACGGCGACGTGGTGGTCCACTGCAGTGGATCTGTAAACAAGCAAAATTAATTGGTCTTAAAATTCATCACTAAGGTACTCCAATATTTATAGCAGTGGTTCTTAAAAGTATTGGAGTCACCGAGGTCATCTTTGGCAAGGTCTTCATCACTTATACAGCCTATTGGTTGTATAGTGGATACATATGTTACCTAATTAATATCTAATCCTCATGAACCCCAGGTTAAGAACCGCTGATTTATTATTTTTGCCCTAAAACTATTGATGTTTAAGAATCAAATGCATTTTTTTATTTTTACAAATAATGTCAAAGGATTGACAATACAGTACTTTTCAGAAAGCTGACAATATCAAAAGACAATACTCAGTGATATAAGTTTTTACCAAAACAAGGCACCTACCAGAGTTTATCATTTCATCTTTCACTTGCTGTTGCACCTTGTCTCATCATGGGAGAACACAGATGAGAAGATTCCCAGCTCTCGTCTCTCTGAGCTGCCTTTAAAGATGTAAAGATTATGTTAGCAGTATTCTTCCAAACTGGCCTCAGATGAAAGGGCTGATAGGAAACTACTGTAATGTGCATTTAGAGGAACTCTACTTCTTGTGTACCGTCACTACAAATATAAAGGGCACAAGGAGTCTTAGCACAGTTTAAATGAAACAGCCGGTTACAGAACAAACATTGAATTAAACTATTTCCTGAACACTGTGGCATGTTACATTTACGGCATAAAAAATATCATAAAAGTTGTTATTTGCAGAGGTTAGGTTGAATAGACTAACAGGAATTGTTTGCTTAAGAATGCATATCTGGGTAATTATGACCAACAGGAAAGAAGTGTAGATGTAGTGAAGATGTTATCTTCACTTGGGCTTAATGACAAATAAGTTTGTGTTGGTATAGTCTAGTCTTTTTCAGGTTTTACATTGCATATAAAGTTTTATTGCTAACCTGGAAGCTAACCTGGAATATGATCATGTGATAATATTTTATAGTCAACGTGGAATATGTTCAATCATATACATAAAGGGTGCCTGCTACAATACTCCCCCCCCTTAGTGACGAGGAAGGAAGAATGATACAGTCTTCTTATGGCGTCCGCTTGCGTTGTGGAGAAGTTGTAGAACGTATCAGTAACGTGGGGTTGTAGGCGTAGTTGTTGTTGTTGTAGTGGTCGAGGTCGTAGAGTTGAGTGTAGCAGGAAAGCTGGTGCGTGTGTATGCGCGTGTTGCTGCAGTGCCAATGGAACTCAATGAGTCCCTGAGCTTACGATTTTTAATGTCGACAGCAAGGTCGAAGTTTGTCAAAAAATCGGTGCCTAAAATGGCTTGTGCGTGCGCGTGTGTGCGCGAGTGCGTGTGTGTGCGCTTGTGTGCGTGTGTGTGTGTCCGCAGGAGTGTGTGTTTTTGAAGTTTGGCACTTAACACAGGTGCGAGTCCAACTCCTAACATCTTTGTTGATGCCCGACCAAATGAATCTTGAACGTATCATTTCTTGTGAAGCTCGTATTCCATGGTTGATGGAAGAGAAGGTACCGATGATTCTTTGGCAATGACTTGTGGCATGCCTACGGTGGTAGCACGCTTAATTCAGCTCCTGTGGCTGGAGGGCAGTTGCGTGGCTAGATTCTGTGAGACTAGGTTTGATGCCACTTGCTTTGAAGTTGTTATTTGACATAGTCACTCCGGGGTCACAATTTGTAAAGTGTAGTTACGATGTAGTGAAGATGTTATCTTCACTTGGGGTTAATGACAAATAAGTTTGTGTTGGTCTAGTCTAGTCTTTTTCAGGATTTACATTGCATTTAAAGTTTTATAGCTAACCTGGAAGTTAACCTGGAATATGATCATGTGACAATATTTCATAGTCAACCTGGAATATGTTCAATCAAATACATAAAGGGTGCCTGCTACAGAAGCTCCTGAAACAACAAAGATGAAACAATGTTAATATATTACTCACCAATCAGGTCTACTCCAAGTAACTCTAAGGGTTCCATGACCTTAATGGGACACATTTCTGGGGCCTGAATCTTCAGCACTGACTACAAGTAGCAATCTGGAAAAAATGGTAAAATTACTGGAAAGCAATACAGCATTGGGATTAGAGAGTAATGCATTCAATATTGAATGAACACTTTACTAGAATCCCACTTAATTCATATACACTTATCAGTGTATTTGTGTCATGTTATGGTCTACACAAGAAACACACACACGTGCATGTGTACATACAGAGTCTTGTCTGAAGGTACAATAATGAAAGTAAAACATATGTAAGTTAAGAAATTCCATGTAAAATCCATATCATACACTACGTACACACACAAGATTATCCTTATCTGCTTTTTATAAACATACCAATTTAATAAATACCCTACCACTTAAGAGACAGGATTTAATACTTATCAGAATTGCAGAAACTTGTAACATTTAATTTTCTCATAAACATTAAGAGTTACATTTCCGTAAGCATAAACTTATCTCAACTATCCATCTGGGTGAAGAAGTCCTTTATCTGTGTACCATTCATACCTACTGGATACCACACACGAGGGTGAGACAAAAAAACGAGGAGATGGGAGAGTCATTTCTCTATACCTTACTTGACTGTCTAATCTAAACACCACAATCTAGAGAGATGTCAGAGAGGGCTGTTCCTACAAAATAGTATAAAATTTGGCTTTCCATGTGATAAGTAGATATTTAATTAAATCAATAAATACATAAAAATAAGAGAATAAAACAACAGTACAAATACCTTAGATGTTTGTCAATTTCATAGACAAAACTGCTGATAGGTTTGCTCCCCAAACAGGTACCTAATGTATAATATATTATAAAATAACTTGCCTGCTTCATTCCACTCATAAAATGATGAACGCCACCATATACGCTTCTTTTCAGCTTTGGTGATTCCACCAACAAGTTGTTTTGTCTGCTGGTAATATATCACCCTCTCATGTAACACATCATCTTCTGCAAACCTCTTCCTGCAGGCCAGCCTATACTCTTCCACAGAGTTGTTTGACCTGTTAAATAAATAGTTCACAACATTCAGACATATATTTATCAGCTGCCATAGGTCTATCTATCTATCTATAGCTCCGACGCCTCGCTCCCTCCGGGAACTCCCACCAAGGGGGTGGCCACGGCAGAAGAGTCTCCAGTTTTCCCTGTTCCAACACTCCCTCCATCCCCCCTCCCCCCCTCACACTTCTCTCTCTCACATACTCTTCCACTCTGTTCTGCCATCTAACCGGAGGTTTACCTCTCACACCATATCCCACAACTTCACTATCGTACACCTTTACAAACTCCACACTTTGCATTCTCTCTACATGTCCAAACCATCTCAGTGTATTATGCTTCACTCTCTCTACCACTCCACACTCAATACCAATTGCCTTCTCACTCATACCACATCTCTCACAGTTAGTTAGTTAGTTAATTTATTGACAAAAGAACACATATTACATAAACAAAAGAAAATCAGTACATATTTCTTGTCCAATAAAGAATTAGTTTCTTTCCTATTGTAGAGGACATGATTTGAATTTGAACACTTCAAATACATAATTACACATTTCCGTTATGTGAGAGTTATCTTTCATTAAATCGAAAACACTAGCAAAACTAAGCATGGAATATTTTTCACGGACTTGAGCAGTCAATGGACACAGTAGCAAAACGTGTCGTTCAGTCTGAACTTGACTGTCGTCACACAAAGCCTCTGCTCGGCAGGTGTGCGACTCCACCTGTCCGCTTCTATTCTAAGATTATGTGACGTCAGCCGCAGTCTTGAGAACGACTCGCGTTGGTAGTCAGGCATATATAAATCAGTCCTAGTATATACTTCATGTACTGTCAACATTGGGTTAAACTCTGTTTTGTATGTGACAATCTTGGTTGCACTGTCTGGTTTGCTTCTTATAAAATGTTTTTTTTTTTTTTTTTTCATACGCACTCTCATTACTTTCTCCATCCCACCTAGTAAGTCCACGTGCTCCTCTCAAGTATCTCATTTCCACAGCACCTATTCTCGACTGATGAGCCCTACTCCATGTCCATGTCTCCGACGCATATGTCAGTGTTGGCAGGATTATAATATTTTTCAGTGCCTTTTTCACTTCCATACTCACACTCCTTCCCTTCATAATCCTCCCTAGTGATCCAATGACCTGCCTGCCCCTCACTGCTCTCTCCCTGATTTCTCCTTCCATACTTGGATGTTTACACAGAACTGTTCCCAGATACTTGAATTCCCTCACCTCCTCCATCCTCTCACCAACTAAAGTTATCTCACATTTCATCAAAGTTGGTACATCCACTCTATAGGGTGTCGCAAAGTCAATTACTTCTCTTTTGGTCCTCTCAAATACCATCACCTTACTCTTACCAACATTCACCTTCAGTTTTCTTCGTTTACACACGGACTGAAACTCATCCACCACCCTCTGTAACTCCCTTTCACTCTCAGCCATCAACACAGTGTCATTAGCAAATAAACTTGCCACCAAGGACCAATTTGTTTCATTCAGCCTCAATTTCACCCCTAGGCCATTCACTTTGGCTTTCGTCTCTCTCATACAACCATCCATATATATATATATTGAACAGCCATGGTAACAAATCACATCCCTGTCTCAGCCCTACACTAATATTAAAACTCTCACTTAGATCACCCTCTACCCGCACACATTCTGTTGCCTCTGCATTGAAGGCCTCAATGCCCTTCAGCAAAGACCCCACAACACCATACATTCTCAACACCTCTGACCTAGCTTTCTATCAACTCTATTGTATGCCTTCTCCAAGTCCATGAAGGCAGCATACAACTTTCTACCCTTCCCAATATATTTCTCCACTATTGATATTAATGCAAATATTTGGCCCACACATCCTCTACCCTTTCTGAACCCTCCCTGCTCCTCACTAACTTTATTCCCTGTTACTTCAACCAGTCTTTCAGTAAGAACCTTCCCATACACCTTCCCCGGTACACTAAGAAGGCTTATTCCCCTATAGCTACCACACTCCTCCTTACTCCCCTTCCCCTTATACAAAGGTACAATTATAGCTCTTCTCCAATCCTCTGGCACCTCTCCCTGCCTCCAAGTCAATGTGCATATAAGCAACATCCACTCCACTACTACCTCCCCCCCACACTTTAACATTTCAGCAGTTATCCCATTCACCTCCTGTGCCTTTCCCATCTTCAACTTTGCTATTGCTTTCCTAACCTCTTCCCTCCCTAATTCTCCCTGTACACCGTGTCGTCTACCACCTGCCTCCATCCCCATGCATGTCACCACCGCCACCCCTCCCGTCCCCCCATTCATCAACCGATCAAAATGCCTCTTCCACACTTCTTTCACTTCCTCACTTCTACTCACAGTAACTCCATTCTCTCTCTTCATTCTCACGCTACCAGACTTTCCTTCTCCTCTTTCTCTTTTCACCTCCTTCCAGAATAATTTCTTGTTCTCTTTAAACTTTTCACTCAGTTTCATACCAAACTCCTCATCCACTCTCCTTTTACTCTCACTCACCATCCTTTTCACTTGTCTCTTACATACATTATATTCTCTCTCCATCTCTCTCTCACTTCTTCCGACACATTCTTCTGTAATGTTCTCCTATATGCCTTCCTTTTCTCCTCTACGGCATCTTTCACTTCTTCTGACCACCAAGCACTCCCTTTCTTGCCCCTCCTCTGTGTCTTATATCCCACTACCTCTGCTGCTGTCCTCAATACTATTGTCTTAAGCACTTCATACACAGCATTCACTCCCACTCCCTCCCCTATCCCCATCCTTACATCCCCCAGCACCTCACCCACCCTCCTCTTATATTCCTCCCTATACTCTTCTACATCTAATTTCTTACTAGCCACCTCCCTCTTGTTCCTCACCCCTTCATTCTTCCTACTATATTCCCACTTAACCCTAACCTTCATCCTTACCAACACCGTAAAATGGTAGGAGCAATGGACCATTCCTCTCACCACTTTTGCGTCGTACACATCCTTCCTCAACCTTTCATCCACTGCCACATAATCAATCAAACTCTTTTGCTCTCCTCTCTCATCCCTTCTCCCCCATGTATACTGTTATGCGTGCCTGAATTATTATTTGATTTGTAAGTATTGCTATCCTATTAAGTGGCTGTGAGTGTGGTAGCGGAGGCTCACACCCGGATGTGGTGTACCGAGTTTTAACTCATCTATTCACTCCATTTTCTTTATGTATGTGTGTCAAAAGGTCGAGAGTGTCATGGCCAGCTATGTTCTCTAGATTCGTACGCATTCTCCCCCCCTCTTGTAGCTGGTGGCGTGATAATTGTCCGTTTTCATTCCTATTGACTCCCAATAGTTTCTTGAGTAGGAACGTATGCGTGATGTGTGCTTAAGTCTGTGTTTGAGGAACAGTTCGGAGACGCGCTCACTTTTTTTTGTGAAGCCAACAGTATATAAGGCAGGGGGTTAGGCCTGTGGGGTTTAGATATCTGAGGAGACTGGGACAGCAAGCTAGTGTGGGTTTTGTAAGTGATTGAGTGTAGTGAGATTCGGGAGAAGACACGCAGACGTATTTGTTAAGTATAATTGTGTTTTACTTCTACATTCTTCTCACAGTTACATAGGGTCACTCTCTTATAACTTGATACTACTATTATTACTATTATTATTATATATATATTTGTGTATTGATATTTCTATTATTATATTATTACATGTGTGTTGTGATGCATTGATGTTTATTTATCATATATGCCAGTGAAGTGCTAACGTGCTATTATTATTGAGTGATTATTGCAAGTGCATTATCCAATCTGGGAACTCTGTCTCACGTTTTGTCATAGTTGGGAATCCTGATTTCATTTATTAATTCTTTCAGTGTTAATTGTATGTCTTTGTGTTCGTTCATATTGTCAATATATATTATAGAGAGTCAGAGTAGTTTCTCTATCATATTTTTTATTCATTGTACCCAAACCTGGGTATATGTATGGACGGTCTCTTTGGGTTGTGTTATCATTCTAACATATAGGCTGGGTTTGCTCTTTTACTTACATTTCATAACTTTAATAGTCAGATACCTGCCACCCAGTGCTACTTTATTCTGTAGATAGCTAACGTTGGGGTAAGACTAGTCAAGTGACTAGTACTGTACCGTATCTCTACCTTCCATCCGTAACATATAAATTGGCGACCTCGCCAGGATTTCCAATTTTTGCTGAACTGAGACTGGTGTTCTATCATTGCATTACTGTTGTATTATTTTCTTGTATTGCATTTTTCCATTTTTTTGTGTACCTTTGCCTAATAGTTAGTGAGCAATGGAGACTCAGGGTGTGGCTAGTGAGAAGGGTGCTCCACTTCATATCATTTCTGAGCAGGATGCTGCAGAGTTTATTAATTCAAGTCCTAATCCAGAGAGAGTAAGAGCACTGAGTAGAAAGGAATTATTACTTGTTGCACTGAAGTTGGATCTTGCCATTGAAAGTTCCAATGCATTTCCACTAGCTAACCTGATTTGCCACCATCTATGCGGCACTGATTTGTATGATTTTGTTGAGAGGAAGGATAATGCTTCTGTCGTAAGTGACTGGTCTGTACATTCTGATTTGCTTGAAGCCACTGTGGTTCAGAATAACCAATTTGGGAATGACCAAGCTAAGCGTGACCATGAGTTTCGAATGCTAGAATTAGAATCTGAGAGAGAGGAAAGATGAGCTCAGTTAGAGTCTGAGAGAGAGCAAAGGAGGTTAGAGTTTGAGAGTGAGGAAAGGAGGGCTCAGATGGAGCTTGAGAAAAGGAAACTGGAGTCGGAGTTGGAGAAATATAAAGTAGACCATGAGCCACGACGACCGGTTGCGTCAGGGGTGTCATCAGAACAGCACAGGTTGGTACCTAAGTTTGATGAGGACCATGTTGCTGAATTTTTCCAGAGGTTTGAGAAGGTTGCAGAGGGTAGTGCGTGGCCGAAGGAACGATGGTCAACGCTGGCACAGTCAGTCTTTTGTGGTAAAGCTTTAAGAGCATTTGATGCTCTCACTTTTAGGGAATCTTTGGATTATGAAACGTTAAAGTCTGCTGTACTGAGGACGTATGAATTAAGACCAGAAGCTTACAGACAGAAGTACCTTAATAGTAAGAAACGCCCTAATGAGACATGGATAGAATTTATGAAATATCAGAGTGACCTATTTCAAGCATGGATAAGAAGTGAGAAAGAAGAAGATAACTCTTGTAGGTTGGAGGATGTCGTTAAGTTGGAGCAATTTCTGAGCCAGATGGAGCCAGATTTGCAGATGTTTGTAAGTGATAAGAGAGTAAAGACAGCTGAGGAAGCTGCAGTTTATGCTGATGATTACGTTTTAGTCAGGAAGCAATTTAAAGCCAGAGACAAAGGGCAAAATCGACCCCCTCCAACCACCAATAATAAAACTCATGATAGCGATGTCTCCCCGAATTCCAAAAGCACTCATGTCACTAGTCCCAGTCCCCCAGGTATCTCACATGCACAAACACCTACACGCACCCCACACAAACCTTGGACACGAACTTTCACATGTACATATTGCCACAAAACAGGGCATACTGTAGACAGATGTTGGAGAAAGGCAAGAGTTGTAAGGCCAACTAATTTTGTTTCTTGTGACAGAGCTATTGTCACAGTTTCTGAGCCCCGAAAGGATAGTAGGGATAACTCTGTTTTACCCACTTCTAAAGAGAGAGTTCTTTCAGAAGGAGGGAAGGGTGCAGTGGATGCTGTTCCCATGTCTGACGTTACAGGAGCTGTTTTCCAGTCGGTAGCTACGGATACTACGGCTGAGGATTGTTATGCTCCGTATCGGTCTGATGGGTTGGTCAAGCTGGGGGAATCCCAGCATCCTGTTAAGATACTCCGAGACACTGGTTCTACAATTACTCTGTGGGTAAGACCGAAACATGTTGAGGTGAATTCCAAGAATTTTGTTTTGCTCAGGGGAGTTGGAGGCTCCCTGACGGTTCCTTTGGTGGAGTGTAGGGTGAGTTGTGATTTATTTAAAGGGACGGCACAGGTTGGAGTGGTGGAGTCATTGCCCGAGCCCGATGTGGATCTAATACTTGGGAATGATTTGGTTAGGGGTGAGGAAGTGAGTGCCCCAGTAATAACCGAGGATCCTGTACCTGCCGAAGTTGTGGAGGAAGAGGACCAGATGAACTTCCCCATATGTGCCGTGACCCGATCGATGTCAATGGTGGAAGAGAGCCAGCGTGTGGATGCAGCCGAGGCAGTTTTAACTCCTTCCGACCCACAGGTGGAAGACGTCGACGGCGATGGAGAATCACCGGATGACCCTTCTTTAACTAATCTTTTTTCAGATACCTCTAGTGAGCAGTTGTCTTTAGAGTGTGTCGATGTTGATAAATTTAAGAATTTTCAAGGTAGTGACCCAGGTATCCAAGAGTTAAGGAGCCTAGCAGTTGAAAATATGGGGGAAGAAAAGGGATCATGTTTATATGAGAAGGATGGAGTTTTGTACAGGAGGTGGAGACTTCCTCATACTAGTGTGGATGAGGGATTGAGGGATGTACACCAGCTAGTTGTGCCGAGTGTGTGCAGGCAGGAACTAATTAGGCTAGCTCATGATATTCCCTTTGCTGCCCACTTAGGAGTGAGGAAGACACTTGAACGGCTTAGGGCAGAATTTTACTGGCCTGCCATGAGGGCTGATGTATACCAGCATGTGAGAAGTTGTCATACATGCCAGGTTGTCGGACGGCCTAACCAGAAACTATCTAAGTCTCCCCTAATTCCCATCCCTGCTATTGGGCCACCTTTCTCAAAGTTAATTATATACATAGTGGGTCCACTTCCTACCACTTCTACTGGATTTCAGTACCTTCTTACCATATTAGACCCTTGTACTAGGTACCCTGAGGCAATTCCCCTCAGAACTATGAATGCTAAGGCTGTTGTGAAAGCATTGTTGGGATTTTGTACAAAGTTTGGGTTACCTAATGAGATACAGTCTGATAGGGGTTCTAACTTTTTGTCCAACTTGTTCCAGCAGACTTTGGAAGAGTTAGGAGTTAAACATGTCAGAAGCAGTGCTTACCATCCAGAGTCCCATGGTGCCTTGGAGAGATACCACCAGACCCTGAAGAATATGATGCGGAAATACTGCTTGGAACACACCAAGGATTGGGACAAGGGTGTTCCCTTCCTACTGTTTGCAATGAGGGAAGTACCGCAGGAGAGCCTGGGTTTCTCTCCGAATGAGCTTGTCTTCGCACACCATGTCAGAGGTCCTTTGAGCATCGTCAAGGAGGCATGGAGTAGTGACGTCGACACCAGTAAGAACCTTCTACAATACGTCATGGAGTTCAAGACCCGTCTAAGTGACACTAGAGAAGAAGCGAAGAAGAATCTTGAGGACGCCCAAGGGAAGATGAAACAGTGGTATGATCGGAAGGCCCGATAGAGGGAGTTCCAAGTTGGTGATGAAGTGTTGGTGCTACTGCCACTTCAAGGTCAACCCCTGGCTGCCAAGTTTCAAGGTCTGTATGTGGTAGAGAAGAGGCTGGGTGAGACTGACTACCTTGTGAAGACGCCCGACCGGCGGAGGTCTCATCAGTTGTGCCATGTGAATATGTTGAAGCCGTACTACCGCCCTTTGAAGACTCCAGTGACGACACAGCATGTTGTGGCTGTGGCTGTGGAAGAAGATGATGATGATGTGGCAGAGGTAACCTGTGAATTTAAAGATGTGAAGTATGAATGGACAAACGAGTGTGAGGAAAGTTTGGAAAGTGCCAAGGACATACTTGTCCACTATCCCGTGATGACCGCACCAATGTTTGACAAACCATTCACACTAGCAGTGGACGCTAGCAATGTGGGAGCAGGAGCTGTGTTGATGCAGAAGGACGAACAGGGGGTGGAGCATCCTGTTTCTTATTTCAGTAAAAAGTTCTCCACCAGTCAGAAGAACTACTCAGTTATAGAAAAGGAACTCCTAGCCCTGATCCTCGCCCTGCAACACTTTGCTGTGTATGTACCTGCATTTGGACCAATACTTAGGGTGTACACTGACCACCACCCTCTGAAGTATTTGAACAGTTTGGGGGCCAAGAACCAAAGGCTTACCCGTTGGAGTTTGTTCCTCCAACAGTATCACCTAGACGTACGTCAAATAAGAGGTGTTGATAATGTGATAGCCGATTGTCTATCTAGAAGTTAAATGTTTTGTTTTTTTATGTTTGCATGTTGTACATAACTTTTTGTAAACTAAAGAACGTGCCTGAATTATTATTTGATTTGTAAGTATTGCTATCCTATTAAGTGGCTGTGAGTGTGGTAGCGGAGGCTCACACCCGGATGTGGTGTGTCAGTGCCAGTAAAGTGCTAACGTGCTATTATTATTGAGTGATTATTGCAAGTGCATTATCCAATCTGGGAACTCTGTCTCACGTTTTGTCATAGTTGGGAATCCTGATTTCATTTATTAATTTTTCAGTGTTAATTGTATGTCTTTGTGTTCGTTCATATTGTCAATATATATTATAGAAAGTCAGAGTAGTTTCTCTATCATATTTTTTATTCATTGTACCCGAACCTGGGTATATGTATTAACGGTCTCTTTGGGTTGTGTTATCATTCTAACATATAGGCTGGGTTTGTTCTTTTACTTACATTTCATAACTTTAATAGTCAGATACCTGCCACCCAGTGCTACTTTATTCTGTTGATAGCTAACGTTGGGGTAAGACTAGTCTAGTGACTAGTACTGTACCGTATCTCTACCCTCCGTCCGTAACAATACCTGTGGATCATCTTGTGCTGAAAGAAGGTGTTTGCCAAGAACAACCCCCTCTCAGTACAAACATCCACCAGATACTCACCATTCTCATTTGTTCCTTCTACCCACCATTTACCCACAATACTCCCCAATTCCTCACCTCCCACCTTTCGATTCATGTCTCCCATCATCACCACTCTCCTTCCATTATCAATCCCTCTCAGACATGCATTCAACTCCTCCAGTGTTGCCACACTCTCAGATTGATATTATCGTACTGGCTCCTCAAAATGATGTTGTTTTTTCAGTAAAATTATCGTACAGAATTGTAAAATTTATCGTATATATTATCGTACAATGTTTCATATCTAACACATTTTTATAACTTGACAATTAGAAGAATATATGTATGATTTCTTTGTAGTTATTAATATCTTGTATTTCTATACTGTATATCTAAGACTCTTCTTCCAAATCCATTTCATGTCCTCTGATGTTCTGGAATAACTGTGCATGATTATATATTCTGGAAAACATATCATTTGCAGGAGTGAATTGAACACATGACCCTCTTGAACCTTTGATGCAACAATAAAGCAGAGAGAAGAGCCCCATTAACTGTCTCTGTTTTCAGTCTGTTTCTTGATTTAGTTTAGTTTTAAACTTTAATAAACACTCTTTCGCATTAAGCATTTGAGTGCGGCAAGCAAAGAGCAGCTAAAACAATAGTGGCTAGGTCTGAAAAGCTAGACTCTTTTTGGGACACTTCTCCCCAGAACTTATCAGGTGACTCATTAACCAGATGTTTAAATTTATACTGCAAAATGGGAAACATTCTCCACTGATCATCCATCTTTTGAAGTATATAGTGAATAGTCATCCGGGGGTACAATCAGAGAAAGCTCAGATGCAAGTGGAAATAAAGAAGAGGTTCTTTCCCTGAATTTTTGGGACAGAGACAGTTTAACTTTGACAGGACACCATCATTGAAATTATACCTCTTCTTTATTTCATTGCATGGCACAACAAGGAAACTTCTACACATTTTCAGAATGGTGTTCAAAGCATTTAAACAAAAATTTTTTTTTGGAGAAATTAGCCTATTTCTTGGAGCAGTTCAACTACCACTAAAATTTGTAACTGTATTTATTTGCACCCTAGAATTATCGTACAAACCCTACGATAATGAAAAATGCTATGGTACATCGTACCAAGACCGTTTTTATCGTACCTGTACGATAATTATCGTACGTGTGGCAACACTGAACTTATCCCAAAACTCTCTCTCGTCTTCTCTCTCCCCGTCCTACTCTTTTCATTCACTGGTGCATAAGCACACACCCACGCATATTTTACCATCCCAATTTTTCCAGTCATCCATACAATCCTCGATCTATTCCACCCATGTCCATCCACTCCCTTCCACACCTACGGAGACACCAACAGTGCACATCCTCCCTTCCCTCTTCCTTTAATCTTTTCATTCATACCCGTCCATACTACTCCTCCATTCCCTCCCACAGTCCACTCTCCTTTCCCTCCTTACACTCATCCACTCCACACCCTTTCACATGTGTCTCCGTCACTCCCATCACATCCACTCTTCCTTTCTTGAAACATTCTACAATCTCTCGCCTCTTAGTCCCATTCGTCATTCCAGTCATTCACAGTTATTACTCTCATACAATCCCTCTTCCCCACTCCCTCTACAGGGCAACCCGGAGACTCCCCCCCGCCAGTAACCATAGCTGTCCACTCCCCCATTGGGGGGCCACTGATGGCTGGCAAGGCCAATGCAGTACTCATTCCCGGAGGGACACAGCCGTCGGCATTGTCAAAAGCTAAAAACACGGTCATAAATTAGAAAATTATTACAAAATTTAAAAACACGCAATCAAAGAAATTAAAATCTTAAAACACTAAAATACAATAAAAACCTTAAAATCTATATGTGGGGGAAGCTAGGTCTCACCCCCACACCGCCTTCCCCTTTGGCTCCACCTCCTGAATGGATAAAATCAAGATAACAAAGGAAGTGTACCCCCGAGGTCACCGCTTGGAGACGGGGTAAGGCTTACCTACCATTCCTGGGGAGGGGTAGTTCACCGAGGTTTCTGCCAATACTGACAGCAGTTCTGCACAGTAGCAAATCCTCGACCTCATTGGTTACGATATTGCCACTGCGCAAAGCTACATAGGTACTATTGCGGACAAAAGTTTCTTTCTACTCCGGGTGATAAGTCCTCACGACTGCTGCCCCTTTTCTGGCCGGCAGGTTGCTGTTGGCTCGAGAACTACACCACGTAATCCAGCAACCGATCAGCAGTTGACTGACTAGGATTCGGATAGGAAGTAATTTACCCCCCCCCCCTCTCTCTCATGTGTATAGCATATACAGTAAATAAATGCATTAGATGATAGGTAATATCAGGTGCAAAACAAAATAATGACTATTGCACAAGAAGATAACCCAGTACTACTATTTGTCAGAAATCACACAAATGCTGAAATATTACTAGAATAAACTGAATCATAGTTCTTACTAGTATGATTTTAAGCCCACAGAAGCATGCAGTAAAATGAAAAATGATATACCTCATTTAAAATGCAATGGGAGCAATGACCCTTTGAAAGTAATGTTGGCTGTGTTCACTATTATGGTATCTTTTCAAGGACTCGGTCTGTAGCATACGGCTGTCTCATGACCGGACCACTGTTCGATTCATGCACTTAGATTTTCTCCATATAACCTGTAGTTCTATATTTGCAGCACCTATATGTAATATATCCATTTATATATGTTTTTATATTTACTTTTTAAGTCAGTCATGTCTCCACTAGTTAAAAAAAAGTAACTTTTTTTTTTCTCGGACAGTCCATAGGACATCTTATTCACAAAAGCAAAGTTCATTCTTTCTTAAGATAATAATTATTTTCTTCTTAAGCGTTCATTCATGCTCCGAAATCAAAATATAAACTCATACTACTATCCGTTTCAGCGCCGGACAGACGCTGTTTTTCGCAAATATCTCCTAAACGAATCGTTGTATCAATATAATATTTCAACACACTATCTTTAACACCCGGGCGTAATTTATGGCTGACATACCATATTCCTATATATGATATGCGAGGAGTTTACTCGTGAAAAATAGCACAAAGCTCGCCAGTCATGTTGACGCATTCGAAGGAAAGTGTGGCCCCCCCAACACCCTCCCAAACCATTCCTAACCACAACTACATCCCCCCCTTCTCACCCCTCCCTCCTCCTCTTCTCCCCCTAGCTCCTCGCCTCCCTCATCACTCGTGGCCCTCCCTATTTCTTCCATCACTGTATTATATATTAGAATGTTATGTAGATGTATATGTATAGATATGATTATTAACTAAGAGTATGGTACAGTACAATTCTATAGAGGCAAGACGTATTTCACTTTGATAATTACTGTACAACAGCATGTTTACATACATGTAGTATGTAGAAGGTCCATGTTTGCAGTCCTTATGGTCAACCATGCAAGTGAACACGATGTACTGGCATTACCTGTGGTCTGGACCTTCTAGGAAAAGTTATTAGATACTGTGTACCTATTCATTATAAAATGTCAACTTGGTCCAGTTAATATAGGCTAATGTTATTTTGTTGACTTGTCCCTTTTATATTTATATTATCACCAAATTACATATATATATATATATATTTATATATATATATATATATATATATATATATATATATATATATATATATATATATATATATATATATATATATATATATATATAATAGTGTAGGATTTAATGATGCAAACATGATAAAACAAAATTTATTCACAATCACTGTCAAGGAAAACATCATCGTCTTCATCATCACTGGCTTTCACGTTTGTACAATGTGGCAAGACGAAGAACAAACGCTGTCCTGCATCCACGGGGGCAAATGAACAACATTGTTGCTAATAGGTGCGCCTCGGCAGTCAATGATTTCTACCCTATCACTACTTGTGTCATAGCCTCGGACTGTTGGGTACCTCATACCTCAGAGAGAGGTGGAGGGGATACGGGAGACTGTGGATATTCAATTAAGGCATAAATTGCTTATTTAAAAAGGTAAAGAACACATGAAACAACCATGAACGATTTTATTTGGTTGGCCAAAACCAAAATTGACTTCATCCTTCTGGTGGCCTTAGACACGTGGGTTATTATCCGGTTATACGGTCATTAACAACGGGATTAGCTATTGCTTTAATGGTCGTTTGACCCACTCTGGTTTTCATGTCCACACACAACAGTAACTGTATTAAACAATATTACTAATGAACGATACGTATATACATACTGTCATAAAAAAAATAAAAAATGGAAGGGGGATGGTGTAAATAGGGGGGTGAAGAGTGAAACGGGGAGGGGGATAATGAGATATTGGGGTAGGGAAGGAAGGAATGGTGTAGGGGGTGTTCGGGGTGTTGGTGGAGGGGTTACACGAGTACCCCACACTCGTCCGATTCTCTATAACGCCTTAGATATGATGACTGGATTAGGCTTAATATCACTCAGTAAACTCCTAACATAACACATATAGTGATATGGTATGTCAGCCATAAAATACGCCCGGGTGTTAAAGACAGTGTGCTGAAATATTATATTGATACAACGATTCGTTTAAGAGATATTTACGAAAAACACCGTCTGTCCGGCGCTGAAACGTATAGTAATAGAATAGTAACACCATTCACTGTTTCGAAATAAGCCTGAAACACTGTGGGAGATCAGTAATGCAAGCATACGAGCAAGTGCAAACTCTGATATGCCTAGTGAATACAGACCCTGGCTACGTGTAAAAGGAAAATGGTATATTTATGATACAGTCAAGTTCAAGATGTTAAATACTAGTACTGGCATTTTCTTCTTGTTCAGTTAGTACTTGCTTTGCACCTGATATTACCTATCAACTAATGCATCTATTTATATGCTATACATTTCCTATCCGAATCCTAGACAGTCAATTGTTCGGTTGCTGGTTTACGCGGTGGTGTAGTTCTCGAGCAAGCAGCAACCTGCCGGCCAGAAATGGGCCAGCAGTCGTGTGGACTTATCACACGGAGTAGAAAGAAACTTTTGTCCGCAATAGTACATCATAAATATCCCAGGTAGAAATTAAGGATTTAGTTTAGAGGCTATGTACTGTATATTATCTAACCATCTACATCCCCCTTAAAGGGAGACTGACATAAAATGAGAACTGGTTGCTGAAATAATGAGAATCGTCAGGAGTAATGTTGCAAAAAAGGAATGTGTTGGCTATCCCAATTTGCTGATGCGAGGCATTTCTTAGGATTCGCAGTAGGCATATAGGGGTAGCACCAATCTGTAGGTACGCCAGTCTTTATTGGCTATAGGTATAGATATATGATTGTATGAAAAAGACTGGTATTTGTTGAAAGAATTGCCGTTTTGTAGCAGTGTTGCCAGATCCGGCTAAGTCCCAGTAATTTGACCCGGTCATTTCCTCTACTTTACCATGGTTATTTCCCAGTAGTTTGCCCAGGTTAGGTCCCGGTAGTCTGATGCGGTCTAGGTTAGGTTAGGTAAGGTCAGGCTAATTTCAAATTGCCCATTTGAATATGCCCTATCTTGGAAATGGGGCATTTGTGGAGGAAATGCCATAGAAGAAACTAGTCTTAGAATGATCTAAGTAAGTGGGTAATGAAGGTAGAAAAACCGTACGCAATAACGGTAATTCTTTAAATATTTACAAAAATACTGAGTTGTGTACCCAAAGCAGAATGTAGTTCCATCAGTATATATTAATGGTTAGTTTTGAGTAAAACCAATGGTTGAGAAAGGCATGTGTGTGTGTGTGTGGGGGGTGAAGGGGACTTAGGGTCAATTCCACAGTGGTATTCATTTGTTAGCTTCCCCACCAACCACACTTGTAAGGCTTCATTATTTTCCAAAACCTGAGTATCGACATTCACAAAATCTATCAAACAGTTAGATAATTATGATCATTGCATAAAACGTTTACTCACCAAATTCATTAAATAATTCACCCATAAGTCATTTAAACGGCTAACATTCTTTCGTTTGCGTGCTAGCAAACCACAACGAATGACTGGAATCGACCCTATGTCCTCATAAAATACTTAACGTATTACTCATACCATAGATTTAATATTATGAAAATAAGTAGCTTACTTACGTCAAAGCCATGATGATGAAGTAGTAGTAGTTACTTCACTCACAGTTAGCGAACGAGCAACAAAAATGCAGGGCAGCAGGAGGCCAAGAGCGACTCGTGTCTCAGTGTAACTACTATACGTTTCAGCGCCGGACAGACGGTGTTTTTCGTAAATATCTCTTAAACGAATCGTTGTATCAATATAATATTTCAGCACACTGTCTTTAACACCCGGGCGTAATTTATGGCTGACATACCATATTACTATATGTGTTATGTTAGGAGTTTACTGAGTGATATTAAGCCTAATCCAGTCATCATATCTAAGGCGTTATAGAGAATCGGACGAGTGTGGGGTACTCGTGTAACCCCTCTACCAACACCCCGAAATCCCCCCACACCATTCCTTCCTTCCCTACCCCAATATCTCATTATCCCCCTCCCCGTTTCACTCTTCACCCCCCCTATTTACACCATCCCTCTTCCATTTTTTATTTTTTTTATGACAGTATGTATATACGTATCGTTCATTAGTAATATTGTTTAATACAGTTACCGTTGTGTGTGGACATGAAAACCAGAGTGGGTCACACGACCATTAAAGCAATAGCTAATGCCGTTGTTAATGGCCGTATAGCCGGATAATAACCCACGTGTCTAAGGCCACCAGAAAAATTATTAATTTTGGTTTTGGGCAACCAAATATAATCGTTCATTGTTGCTTCATGTGTTCTTTACCTTTTTAAATAACCAATTTATGCCTTAATTGAATATTCACAGTCTCCCGTATCCCCTCCCCTTCTCTCCGAGGTATGAGGTACCCAACAGTCCGAGGCTATGACTCAAGTAGTGACAGGGTAGAAATCATTGACTGCCGAGGCGCACCTATTAGCAACAATGTTGTCCATTTGCCCCCGTGGATGCAGGACAGAGTTTGTTCTTCGTCTTGCCACATTGTACAAACGTGAAAGCCAGTGATGATGAAGACGACGTTTTCCTTGACAATGATTGTGAATAAATTTTGTTTTATCATGTTTGCATCATTAAATCCTACACTATTATATATATATATATATATATATATATATATATATATATATATATATATATATATATATATATATATATATATATATATATATATATATATATATATATATATATATATATATATATATATATATATATATATATATGTAATTTGGTGATAATATAAATATAAAAGGGACAAGTCAACAAAATAACATTATATTAACTGGACCAAGTTGACATTTTATAATGAATAAGTACACAGTATCTAATAACTTTTCCTAGAATGTCCAGACCACAGGTAATGCCAGTACATCGTGTTCAATTGCATGGTTGACCATAAGGACTGCAAACATGGACTTTCTACATACTACATGTATGTAAACATGCTGTTGTACAGTAATTATCTAAGTGAAATGCGTCTTGCCTCTATAGAATTGTACTGCACCATACTCTTAGTTAATAATCATATCTATACATATACATCTACATAACTTTCTAATATATAATATAGTGATGGAAGAAATAGGGAGGGCCACGAGTGATGAGGGAGGCGAGGAGCTAGGGGGAGAAGAGGAGGGAGGGGTGAGAAGGGGGGGATGTAGTTGTGGTTAGGAATGGTTTGGGAGGGTGTTGGGGGGGCCACACTTTCCTTCGAAAGCGTCAATATGACTGGCAAGCTTTGTGCTATTTTTCACGAGTAAACTCCTCGCATAACACATATAGGAATATGGTATGTCAGCCATAAATTACGCCCGGGTGTTAAAGATAGTGTGTTGAAATATTATATTGATACAACGATTCGTTTAGGAGATATTTGCGAAAAACACCGTCTGTCCGGCGCTGAAACGGATAGTAGTGTAATGCTTTTGGTGGGATAGCCTTTTCAACGGCCCCCATGTCGTCCTCTTTTCTTCTGTTGCAGATTTCTCCTGATTCTAGTTTTCCTCTTTGTTTTCTCTCATTATCCACATATTATACAATATTTCTTTTATCTTTTCTGTCTCTTCTTGGCTGTCTAGCTCAAACAACGCCTTGCCAATTCTTCTTCAAGCTGTGTACATTTTTGCTAAATTGGCAACCCTGCTCTCTTACCATCGTGACTCGTGCCCAGTTGATAGGTTCCAGTAGGGTTCCACTTCCTACTGCTACACCGGGTCAGGACCCCTCCCCCCTATGGGGGGAGGGGCGGGAGGGGGTTCCAACATGACTCACTTCTCCCTACGGGGAAAGTGAGTGTTCGCGCGCCGGGAAAACAAGGGAAATAAACGCTACCCAGGGAGGAAATCTATATTCACAACAACCTCTCAAGACACTACGAGGTGGCCGCGTCTCAGGTTATCCTGACCCCAGATCGAGCGATCAGTGGGGGAGATTCACCCCGTGCATACAAGCAAGGTTGCTGTGAACAAATAGGTACACAAACCTACTGCACCAAACTAAGGGTAACTAGGAAAATGACACCTGACTATCTTTATTTTACTCTAAAAGAGTGCTACAACTCTGCAAACAGGTACAAAACTAGCTGCTGCCAGAAAACACGTCTGTCTCGTACGAGTATCGCATCAAGAATGACCCTGACTAACTAAAGAAGATTTAGGGCTTTATGCCTATCGACTCATGGTGTTGGTCATTAAGGCGGTCAAGTCTTGTTACATCAACAGATCTTCCCCCAGCCTACAAGGTTGCTATCCTTGTTCTTACAGCCGGGTACCTACTTACTGCTAGGTGAACAGGGACATAGGGGGCTGGGAAAATTGTCCTACAATTCCACTGACCCGGGAATCGAACCAGGGACCTCTTGCGTGCTGGGCGAGTGTGCTAACTATTACACCTTCAGAACCCCCACCCCTGACTAACTGTGTGTTCTCGGTCGGTTTATATCTGTTTCCAACCTTGAGTTACCATCAGTCTCTAGAATACAGTATTACTGTCTTATGGTCCAGGGTCAGTTTAGCCAGCCCCTTCTCTCTCTCTCTCTCTCTCGTGAATGAAAGTGAAAGGAAGGTAAACACCTGGTTTATGACCCAGGAGGCTGACACGAGATAGGAAAGGTTGTTTTGACCTGGGAGTCTATGGTTATCTTAATGATCACCAGGTAGCTGAGGATGGCACGTTAATGGTCGTCCCGGTATAAAAATAGAGAGAGAGTAGGCTCTGTGTGTGTGTATGTACAGGTGCTGGAGAGCAGCTGCGTTCCAGGTGTGAGGGTCAGGTGTGTCCCCGAGTTTGGCTGCCTGCCTTAATGGCTTGCAATCTGATCTTGTTCTACACCCTCTTTTAATGGTCTTGTTTATGGCTTGTACAATGTTCCTGCCACTTCCAAACACCATAGGGTATTTTGTGTCCATTTTGTAGTTTTAAGGTTGTTCTTTTATGTGTCCATTGTTAATATAATTTTTATATATTTTAATTTGTTTGTGTTATGGTATAACGGTATAACGGTCATTAAATGTCCTTTTCATTATTATTTGGTGTTTAACTCCTATCACAACAGACTTTGAGTTTTATTAGACTGGGAATTAAATAATTATTCTGGTGAACTTGAGTACGTGTTTTGGTCTCCCCTTGGGTCGTAACAGTTTCAATATTTGTAAATCTCTTATGTCATCACACAGCTTATTAAAACATGGAAACTAGTCCTCCTAATTTCTTTAAGGATGTAAATAAACAAATGAACTAAATTATTTTTGTTTGATAATTGATTCACACTTAATGAATATTGTGTCCAGCCACCTCTCGGGCATCGAGGAGACGAGGTTCCTGACTTCCTGAGGCCTGGCCCGGAACAGTTCCCACAGGCGTTAACTATGGGCCATCAGCTGCTTCCCTGCTCGTTCTAGCTCAGGCTCTCAGGTGTTGACCATATTGGTGCAAATGTGTTCGATTGGGTTGCAGTCACACCCCTTGTTTGGCAGTTCTAGCAGCTGTAGGTTCTCCTGAGCTGTAAACCATTCTCGAACAACGCGAGCGGTGTGAACTGGGCACCTGTCCTTCACATATATGATGGGGCCGGATGGGGAAGGGTAGTTATTTTCCTGAAGGGAGGAGAGGGAAACATTTTCGAGAATGTCAATATAGGCGGCTGCCGTGAATCTGCCTTCGATTATGGCGACATCCCCTATTCCGTGTTTGGAGATCCTGCCCCACACATTACAAGTGGTATGACCACTAGGTGCTTCCTCGTATATGTTTACGATTGTCAGGGTTAACTACTGACAAGCTAACCCGACTACTGAGTAACTGAACCAGCAGTAACTGCCTTGAGCGAGTGGCGGGAAAACGAGAGGGTACCAGGTGGAGGTGGCAACCAAGGAGATGGAGTACCTAGAGGGAAGGACCAATGAAGGATGGCAACAGAGGTTACCTCCAACCAGCCGGAAGAAGCAGAGGGCAGTCAGCTAGCAGCTCTGGTTCAAGAGGCACAGCAGTGGGTTGTTCCCTAGTTCCTTCTTGCCCTTGCCATTCCTTGAGGGTCTTACTACAAATGTGTGTTAGTTACCAGACTCAGTGAACGTAAGATATAGAGTCTGCCTCCCAGTGTGCACTATACTCAGTTCAAAATTTGTGTTCCACTGGGTTATATACGTCATTGGAAAGGTGTCTCCTGATTGGTCCACACCCTGGCCTCCATCCCGCTCCACCTTTACCCTTACTAAGGTGAGAATACGCTCTGTCACTATGCTCGTGGTGGTATATGTTTGTATATTATTTACTCTAACTCTTCGGATATTCAACATATACAATTTTTGTTGATACCATTAGTCTCAACAATAATTGTAGCATCCAGATATATTTATCACAACTCGATAGAACATTAAACAAATAAATTATGACTAGAAGTGAACAAAGTTATCGAATATATTTATACCACTTTTTATTATAATAATTTTTCTGCAGCAAGTGTTATATCAATGATGTTATAAAACATTTCATCTCATAAAGCAAAACCTCCTGAGCGCAATGGTATTATCTGATTACAGATAAAACATGATATAAGTGTAAGACAGAAGAAATTATAGATTCATGTCGTCACCTAATTTAGAGCGCTACCACAAGCAGACGACAGGCTACAACCTTCCCGCTCTTTCGTTGTTCGAATTTGTGTTCTGGCATCGGCAAGGGCTATTTGGTATTCATAATAATGCAGTATATGGATTAACATGTTTGATCAAAAATACTTACAGTAGATAAATGAATTCCTTTATTTTTTGTAAATATTTGCTTTATATACAGTACAATAAATTTGTCCAATATATCCAAGTATTACTGGGTTATTAAGAGTTTCGAACGCGTTGGTGTGGTCTGCAGTAACAGACAGGTGCCAGCCTATCGGGTTTGACAGCGCTCTGAATTAGGTGACGACATGAATCTATAATTTGAAAACTACCCCCCTTAACCACAAATAACAACAACGAATGTCAGTGAACTGCCCCACGTGTAATATAGTCTATATTTACCGCCACTCTCGAATAAAAAGGTACCATAATACTAATTGAGGATGACCACTGAGTTTTTATATCGTCCCTGTAGATTGCTAAGGTTAACCCCCGGTAGTGTGCCCTGGTTAGTTCCCGGTAGTTTGCTGCGGTCCTGATTAGGTTAGGTTCGGTTAAGTGAAGTCTACCTAGTTCTATTTAAGCCATTGTAGTGTTTTCAGACGAATCTGTAGTTCATATCTGGCAAAAATGAGTGTTTTCGTAGATTCGGTGGGGGGTGATATATCAAAAAAACACTCATTAGCGATGGATGTGAACAACAGATTCGATAAAAAAAACACACTAATAAACATTGCATGCTGACAACCTCGAGTCGACAAAACGTTATGGACAAACGATTGAATAATACCAGATAATTTATATCACTATAATAAATAAACCCTATAAATTAATTTTTAGGCAAAATTCAAGTATTTTCCAAAAAATAATTGGGGTACTGTAACATAGTTCCAATATCACAGATGTACTGTATTTATATTCTCCACCTATTAATTCACGATTACATACACGTAGAGCTGGTAAGGACATAGAAAAAATCACAGTATGTTTTACTTTGTCGTGGTTTACAGAGTATAGGAAGTATCTGAACATATACTAAATAAATGGATATATACTGTACTGTATATGCTAAACTTAAAGTTTTAACCTATCCTATGAATGATATTAAACATTCTAAATATGGCAATAATCATCTTCATCATCTAATTATTATTATTTTAATTAATTATTTAATTGATAAAATTAATTATATTATTTAATTAGTTTATTTATTTATTTATTCATTCATTTTTTATTTTTATTATTTTTTTTGTTTTTTGTTTTTATTTTTTATTTATAATTATTTACTATTATTATTATTTATTATTATATTATTATTTTTTATTATTCATTATTCAACGAAAATGCAGCTATAACCTGTCAATCAAAATGACCTTGTTTATGTTTTGAGTATGATAGATTCCAGTGCATTTAACTTAGCTGTAGTTTATTACTTAACAGGTGTAGTAGGTTCATGCTACAACAGCAACAACTTTATAAATTGAGGTGAAGGAACCTGTGCATATTAGTGAGTTAAAAAAAATAGTAAACATAAATAAGATCGTTTTTTGTTAGGAAACTGGCTGGCTCCGGATCTCTCTGATCTCTGCAGAATCCGGCTTAGGTTGGACTAATCAACAGTCTTCCCATTTACCCCCCCCCCCCCACAAACAATAAAATATAAAAAATTATTTTGCTTGATATGTGTTAGGTTGGGTTCTACTCGGGACGACTCTCTCTATAGCGAGGAAGAGGAGACTGAAAAGTGCTCCCACTCCCAATATAACGAAGGCGGTGAAGACCTGAAAAAAAAGTCACATATTACATTAATCGTCATCATCAGTACCACATTTACGTCAATATCCCATCTCTCCCTCCGATAAGTAATGATGTAGGATATGTGGCATATATTAACATGGTTGATTATGGAGGAGTTCTAAGGAGAAATCCCACAGAATGTTGGTAACTCTGAGGCAGAGATAAAAGAAATGAGGCAGAGTTACAGGGAGGAAACGGATCGGTTGTTGGGGACATCCAAACCCTTGAGGTATCTTGTATCAGAAAAACAGTTGCATTGCCTGCTCCTCCTCATATTTTATTCACATTTCACTAATCTTGGTCTGGCTTTCCAACTCCAACCCCAACTTCGACTTCACTCTCGCTAGAGAGATAGAGAAACTATTGTTCGTGACTGTAAGAAACCAAAAAACATAAGGGAAGGTGAAGAGTTTCGGCACGGGTCGAAACGACCGCCAAACCCATAAGGCATAAGGGAATGATAGAAAAGAGTGACGATCCTGATTGTATAACAAGGTGAATCCTATATAAGTGGGACAGGTATAATGATGTGGTGTGAGAGTGAAGGACCAGTAGGACGAGATGGAAAGTGGGACATCAATCAAGAAGATTTTGGAAGGAAGGAAAGGAGAGAAAGTTAAAGAATTAAAGGGAGTAACTGGGGTCCGAAGTGGCGCCAAACCACTTAAATGATTGATTGATTAATTGATAAAAGGAGCCGCAACAGCGATGTCAAAAGGCGCCCGAGGGAGAAGGTGATTGAGAGTTGGGACAGTAAGCACAAAAGGTAACATGAAAATAAGGGACAGTTGAAGAAGTGAAATGCATTCGTAGCCCTCCTACTCCAGGATGAAATCCCATAAATGAAACAGGAATATGGTTTCGGGTGAATGTTTGATAGTTGTAGACGACCTGGTAGTATGGTAGAGGACCTGGGGTATCTCTGTGTGGAGATGGTTATGGAGATTGTGGTGAAGATTTGGGGTCATTCCGGTGAAGGTTTGGAATGAATGTTTGGTGGTGCTGATTGGGACTGGCAGTATACACATTTATGGGATGATGGTGCTGGTGATTATGGCTAAGGTTTGGGGTGAGTGTGATTGGGGTGATGGGGTAAGTTTGAGGTTAAAGTACCGTACCTGCGTAAATCCTAGAGGGATGACAGAATCACTGGGACAGGAATAAGGTTTAGGGTACCACACCGTCATCAACTTCCTTAGCAGACCACTCTCACGGAACTTGTTAATGCTGACAAAGAGGAATCAACGTTATAAACATGCGTGTGTGAACATTGTTTTAATTACTTTTCCTAATTACATGAATAAGACAGTTGCCTCCAAACATATACGCTTAACTATGTATTTTTCCATCTATCAATCGTACGATGTACGACGTGAAATGCATTATGCTTGCTGGTGAACTATCCTGTTATAAGATTTAAGTCAAAGATCCATCCTATAAAAAAATGTGGGGAATGTTACGGCATTACAAATATATGACATATGCACTCTCAGTATATATATATATATATATATATATATATATATATATATATATATATATATATATATATATATATATATATATATATATATATATATATATATATATATATATATATATATATATATATATATATATATATATATATACTTAGTGAGAAGTACTTTTGACCTCAGCCCGCACATAGGGGAGGTCATGCGAGGTCATATGGGGTTAAATTTGCAAGTTGTCTGAATTTAATGAAACTAAATCAGTTTATGGGTGAAATTTCATCTCGAATTTAATTATTATACTTCCTTTGCCAAGAGGAACCAGCAGCCCGTAGGGCGGCCCTTGGGAGGCCACAGACCTCCAACTCTCCGCAAGAGAGTGTCGACAACGTGGATGCCAGAGGCCTCCCACTCGCAAGGGCAGCTAACAAAGAGGCCGAACTCTTGCCCCCCGCAGGGGAAGGAAGTATAATAATTAGATTCGAGATGGAATTTCACCCATAAACTGATTTAGTTTCATTAAATTCAGACAACTTGCAAATTTAACCCCATATGACCTCGCATGACCTCACCTATGTGGGGGCTGAGGTCAAAAGTACTTCTCACTTAGTTGAGCTACTATGACTATCGTAAAACTGCCCGAAAACGGCTTCCAAAATCTGTGAAATAAGCCGTAAATTAGGATTTTGTAATTTCCGTGAACTTTGACCTAACCCGAGAGGTCAAGTATAGGTGATTCCCGGTAATGATCTATACAGGTGCATGTAGCTCAGAAAGACTCGTCGAACGGTACCAAGATGGATGACGTTCGATCAAAAGTGACTGAGTAAATTTTTTTTTCGGAGTAAACTGGGCTTTACCACAAAAAAAAAAGTTAGTATGAAAAATACGGACCCTGTTCTTCACAGGGATTGTCTCGACCCGTTGTTATCTAGAATTTGTTGATGTCTTCACAAAAGTAGATCCTTCGGTATTATTACAGAATAACTGGGTTTTTGGCTAGGATCGCGCAGTGTTACCACATCCGGCTAGGTCCTGGGAATTTGCCCCAGTCACTTTATGATAGTTTACACCGGTTATATCCCGGTAGTTTGCCCAGGTTAGGTCCCGGTAGTTTGCCCAGGTTAGGTCCCGGTAGTCTGATGTTGTCTAGGTTAGGTTAGGTCAGGTCAGGTGAGGTCAGACTAATTTCCAAATTATGTTTGTAAAACGGGGCATATCTCGAAAACGGGGCATCTCCGAAAGAAACACCATAGAATAAAAGTGTTTTAGAATGGTCCAAAATAGTGGGTAATGATACTAAAATACACAATATAGTGAACCCAGTTCTTCTGTAAATTTACCGATCCTTCTATAGTTATGACAAAAGGTCTTGCATCAGGTGAATGATAATTAGTCATTTGAATGAATAATGAAAACCAATACCATGGAGACAAAAAGCTATACAGTATATCATTCTTCAAGGCCATCATTTTACTCGAAGGTGTTGCAGGATAATTTATTTGGCATGTATGTATGCCCTAAACCCTGGACAAGCCTCTGTCTCTTTACTCACTAGTGGTCGAAAAGTTGGACATAAGGAGAGCCACGAGGCCAGCCTAGGGAACCGTCGTTGTAAAGAAGGTGTTGCCGAGCTGACTTGAAGGTGCAGGCTCCGAGGGGATCAAGGCGCTGAATCTCGTAGGAACCCACGTACACATAGGAAGGGTCCTGCTCAGCGTTGTACCTCAGTTCGCTGTAGGATCTAGCCAGCGTGTCAGGATGAGGCTCGATCAGCGCCCGCCAGTAGTCACGGAAGTTTGGGTTCTGTACAGGGACGAGGCAGCCATTTTAAATCTAGGTACCTATTATATTGTGTAAATTTAAACTAATTTACTATATTTGTTTATTTATTAAGTAATAATATTAATTGTATATGATGATTTATTGATAAACAAAAATCATTCGTTTTATTATTATTATTATTATCATTATTGGGAATCACATGCTAACAGTTGCATTGTCTACTAGTAATTCCTTCTAACTGTGTCAAGAAACAGACTGATTCAGTACAAGAGTGTACTGAATCTCGTGTGCTGCATAAATATAGGTAAAAAATTCAAGCTCAAAAGTGAAGACAGAAAACTGTGTTAGGCCATGTTGTGTAGAAGTCAATAGCTCCCCAAAAACACCAACAAGAATTGTGACACTTAAACTCGATTATCCAAAATTAACAGATTACGTTAGAGATACAGGTTTAACTACAGACAACATGAATAATAAGGGAAAAAGATCCCATTTGTATAAATGTTTAGGGTGTCATCAATTATGGGGGAAATAGAGGGATATGGTGCCTGCAATATACAGCATGTTCGTGAAACTACCGACAAACTTTAGGAATACATCCTCCACCGAAAAACAAGGAATTTATTGAAAGAATTACCGTTTTGTAGCAGTGTTGCCAGATCCGGCAAGGTCCCAGTATTATGCTCCGTTCATTTCCTGTACTTCACCACGGTTATTTCCCGGTAGTTTGCCCAGGTTAGGTCCCAGTAGTCTGCCCAGGTTAGGTCCCGGTAGTCTGCTGTGGTCTAGGTTAGGTTAGGTAAGGTCAGGCTAATTTCAAAATGCCCCATTTGAGTAATTATGCACTATCTTGAAAATGGGGCATTTGCGGAGGAAATGCCATAGAAGAAAATAGTCTTATAATGGTCTAAATAAGTGGGTAATTAAAGTTGAAAAACCGTATGCAATAACGGTAATTCTTTCAATATTTACCAAAAACAAACCTACATTATTCTATAGTGAAATGCGAAATTATTATTTTCGTATAAACGTGTGGTAGTCCAAGTCAGTACACTTTGCTGCCAACCAAACACGGGTGCCCTGTCGCTGATCGTCCCTTGTCTCCCTCCTCCACACTAGTCTGACGATTGTTTAGGGATCATGATAAGGCAGTAGTAGGTGTAGGGGGTGGGAAGGGTTGGGGCACCGTTATTAGGTTGGCAGCAAAATGTACTGACTTGGGCTACTACACGTTTACACGAAAATAATATTTTCGCATTTCACTATAGATTAATGTGGGTTTGTTTTTCGGTGGAGGATATATTTCTAAAATTTGTCGATGGGATTCACAAACACACTGTATACCAGAAAACAGACCATTTTAAAGTTTCGTTTCTTCTCCCTTGATTTTCAAAAGTAGTTGATGTAGCACCTGCACTGTACTGTTATGGTGTGATGGGAAATTAGGAATGTGTTATTAAGTGATGTATGTAATTACTGGTAAATTCTCTTACCTTATCTCGGATTTATTCTTGGATTTTCGTTGTGTTGGCTCAACGATCGTCTGCAGAGGTTAACTATCCCCTTTTATTCAAAACTTCCATCAACATAAATATATTTGTAGGGTTCTTTTCGTTATATATGCACTATAATAGTAATAACAGAATTGTAAGGTATACGAAAACAACCAATTTACAATTACTCTACTATATTTATTAATTCCAGTCAAGCACCAACAATAAATAAATTAAACAATTAAAAAATTAATTACCACACGCATACACTTCTACACGAATTAAGTTACTAGCTAGCTAATATCGCAATAAATCGAGAATTACAGTACGCGTTTTCTTTCCAACAGTCTTGTATGTCCTCGTACGATTTCTCTTACGATTTTTCTACGGACTTCCTTCGATAATCCTAGCTTACGTTAATTCATATATTAAGCAAGACTAACACTGTGATTAATTAATTAATAGGTGCTATTGCAAGACCTTCCTACTTAATTAATTTAATTAATGTTCAAATTCTAACTAACACTGACACGGGTTCGGAATCTAAAATTTGAAGATCGTTTAATAGACTTCAATTAAAGATTGATGTCCTCAGACCTGGTACAATTTTCAATGTCACTACACCACTATCACTCGTAATCCTTGCCTTCGCGGCACCTCTCCTCTTACCTTATTTACCAACCAATTGTCTGTTGCAATCGATTAATAATATAACCCTGAAGCTCTGGGAATGCAGATAGTTTACCAAGCTATTCGACTTCCGGTTATCTCTTCGTCACGAGAGACAAAGTCGAGATAAGAGAGAACTAGGACAAGCGACAACGAATATTCACCGCGCGATCTGAGGCCGAACTAAACTCCCCATGGCTATGAGTCTAGCTGGGCAGAGTGGCATTACGTATCCACAGCCAATGGCGTGTGTCTGGCGAGAATGTACTGGCGCCGCAGTGTTTGAACGCGTCTATGCTGACTAACTTAACATCCTATACTATATGCACATCAGTTATACATGCAATTCTAATTCACGACGTATAATAAATTCCTATGATTTTCCCACTTCACAATATCATATGCAATTCAAGGAATTAATCTTACTCGGCATGATTAATTCCTTCGGTAATAATACGAGTGAGAAATACGGACGAGTCGACAGTTGAGAGGGGACGCTGGTAACATACCAGTGGCATTTTCCCCCTGCCTGGTGTGCCTTCAAATCTGTACTAACTTGTACAGTACCTCGATATGGTACAGCCGACTATCTACACATAACAATAATACCAGTAGGTAACGGGGCTTCTCGGCCAGACAGCTTGAGGAACTTCAACAACAACCAGTAGGTAATACTCAGACTGGCTCAATTAAGCTCTATTCTCTATGCTACATTATTGATATTATTATGCCACGAGCATCGACTTGTGACATATGGTGTGAACGAAAAGCTGTATTTGCGAAACTTAATTAGAAACTGGGTTTGTTTTATGTAAACATTATTAATTAAATATAAAGTTGAAACCATTCAATATTTTTATGTTATCTTGGATAGCCGACAAGATCAGTACTATATATGTGTCATAACAACGATTTTCGAACTGCAGCAGAGACAAAATCGAGTATAGTCCGACAACCACAAAAAAGAAAGAAAGAAAGAATGAATAATAAAAAAAGGATTAGTATTTATAGCATCGTTTGGAGTGATCAATTGCCCTTCAATTTGAACGAAGCAAATGTAATTACAGTACAGTTTGGAGGGATCAGTGAAAGATAAATATATTATCCAACATAGTTTGTATAAAGGTAAAAAAAGTAAAAAAAAAAAAAAAAAAAAAAAAAAAAACTAGTAATCGTTGATAACCCACACACTGACTAACCTTAAAGTACTCCTCCAACACCGACCCTTTGAGGATGCCAAGTCGGTGGCTTTTGATGCGCTGTAGGTCCGTTAGAGAGTCGAAGGGAAGGTCATCACCGGCCACAGTTAGAAAGGATACGAGCGTGGCGGAGTAGGCAGCGACCACCACCACTCCCAGCACATATAGTATCCAAAATACGGCCCGCATTAGGCCGACCTCTGGAGTGTAAGGCCAACCTGTAGGATATATATATATATTAGCGGAGGTACCAGGTGTTGCCCGTGAAAGATGCACTCTGGAGTTTAGAAATAGTCAATATTAACTTTATAATATGTGAAAGCATTTCAGTCTTGTTACGTTAGTTAAAAATTTTCTGCGATCTCAGGCCTCTTGCCAGTTGCCATACGTACTGTACAGCCATGGCTGATAGTGCTGGACCAGGGTCCAAGGAGTGTTGGAGAGCAACTGAACAAAATTCGAAAAAGTGAGTCTTCTAAACCTCTCTCAACGTTGAGAATGGTTTGGAAAATACACTTGTTCGAACTTTGTTCAGTTGCTCTCCAACACTCCTTGGACCCTGGTTCAGCACTATCAGCCATGGCTGTACATGAAGACGATAAAGTACAGTCGGCGGCAGAAGTCCTGTCGCCTCACCTGCTTCACAGTTTTTTTTTTTTTTTTTTTTTTTAATTAATTGCGCCGTAGCGTCAATCAACAGGAAGGCAACAATACATACGGGTAGGCGGGACCCATGAGAATACAATGACTACAACCACACATACACACGCACACACACACACACATCACGAAAACATAACAGAATGGAGCACAAGCATAAAGACAAATATTTACACTATAACCTATTTAAATCCACAAAAACGAGGGTGGCGTACCAGAAGTTCCTCCAGAACCTGGTGGTTCAGCAGGTGTCGACAAACCACATCAAGTGGCAGGCCCCGGGGCAGCAAGTGTCGGACAGTGGGGCAGGCCAGGCAATAGTGCTCTACAGTGTTAGCACGAGGTGCTCGACACAAGCGACACTCAGTGAAGGGAGGCTCACCCTGCATCCCAGCAACCTGCCACGGTGGCCGGTAGCCAAGCCTCAAACGAGCAGAGACTACATTGTGCCTCGACGACAGTAGGAATATTTGTGACGGCAGACAGACTCATAATGTGTGATAGAGATACTGAAGGGCCTCTCTGCATCCCTGCATCGCCGTACAGGGAGGAGAGCGGCGGAGCGGACTTTAGAGAGGTAACATGTCAGGGAGAGAGGACGTCCAACACCACGAGGAGGCAGATGGCAGGCTTCTTTTGCGAGTCTGTCAACTGTACCATTGTGACGTAAACCTACATGGGATGGCACCCATAAAAATTTGACAGTCAAGTTACGATGATGCAATAAGGACAAAAACGATAAAATCTGCTGAACAACAGTAGAGTGTGTGGGCTGAACTCTAGAGAGAGAATGAAGGGCAGGTCTGGAGTCACAAAAAATGGCAGCATTCACTCCATGTTGACAAACAAGACTAACAGCATCCAGAATGGCATACAGTTCACACAATGTTGAGCTAGAGTGGTTACAGAGACGACGGCCAACCCAGCCCCCTGGAGGTGACTTCATGTCGGGTGAGAAAACGGCACAACCTGCTGCACCATCCACTTGCAATGAGCCATCAGTGTAGAGGCAGTATGGATCTGTGATGGAGGACGTCACTGTTTCTATGTGTTCCAGAGCCAACTGCCGCTGTAGAGAAGGCAGTTCCGACTTGGAAGTAGGTGTGAAGCTCACATCAGGTGTTGGTAGCATCCACGGAGGGGGTCCTGGAGGGACGTCGGCCACCATCATATCTATATTAAGACTACGGAGAGGAAACAGACCTTATAAGAGTACGTCCAGCAGGCAGTATGGGAGGGACAGGGTAGTTTGGTCTAAGAGAAGTCCTGACTAACTGAGAGTAATGGGGTGAAAGATGTGGGAAATGGAGGCACTTGACAGTGAAGCAAGTAACATTAGAATAAATTCTCTCCACTAACGGGGGAAGACGCAACTCACGCTGCATGTTCACTATCCTGGTCGACATTGGACAACCGAGAATTATTCTCATTGCTCTATTCTGAAATTTTTCTAAAGTTTCAAGAGTAGCCCTGGGAAGTTGAATCAGAGCAGGGAAGAGGGAATCAACAACTGAACGGATAAAAGCAATATAGATAGTCCTGGCTACTAGGATGGAGATTCCCGAGGAGTTGTTAGTGAGCCATTGAAGTGGCTTAAGTCCTGGACAATGGGATGGTCTTGAGGTCTGGCAGGGACAATTGGCCAAATATTGACTGGTGCGCCCAGGTAGCGATACTGGGAACACATGGGAATGACAGTCCCTCCAATGGTGAACACTGGCCTAGCTTGAGGAAGGCGGCAGGTGAATATTCTGCTCTTATCTGGGGAGACAATAATGCCACAGTGAGAGGAGGCCACAGAGAAGGAGTCAAGAAACCGCTGGAGATCCCTTGGTGAGGTAGAATGAACACAGATATCATCAGCATAGCACGTAATTGTAGTTCCAGGTATATCAGGGAGAGAAGTGAGCAGCCGATGCATCAGAATATTAAATAACAATGGGCTGAGAACACCCCCTTCAGGCGTACCAAGATGAAAACTGCGCAAAGGACTGAGCGCACCACTGAAAAACACACGGGAGGTCCTGTTACTCAGGTAGCCCCGAATCCACCGTAATAGATTACCCTTTATCCCAAAGTCAACCAGTTCATCCAAAATGACGTCTCTATTAGCAACATCGAAGGCACTTCGAAGGTCAATGAAGGCCACCACACTGTCCCTGTTAAGGCGAGTGTACAGGTCGACTAGGCAGTGGTGTGTGCTCCGTTGGGGAAGGAAACTAAACAGCCATGGAGAAAGGCGATCTTCCAGTCTGTACATGAGACGATTGAGTAAGATTCTCTCCATAACCTTACAGAAACAGGAAGTAAGGGAAATAGGCCTGAACTTCGCAGTGCCGGGCTTAGGGATGGGTATTATTGTGCTGCTGGTCCAGGCTCGTGGTACACAACCATCACGAAGACAAAGATTGTACAGTCGAAGTAGAGGGTTCCCAGGAACTTGTTGAAGTAGGCGCAGCACAGCATAAGTAATACCATCATCACCAGGGGAAGAAGCTCTACCCCGAGAGAGCGCACGTCGCAACTCCTCCTCAGTTATCACCTCTGCATCATCGTCATCATCTTGCAACAGAGCAGACATTAGACGTAGCCGATGGACAGCAGCACGGGAAGTGAGTGCATCTTGTATGTGGATGGGTAGACTGGCTGAGGTAGATTGTTCTGACCAGGCATCGACAAGTTGTTGGGCATAGTCGGCGGGAGTGTGATGACGAGCAGCGGCCAGTGTCTTTTTAACAACCCGACGGATGAGGTGCCACATAGAAGCCACACTTGTTTGCTGGTTGATGCTGTCCGTGAACCGCTGCCAAGACTCAGTGTGAGCACACTCCTGCAGGGCAACTAAAGCGTCCCTAGACATCTGGTAACGATGGAGCAGGTCAGGGGTTGGGTTGGCTTGAAACAATAGGCAATCACATTCAGCCTCCTCCTTTGCCTCTTGTATACGTGCATCCAGCGTCCAGGAGTGGGCAGTATGGTGATGCTGGAGGTGTGGCCGGGAGACGTATAGCCTATAAAAGTCATGAGTAGCAGATACAAGATCAGAGTACAACCGTTCAGCTGATGATATGTCAAATGTAGGGAATACATGGGCCATAAATAAGATGTAAGTCGGGCAATATTTAGGGTGCACAGCAATACGCAAACGAGTGGCTGAAGCACTTGACCCAGCAGTTAGAGAATAATGAAACCGAAGAGCGATGTGATCAGAGAATAAGTCTGGCACGGAGGAGCACAGGACCCGAGATGCTATCAGACCAGACGAGAGGATGTAATCCAGAGTACCTCCCCGGCAATGAGTGGCACCGCCAGTGTCCCAGCGTGTCAGATGATGCTTGCGGATGTATGCAAGGAGACGAACACCATTACGATTAATAGAGCCAGAACCATCACCCAAATCAGAATGCCGAGCATTAAAATCTCCCATATAAACCATACAACGCACTGTTGGAGAAGGAATAGCCTCAAGAGTGAGTCTAGCTGGGGCAGAATAGACATTACATAGTTGTAGTACTCCATTCCCAGGTAGAACCTCAAATAGCTGGAAGGTCATGTCAGGATCAGTGGAGGTACGGAGAAGGCGATGTGGCAAGGAGCTATGTATGTACGTCAGGTGACCATTCCTTACCAGATGAACATATGGCACATAACCTGAGAGAGGAGGAGCTTGCCCAGCAGTGAGCAGCCGTCCTGGAAATGCTTCCTGGAGAAAAATAACACTGGGATGATGACGAAAAACATAGGCCTTGAGTTGAGTGAGCTTAGCATAACTGGTGATACCACATACATTCCAGATGACATCCAGCCGGCAATCACTAGCGAACTCTGTATTTGGAGGTAGAAGTCCGGTGAGTGGGGGCAGATGAGCGACCTGGAGAAGAAGATGGACCAGGAGAAGCGACTGACTCGGAAAGCTTTTCAAGGCGAGATGCAACAGTATCCATCTTTTCGGTAAGGGTAGTGACAGTTGAGATGATGGCCTGCTGAGCCTCGACCAAGGTGGAGAGTTTGGAGTCATTGGCAGCCTGCGCGGCAACTAGCCCATCAATCCTGGGTTCAAGGGCAGAAAAGCGGTTCTCGAGAGCCGTACATCGTGCCATGAGGGTAGCAACAGACTTGCGGAGGGCCATATCTGGAGGTGAGGCAGGGCTGGTACGAGGAGCAGACTGGGGAGGTGGTGGTGGTGGCGGTGGTGAAGGCGGAGCAATAGTAGTGACACGAGCCTGGACCTGACGTCGAGTACATCCATGCCACACGTTAACCCCTGGCTGAAGGCATTGTGGACACTTCCATCGAGACGTATCCTCAGGAGGTGAAGGCTCAGAGGTGAAGGCAGCAGGACGTGATGGTTCGCCCCTGACAGGACACATCTTGGAATCATGGTCGGCAGCACACCCTGCACACTTCGGCCTGGCAGAACAGTACCAGGAGATATGCCCCACACCCCAGCACCTGTATCACCAAGGCTGGTCATTATGAAGTTTCCTCACCTCACACTGTGGAAGACAAGGGAGGAAATCAAAGGAAATCTCATTTGGAGATGGATCAGGTTGACTCCAGACAACAACAATACGGCTTATGGGGGAACCATCTTGGAAAAAACGACTTGCAAAATACACACCAGGGTATCCCTTAGCAAGTTTCGGGTCAACATCAATAGGAAAACGGGTAAGGATGTAGCTGGGGAACTTACGAGGCCTCTCCGGTGAGTCTTCAAGAATGAGAGGCAGAGACAAAAATTCACCAGCCTTTACTCTATCAATGATATCCTGATGCTTCCTAGAGATGTAGACAAACCGGGAGGTGACAGCAGCCATCTTCACTTCAGCCAGTTCATGCTGCAGCTGGAAGGCCCTGTTGACATCAGACAACCAACGTAGCTTTGTGTCCGTAGATGGGTTCCCAGAGAAGGAGAGCTTGACATAGGCATTTCTTGGGGCAAAAGCAGGAAGGTTGGACGAGGGCAAGGAGTTGGTATACAGGGAAGAAACACCATGTTGAGGCAGAGAAGGTACGTCATGTACAGCTGAAGCTCCCTTGGCAGTCTTGGCAGCTGGAGGCAAACAGTCCACACCATCGGAATCCTGCAAGGAGTCGGACGAGGCATCAACGGGTCGCTTGATAGAGGTTGAGGAGGTGGAAGGCTGCAACTTGAGCTGCGAAGTGACCGAGGAGAGGGGGGGAGTGTTGCGAGAAGGCAGCTCAGGCCAGTGATCCTCGATAGGAGACTCATCCTCCTCCGATATGGCCAAGTCGGCCTCCAGGCAGGAAGCCACATCCGAATCCGCGCTCTCCATCAGGCCAGGCAAGGCTTAGATAGGAAGCGAACAACTGAACACACATGAACACACGAACATACACACACAGAACCACAAAAAAAAAAAACACACAAACAACAATACCACAAACAGCAAAACCACAAAAAAAACGATAGAAAATATAAACAACCCCTATAACACCACAGACACAACAACACACAAACAAGAACGTTGAAACAAGACAAACAACAACACAGGCAGAGCGCCAGGAACACGTCTTCACTCCAGGAAGGTTGGGGTGAGACTGTCTCATAGAGACATGCAGTGTTCATGGACTCGAGAAATAAGTACGTTTTCTACACTTAATTAATAATCTCGAGTCTATGAACAGCGCGTGCCTCAGTGAAACAAGTGAGGCGACAGGACTTTTGCCGCCGACTGTACATACGTCTTTTCAGCTTGAAGGCCCGAGACTGACTGAATTTCCAAATAGCCTTTTTGCCTTCTTCAACTCTAACGGAAAATTTGCGTTCGAGCTGTACAGCCATGGCTGATAGTGCTTGACCAGGGTACAAAGAGTGTTGGAGAGCAACTGAACAGAGTTCGAAAAAGTGAATCTTCTAAACCTCTCTCAACGTTGAGAATGGTTTGGAAAATTCACTTGTTCGAACTCTGTCTAGTTGCTCTTTAACACTCCTTGGACCCTGGTCTAGTACTATCACCCATGGCTGTACAGTCACTCATAAAAATTAAGACCCCCACAGGCCAGTCATCTTCTTATACTTGTGATATCGGTTCTGGCAACAGTGTACGTGACGTCAGTGATGGCGCTTGAGAGATGAAGTTGATTTGCTCGACACATTTGTAACTAATGGTAGATGAAACGAAGTATGAGTTGGGATAATGTTTCGAGCAAACCAACCTTCCTCCAAACAGTTATCAATTATTTATATAACGACATTCGTGTCAATTATTAACATCATTAAATGTAAGATTAAGTTTTTAATATTATGATGTAACACAAAAACAACCGAGGTAATATTATTGTATACGGTACTTTTTCGTATAATATTCAATGGTTATCATCAAGCACTAAACGCTGAAAAATACTTACACAATAACTGAAAAAGAATCATGAACCAGAATGCTCTTTATTAAATGAAGCAAATGTTAATATCTTTATATTATATGTGTCAAGTGTTGATACCACTAACACACACTTCCATTTCCCCCGTATCTACCTAACAGTTTATAATCGTGTCAAATATCAAGGCTCTCATTATCCCTCACGTGATAGCAACCTTGTAATATTTTGAATACTTTTAATAATAGCTCGTTGTATTGAAATATTGGAATTTGACTATGAAACCCTTTTTTTGTCATTTGTCTCTTGGTAGCAAAAATTATGATTTGCTCTGTATCTCTCTTCTCTGTGTGTATCTCTCTTTTTTGTGTGCATGTAATATACTTATATAATTACATAAGCCAGTACACACACACATAACATATAATAATGTTGGTGACAGAGGTTCTATTGGTTTTATCTGTCATGAGTTGCGAGAGAACTATATTCATAATTTTTTAAACATTGTAATAGTTCCATCAAGTAATACATGGGATGCACAGTTGAGGTTTCATCGGACATGTTAATAAAGAAGCTGGAAACTATTTTCAACATTTCTTAAAATTAAACTTTATTGAAGGCGTGTTAAGGTCTGAAATCCTGTGTTTCCCATCATACAACACCTTCCCAATACTCACACCGTTGTACTTGATGCCGTATTGATCTTTACTGTCTTCTGCTACAAGGTTGATATTAGTGTGACATTCCATATACACTCTACCACTACTCATACCGTTGTATTTGATGCCGTTTTGGTCTTTACTGTCTTCTGCTACAAGGTTGATATTAGTGTGAATTTCCATATACACCTTGTCTTGCGAACTGACTGACTGCACCACCTTACACATCTTCAAGTCATCAGGACTGCCAACATGTTGGAGAGGGAATATTTCCACACTCAGTCTTCAATACCCTTACCAGTTAAGTGGTTTTCAACCAACTCATAATCCTCTTCGAGTATCAAAACTAATTTGGGCTAACGAGACTAGAGTCAACGTCAATCTCTAATTAATGCAAAAAAAAAAAAAAAAAAAAAAAAAACAGTTGACAAGCCTGTGGGTGCCAGACGCAATCTCCCTGGCCTCTGCTCACATGTATTATCTGCCAAAATAAAAAAAATTCGCTACCTAGAAACAGATGACATACTGAGGGATTTATAGTAAATCGTGTTCACTATATTCAATACAACGAGCTATTATTAAAAGTATTCAGAATATTACAAGGTTGCTATCACGTGAGGGATAATGAGAGCCTTGATATTTGACACGATTATAAACTGTTAGGTATATACGGGGTAAATGGAAGTGTGTTAGTGGTATCAACGCTTGACACATATAATATAAAGATATTCACATTTGCTTCATTTAATAAAGAACATTCTGGTTCATGATTCTTATTCACTTATTGTGTAAGTATTTTTCAGCGTTTAGTGCTTGATAATAACTATTAAATATTATACGAAAAAAGTATACAATAATGTTACCTCAGTTGTTTTTGTGTTACATCATAATATGAGAAAGTTAATCTTAATTTAATTATGTTAATAATTGACACGAATATCGGTATATAAATAATTGATAACCGGGTGTATTTTCGTACTTTTATTAAAGCTTCCATTCATTTTTCACTTCCCCAAGAATAATTTCTCACCTCTCTTGTATAGGCAGGCATCCCCCCTACCCTCCTCAAATCCCTCCTTACCTCTCCCTCCCACCAGTGAATGGTTCGAGCGAGCAGACCTCACAACTAGTGTTTCGGGGTTATCTCGGCCAACGTTGACAATGCTGGGTGGGCCTCACGGGAGTGTGACCAGCTGTACAATGTTACCAGAACCGATATCACACCACTTAAAAGGTGTCTTGCCTGTAGGTGTCTTTATTTTTAAGAGTGACTGTATATTTGGCATGCGTTTTTAGCGGCTCGAACGAAAAAAAATAATTCGAACTTCTGTTCGAGCGGTATATTTGGCGAGTGATCTTAGCAGCTCGAACGGGAAATATTTTTACGTCATGTTACGTCATAAAAACCTTTGCCGGTGGTGCTGATTCAGAATATATAGTTTTGGGAGTGAAACCCATTTTTTTAGCAGATTTATAGTAGATGACGTAATTTTTACGTCGAGTTATGTCATGTTACGTCATACCCAAACCTTGGTCTGGTGATGGTGATTCTGTATATATATGGGTTTTGGATGTAGGTATCACCGTTTTTCGAGTTATAAGAGGACAATCAGAGACGGTTTGCCATTTATATTATAGATATATATTATTATCGTGTGTTATCGAGGGTTCATATGTTCGAGATGTACAGTGATCGAGAGTGGTCGGCCAGCTGGGGAGGAAAACTTTGACCTACCAACGTTGATAGCATATCATCAGTTTTATTGTATTTAACACACCATCCGCTTCATTTGTTTCTCCTACTGCCTTCCTATGTTAGTTTAGTTGTAGGGGAACCACAGTGTGGCTGGGCTGAGCATATTTTTTATTGGTTAAGAAGGTATTGCCTGGAGGAAGGATATATAAGCATAGGAAAATTGGTCGCTGGTGGAGGTGGTGCTGATGGTGTAATGGTTATCATGCTCACCTAGCAAGCAAAAGATCATGGATTCAATTTCTGAGTCAGTGGAATTGTTGGACAATTCTCCTAGCCCCGAATGTCCCAGTTGACCTAGCAGTAAGTAGGAACCTGGCTGTAAAAGCAAGGATTGCAACCTTGTAGGCTGGAGGAATATGTGTTGATGTAACAAGACTGACTCTTAATGAACAACATCATGAGTCAATAGGCATCAAGCCTAAATTTTTCTTCTTCGCCGGTGGAGAGGGTGCCAATGGTTATCAGGCTCACCCATCAAGCGAGAGATCCTGGGTTCTAATCCTGAGTCAGTGGAATTGTTGGACAATTTTCCCAGCCCCCTATGTCCCTGCTCACATAGAAGTAAGTATGATGGAGAAAGATGTGTTGATGAAACAAGACTGACTGCCTTAACCATTAAACCACAGGTGACAACATAACTCGACACCACCAACAGTGTGGGTAACTGCTGGTGAAGACATATGTCGACAGGGCTGTTTTTAAATTTATGCGCCCCCTGAAGCACGTGAATAGGCTCACAACAGAGGAGGTGTGTCCTTAGAAGCTCCCACGAGTCACACCAGTATAGTAATAGCTGTCAACGTGTCAGGAGACAGTCTCGCTCCAGAACAGGTGGAGTGTGGACGTACTCGTGGCGCTCTGCCTCCATTCTCGTTTGTGTTGTTTTGGAGCTCTTATTTGTGTTTTTTGTGTTGTTTGTGAGTTCTTGTTTGTGTGTTGTTGTTTCTGTGGTGTTGCTGGTGTTGTTTGTCTGTTGTGGTTCTGTGTATAGTTTTGTTGTGATTGTCTGTGTGTGTGTGGGTGTGTGTTTGTGTGTCCCTGATTGAGTGTTTAGTTGTTTGTGTTGTTTGCTTTCCATCTAGGCCTTGCCTGTCCTGATGGAGAGTGCGGATTCCTGCTTGGAGGCCGACTTGGCAATGTCGGAGGAAGACGAGTCTCCAATTGAGGATCACTGGCCTGAGCTGCCTTCTCGCAACCCTCCCCCCCTCTCCTCGGTCACTCCGCAGCTCAGGTTGCAGCCGTCCACCTCCTCAACCTCTACCAAGCGACCTGTTAATGCCTCGTCCGACTCCTCGCAGGATTCCGATGGTGTGGACTGTTTGCCTCCAGCTGCCAAGGGTGCTTCAGCTGTGCACGACGTACCTTCTCTGCCTCACCCTAGTGTTTCTTCTTTGTATACCAACTCCTTGCCCTCGTCCAACCTTCCTGCTTTTGCCCCGAGAGATGCCTATGTCAAACTCTCCTTCTCTGGAAACCCATCTCCAGACACAAAGCTGCGTTGATTGTCTGATGTCAACAGGGCCTTCCAGTTGCAGCGTGAACTGGCTGAAGTCAAGATGGCTGCTGTCACCTCCCGGTTTGTCTACATCTCTAGGAAGCGTCAGGACATCATTGATAGAGTGAAGGCTAGTGAATTTTTATCTCTGCCTCTCATTCTTGAAGACTCACCTGAGAGGCCTCGTAAGTTCCCCAGCTACATCCTCACCCGTTTTCCTATTGATGTTGACCCGAAACTTGCCAAAGGATACCCTGGTGTGTACTTTGCCCGTCGTTTTTTCCAAGATGGTTCCCCCATTAGCCGTATTGTTGTTGTCTGGAGTCAACCCGATCCACCTCCAAATGAGATTTCCTTTGATTTCCTCCCTTGTCTTCCACCGTGTGAGGTGAGGAAACTTCATAATGACCAGCCTTGGTGCTACAGGTGCTGGGGAGTTGGGCATATCTCCCGGTACTGTTCTGCCAGGCCGAAGTGTGCATGGTGTGCGGCCGACCATGATTCCAAGACGTGTCCTGTCAGGGGTGAACCATCACGTCCTGCTGCCTCCACCTCTGAGCCTTCACCTCCTGAAGATACGTCTCGATGGAAGTGTCCATGATGCCTTCAGCCAGGGGTTAACGTGTGGCATGGATGTACTCGACGTAAGGTCCAGGCTCGTATCTCTACTATTGCTCCGCCTCCACCACCACCACCACCACCACCACCACCTCCCCAGTCTGCTCCTCCTACCAGCCCTGCCTCACCTCCAGACCTGGCCCTCCGCAAGTCTGTTGCTACCCTCATGGCACTATGTACGGCTCTCGAAAACCGATTTTCTGCCCTTGAAGCCAGGATTGATGGGCTGGTTGCCGCTCAGGCTGTTAATGACTCCAAACTCTCCACCTTGATTAGGCTCAGCAGGCCATCATCTCAACTGTCACTACCCTTACCGAAAAGATGGGTACTGTTGCATCTCGCCTTGAAAAGCTTTTCGAGTCAGTCCCTTCTCCTGGTCCATCTTCTTCTCCAGGTCGCTCATCTGCCCCCACTCACCGGACTTCTACCTCCAAATACAGAGTTCGCTAGTGATTGCCGGCTGGATGTCATCTCCTGGAATGTATGTGGTATCACCAGTTATGCTAAGCTCACTCAACTCAAGGCCTATGTTTTTCGTCATCATCCCAGTGTTATTTTTCTCCAGGAAGCATTTCCAGGACGGCCGCTCGCTGCTGGGCAAGCTCCTCCCCTCTCAGGTTATGTGCCATATGTTCATCTGGTAAGGAATGGTCTCCTGACTTACATACATAGCTCCTTGCCACATCGCCTTCTCTGTACCTCCACTGATCCTGACATGACCTTTCAGCTATTTGAGGTTCTACCTGGGAATGGAGTACTCCAACTATGTAATGTCTATTCTGCCCCAGCTAGACTCACTCTTGAGGCTCTTCCTTCTCCAACAGTGCGTGGTATGGTGTATATGGGAGATTTTAATACTCGGCATTCTGATTTGGGCGATGGTACTGGCTCTATTAATCGTAATGGTGTTCGTCTCCTTTCATACATCCGCAAGCATCATCTGACACACTGGGACACTGGCGGTGCCACTCATTGCCGGAGAGGTTCTTTGGATTACATCCTCTCGTCTGGCCTGATAGCATCTCAGGTCCAGTGCTCCTCCGTGCCAGACTTATTCTCTGATCACATCGCTCTTCGGTTTCATTATTCTCTAACTGCTGGGTCAGGTGCTTCAGCCACTCGTTTGCGTATTGCTGTGCTCCCTAAATATTGCCCGACTTACATCTTATTTATGGCCCATGTATTCCCTACATTTGACATATCATCAGCTGAACAGTTGTACTCTGATCTTGTATCTGCTACTCATGACTTTTATAGGCTATACGTCTCCCGGCCACACCTCCAGCATCGCCATACTGCCCACAACTGGACGCTGGATGCATGTATACAGGAGGCAAAGGAGGAGGCTGAACGTGATTTTTTTTTTTTTTTTTTTATATGTTCCGACACTGGACATAGGCTTAATCAAGCCCGTTACCGTGGCCCAGGTCAACTGCTGCTCATACACACACGTCACGACTTCCGAACTGGTACCCAGCCACAGAGGGAGGGAAGTGAGGGTTATTCCCAAATACTGCAGCTGTTATGGTACCAGCGAGGGTGTTTTGCGACGTTCGGTGACCTTATAGTTAGTGCCTCAAACTCAAATCGGAAGAGTAAATATTCTCTGGCCCTCACCTGAGAGGATCGATCTCCCGACCTCTAGGATATGAGTCGAGAACACTAACCACTCGGCCACCTCCCCTATGGCCTATTGTTTCAAGCCAACCCAACCCCTGACCTACTTCATCGTTACCAGATGTCTAGGGACGCTTTAGTTGCCCTGCAGGAGTGTGCTCACACTGAGTCTTGGCAGCGGTTTATGGACAGCATCAACCAGCAAACAAGTGTGGCTTCTATGTGTCACCTCATCCGTTGGGTTGTTAAAAAGACACCGGCCACTGCTCGTCATCACACTCCTGCCGACTATGCCAAACAACTTGTCGATGCCTGGTCAGAACAATCTACCCCAGCCAGTCTACCCATCCACATACAAGATGCACTCACTTCCCGTGCTGCTATCCTTCGGCTACGTCTAATGTCTGCTCTGTTACAATATGATGACGATGATGCAGAGGAGATAACTGAGGAGGAGTTGCGCCGTGCTCTCTCTCGGGGTAGAGCTTCTTCCCCTGGTGATGATGGTATTACTTATGCTGTGCTGCGCCTACTTCAACAAGTTCCTGGGAACCCTCTACTTCGACTGTACAATCTTTGTCTTCATGACGTTTGTGTACCACGAGCCTGGACCAGCAGCACAATAATACCCATCCCTAAGCCCAACACTGCGAAGTTCAGGCCTATTTCCCTTACTTCCTGTTTTTGTAAAGTTATGGAGAGAATCTTACTCAATCGTCTCATGTACAGACTGGAAGATCGCCTTTCTCCATGGCTGTTTGGTTTCCTTCCCCAGCGGAGCACACACCACTGCCTAGTCGACCTGTACACTCGCCTTAACAGGGACAGTGTGGTGGCCTTCATTGACCTTCGAAGTGCCTTCGATGTTGCTAATAGAGATGCCATTTTGGATCAACTGGTTGACTTTGGGATAAAGGGTAATCTATTACTGTGGATTCGGGGCTACCTGAGTAACAGGACCTCCCGTGTGTTTTTCAGTGGTGCGCTCAGTCCTTTGAGCAGTTTTCATCTTGGTACGCCTGAAGGGGGTGTTCTCAGCCCATTGTTTTTTAATATTCTGATGCATCGGCTGCTCACTTCTCTCCCTGATATACCTGGAACTACAATTACGTGCTATGCTGATGATATCTGTGTTCATTCTACCTCACCAAGGGATCTCCAACGGTTTCTTGACTCCTTCTCTGTGGCCTCCTCTCACTGTGGCATTATTGTCTCCCCAGATAAGAGCAGAATATTCACCTGCCGCCTTCTTCAAGCTCGGCCAATGTTCACTATTGGAGGGACTGTCATTCCCATGTGTTCCCAGTATTGCTACCTGGGCGCACCAGTCAATATTTGGCCAATTGTCCCTGCCAGACCTCAAGACCATCCCATTGTCCAGGACTTATTGGGTCGTCTCCAGCGCCGACTTACGCTACTTCAATGGCTCACTAACAACTCCTCGGGCATCTCCATCCCAGTAGCCAGGACTATCTATATTGCTTTTATCCGTTCAGTTGTTGATTACCTCTCCCCTGCTCTGATTCAACTTCCCAAGGCTACTCTTGAAACTTTAGAAAAATTTCAGAATAGAGCAATGAGAATAATTCTCGGTTGTCCAATGTCGACCAGGATAGTGAACATGCAGCGTGAGTTGCGTCTTCCCCATTAATCGAGAGAATTTATTGTAATGTTACTTGCTTCACTGTCAAGTTCCTCTATTTCCCACATCTTTCACCCCATTACTCTCAGTTAGTCAGGACTTCTCTTAGATAAAAACAACCCGGTCCCTCCCATACTGCCTGCTGGACGTACTCTTATAAGGTAGAAGATCGCCCTTAGTATTTGTCATTATGTGAAGTAGGTAACTTTAATCACAATGGCTGAAAGTGTTATGTAATTTACTGATAAGCAAAGCATATTAAGATGAGGTATATCAGTATTTTGGTTAGATTAAGCAAGGTTATATTAGTCCAGATTATTAATTTTTATAGGGAAAATATCATGCGAGGATAAAATTTGAACACAAAGATGACAGCTTTTGATGTATGGTTTCTTTTAAACGAAACGTATATGGTAGTATATGTAAAAAGTATTATAGAAAATCGCAAACCATAATCAGGGTTCTCATGAAATATTTGTTTTATTACCTTAACACTGGTTGAAAATACCTTAGATTAAGCTATAATTATTACCTTAGATACTGAATTATAGTAGGTGACCATATAAACGTATATTGAACCCTTGACTCACGATATAATTTTTTGTAATTTTACTAATTTTTGACAGGAATGAAAGGTCTGATCCATATGAAAGGATGAAATTTCTTTTACCACGACTCGATATAACGGAAGGATTCATGAAAATTACCTTAGATTTTCAAATCCTTAATATCTTACCTTACCTTAAATAGCCCCAAATTACGCTGATCTATGGTAATTACCTTAGAAATGTGAGCATTGTCATTATTATGACTACATTTTTTATTTATCGAAAATTATTACGATTACATACGCTACAGCCATTGTAAGACGATCTTCATCAACGACAGCTACCGGTACTTATTATATTTGTTTTTGTGGACTATCAGATATATATAATTGCCTTTATCCAAAGGTCGTATGACCGTGTCGCAGATGTCATGGGCATGACGGTGACGGCGGTGAGGAGGATGGTGCAGCGCAGCTACAGATGTCAGCCTGAGACATCAAGTATACCACCAACATCAACAGCTCTGCCTCGTTTTGACAGTTTTACCATCGGAACCATTCGCCGCTACATTCACGCTATATTTTCTGACAACGAAACATTTACCATTGGTTCCCTGGGGAAGGAATTAAAAACGTCAACCCTCATCCCGGAGGGGACCTCCAATACGTCAGTGTGGCGACTCATCCATAACATGGGATTCCGTTATAAGACCATCCATAAGAAGACGTATGTGAAGGAGACCCTTGACACTGTGTGCCGTCGGATCAGTGATCTCTGGGCACTCAAGCGACACTGGAAGGAAGGTAGGCAAGTGGTATATGTTGACGAAACTTGGTTCACGACCAGGATGAACCAAAACATGTCATGGATAGACAGCAGTCAGCCTGCCACTAGCGCCACATACAGCCGACAGGTGCCGCCCAGGGAAGGGGAGCGCTTCGTGGTGGTCGCAGCTGGCACAGCCGACAGTTTTATCGAGGATACGTTTCTTTGCTTCCCTACCAAGAACACCCGCAGCGACTACCACGGTGAAGTGAATGGCGAGCTGTTCCTCCGCTGGCTTTTTTTTTTTTTTTTTTTTTTTAATTAATTGCGCCGTAGCGTCAGTCAATAGGCAGACAACAGTACACAAGGGTAAGCGGGACTCACGAGAACCCAATGACCACATACACACACAAGCACACACACATGCGCACACACACTCACATCACGAAAACATAGCAGAATGAAGCACAAGCATACAGACAAATATTTATATCATGACCTACTTAAATCCACCAAAACGAGGGTGGCGCACCAGAAGTTCCTCCAGAACCTGATGGTTCAGCAGGTGTCGACAAACCACATCAAGTGGCAGGCCCTGGGGCAGCAAGTGTCGGACAGTGGGGCAGGCTAGGCAATAGTGCTCTATAGTGTTAGCACGAGGCGCTCGACACAAGCGACACTCAGTGAAGGGAGGCTCACCCTGCATCCCAGCAACCTGCCACGGTGGTCGGTAGCCAAGCCTCAAACGAGCAGAGACTACATTGTGCCTCCGAACCATGAGGCCTCGACGATGGTAGGAATATTTGTGATGGCAGACAGACTCGTAATGGGTGATGGAGATGCTGAAGGGCCTCTCTGCATCCCTGCGTCGCCGTACAGGGAGGAGAGCGGCGGAGCGGACTTTAGAGAGGTAACATGTCAGGGAGAGAGGACGTCCAGCACCACGAGGAGGCAGATGGCAGGCTTCCTTTGCGAGTCTGTCAACTGTACCATTGTGACGTAAACCTACATGGGATGGCACCCATAAAAATTTGACAGTCAAGTTACGATGACTCAATAAGGACAAAAACGATAAAATCTGCTGAATAACAGTAGAGTGTGTGGGCTGAACACTAGAGAGGGAATGAAGGGCAGGTTTGGAGTCACAAAAAATGGCAGCATTCACTCCACGTTGACAAACAACACTAACAGCATCCAGAATGGCATACAGTTCACACAATGTTGAGCTAGAGTGGTTACAGAGACGACGGCCAACCCAGCCCCCTGGAGGTGACTCCAGGTCAGGCGAGAAAACAACACAACCTGCTGCACCATCCACCTGCAATGAGCCATCAGTGTAGAGGCAGTATGGATCTGTGATGGAGGAAGTCACTGTTTCTATGTGTTCCAGAGCCAACTGCTGCTGTAGAGAAGGCAGCTCCGACTTGGAAGTAGGTGTAAAGCTCACATCAGGTGTTGGTAGCATCCATGGAGGGGGCCCTGGGGGGACGTCTGCAACCATTATATCTATATTAAGACCACGGAGCACAGAGGAAACAGACCTTATAAGAGTACGTCCAGCAGGCAGTATGGGAGAGACCGGGTAGTTTGGTCTAAGAGAAGTCCTGACTAACTGAGAGTAATGGGGTGAAAGATGTGGGAAATGGAGGCACTTGACAGTGAAGCAAGTAACATTACAATAAATTCTTTCCACTAATGGGAGAAGACGCAACTCACGCTGCATGTTCACTATCCTGGTCGACATTGGACAGCCGAGGATAATTCTCATTGCTCTATTTTGAAATTTTTCTAAAGTTTCCAGAGTAGCCCTAGGAAGTTGAATCAGAGCAGGGGAAAGGTAATCTACAACTGAACGGATAAAAGCAATATAGATGGTCCTGGCTACTGGGATGGAGATGCCCGAGGAGTTGTTAGATAGCCATTGAAGTGGTGTAAGTCGGCGCTGGAGACGACCCAATAAGTCCTGGACAATGGGATGGTCTTGAGGTCTGGCAGGGACAATCGGCCAAATATTGACTGGCGCACCCAGGTAGCAGTACTGGGAACACATGGGAATGACAGTCCCTCCAATGGTGAACACTGGCTGAGCTTGAGGAAGGCGGCAGGTGAATATTCTGCTTTTATCTGGGGAGACAATAATGCCACAGTGAGAGGAGGACACAGAGAAGGAGTCAAGAAACCGCTGGAGATCCCTTGGTGAGGTAGAATGAACACATATATCATCAGCATAGCACGTAATTGTAGTTCCAGGAATATCAGGGAGAGAAGTGAACGACCGATGCATCAGAATATTAAATAACAATGGGCTGAGAACACCACCTTGAGGCGTACCAAGATGAAAACTGCGCAAAGGACTGAGTGCACCACTGAAAAACACACGGGAGGTCCTGTTACTCAGGTAGCCCCGAATCCACCGTAGTAGATTACCCTTTATCCCAAAGTCAACCAGTTGATCCAAAATGACGTCTCTATTAGCAACATCGAAGGCACTTCGAAGGTCAATGAAGGCCACCACACTGTCCCTGGAAAGGCGAGAGTACAGGTCGATTAGGCAGTGATGTGTGCTCCGCTGGGGAAGGAAACCAAACAGCCATGGAGAGAGGCGATCCTGCAGTCTGTACATGAGACGATTGAGTAAGATTCTCTCCATAACCTTACAGAAACAGGAAGTAAGGGAAATAGGCCTGAACTTCGCAGTGCCGGGCTTAGGGATGGGTATTATTGTGCTGCTGGTCCAGGCTCGTGGTACACAACCATCACGAAAACAAAGATTGTGCAGTAGAAGTAGAGGGTTCCCAGGAACTTGTTGAAGTAGGCGCAACACAGCATAAGTAATACCATTATCACCAGGGGAAGAAGCTCTACCCCGAATGAGAGCACGGCGCAACTCCTCCTCAGTTATCTCCTCTGCATCATTGTCATCATCTTGTAACAGAGCAGACATTAGACGTAGCCGATGGACAGCAGCACGGGAAGCGAGTGCATCTTGTATGTGGATGGGTAGACTGGCTGGGGTAGATTGTTCTGACCAGGCATCGACAAGTTGTTTGGCATAGTCGGCAGGAGTGTAATGACGAGCAGTGGCCGGTGTCTTTTTAACAACCCGACGGATGAGGTGCCACATAGAAGCCACACTTGTTAGCTGGTTGATGCTGTCCGTGAACCACTGCCAAGACTCAGTGTGAGCACAATCCTGCAGGGCAACTAAAGCGTCCCTAGACATCTGGTAACGATGGAGTAGGTCAGGGGTTGGGTTGGCTTGAAACAATAGGCCATCACGTTCAGCCTCCTCCTTTTCCTCCTGTATACGTGCATCCAGCGTCCAGGAGTGGGCAGTATGGCGATGCTGGAGGTTTGGCCGGGAGACGTATAGGCTATAAAAGTCATGAGTAGCAGATACAAGATCAGAGTACAACTGTTCAGCTGATGATATGTCAAATGTAGGGAATACATGGGCCATAAATAAGATGTAAGTCGGGCAATATTTAGGGGGCACAGCAATACGCAAACGAGTGGCTGAAGCACCTGACCCAGCAGTTAGAGAATAATGAAACCGAAGAGCAATGTGATCAGAGAATAAGTCTGGCACGGAGAACCACTGGACCTGAGAAGCTATCAGGCCAGACGAGAGGATGTAATCCAGAGTACCTCCCCGGCAATGAGTGGCACCACCAGTGTCCCAGTGTGTCAGATGATGCTTGCGGATGTATGAAAAGAGACGAACACCATTACGATTAATAGAGCCAGTACCATCACCCAAATCAGAATGCCGAGCATTAAAATCTCCCATATACACCATACCACGCACTGTTGGAGAAGGAAGAGCCTCAAGAGTGAGTCTAGCTGGGGCAGAATAGACATTACATAGTTGGAGTACTCCATTCCCAGGTAGAACCTCAAATAGCTGAAAGGTCATGTCAGGATCAGTGGAGGTACGGAGAAGGCGATGTGGCAAGGAGCTATGTATGTAAGTCAGGAGACCATTCCTTACCAGATGAACATATGGCACATAACCTGAGAGGGGAGGAGCTTGCCCAGCAGCGAGCGGCCGTCCTGGAAATGCTTCCTGGAGAAAAATAACACTGGGATGATGACGAAAAACATAGGCCTTGAGTTGAGTGAGCTTAGCATAACTGGTGATACCACATACATTCCAGGAGATGACATCCAGCCGGCAATCACTAGCGAACTCTGTATTTGGAGGTAGAAGTCCGGTGAGTGGGGGCAGATGAGCGACCTGGAGAAGAAGATGGACCAAGAGAAGGGACTGACTCAAAAAGCTTTTCAAGGCGAGATGCAACAGTATCCATCTTTTCGGTAAGGGTAGTGACAGTTGAGATGATGGCCTGCTGAGCCTCGACCAAGGTGGAGAGTTTGGAGTCATTGGCAGCCTGCGCGGCAACCAGCCCATCAATCCTGGCTTCAAGGGCAGAAAAGCGGTTTTCAAGAGCCGTACATCGTGCCATGAGGGTAGCAACAGACTTGCGGAGGGCCAGGTCTGGAGGTGAGGCAGGGTTGGTAGGAGGAGCAGACTGGGGAGGTGGTGGTGGTGGTGGTGGAGGCGGAGCAATAGTAGAGACACGAGCCTGGACCTTATGTCGAGTACATCCATGCCACACGTTAACCCCTGGCTGAAGGCATCGTGGACACTTCCATCGAGACGTATCTTCAGGAGGTGAAGGCTCAGAGGTGGAGGCAGCAGGACGTGATGGTTCACCCCTGACAGGACACGTCTTGGAATCATGGTCGGCCGCACACCATGCACACTTCGGCCTGGCAGAACAGTACCGGGAGATATGCCCAACTCCCCAGCACCTGTAGCACCAAGGCTGGTCATTATGAAGTTTCCTCACCTCACACGGTGGAAGACAAGGGAGGAAATCAAAGGAAATCTCATTTGGAGGTGGATCGGGTTGACTCCAGACAACAACAATACGGCTAATGGGGGAACCATCTTGGAAAAAACGACGGGCAAAGTACACACCAGGGTATCCTTTGGCAAGTTTCGGGTCAACATCAATAGGAAAACGGGTGAGGATGTAGCTGGGGAACTTACGAGGCCTCTCAGGTGAGTCTTCAAGAATGAGAGGCAGAGATAAAAATTCACCAGCCTTCACTCTATCAATGATGTCCTGACGCTTCCTAGAGATGTAGACAAACCGGGAGGTGACAGCAGCCATCTTGACTTCAGCCAGTTCACGCTGCAACTGGAAGGCCCTGTTGACATCAGACAATCAACGCAGCTTTGTGTCTGTAGATGGGTTTCCAGAGAAGGAGAGTTTGACATAGGCATCTCTCGGGGCAAAAGCAGGAAGGTTGGACGAGGGCAAGGAGTTGGTATACAAAGAAGAAACACCAGGGTGTGGCAGAGAAGGTACGTCGTGCACAGCTGAAGCACCCTTGGCAGTCTTGGCAGCTGGAGGTAAACAGTCCACACCATCGGAATCCTGCGAGGAGTCGGACGAGGCATCAACAGGTCGCTTGGTAGAGGTTGAGGAGGTGGACGGCTGCAACCTGTGCTGCGGAGTGCCGAGGAGAGGGGGGGAGGGTTGCGAGAAGGCAGCTCAGGCCAGTGATCCTCAATTGCAGACTCGTCTTCCTCCGACATTGCCAAGTCGGCCTCCAAGCAGGAATCCGCACTTTCCATCAGGCCAGGCAAGGCCTAGATGGAAAGCAAACAACAACACAAACAACTAAACACTCAATCAGCCAGGGACACACACACACACACCCACACACACACAGACAATCACAACAAAACTATACACAGAACCACAACAGACAAACAACACCAGCAACACACAAACAAGAACTCACAAACAACACAAAAAACACAAACAAGAGCTCCAAAACAACACAAAACAACAACACAAACGAGAATGGAGGCAGAGCGCCACGAGTACGTCCACACTCCACCTGTTCTGGAGCGAGACGCCTCCGTTGGCTGATGTCGCAGTACCTATGGTCACTGGCGGAGCCATCAGTACTGGTGATAGATAATGCACCTCATCACAGCCAGCTGAAGGAGGAGAGTCGGTGCCCCACCACCTCTACTAAAAAAGCATATTTGATGAAATGGTTAGAACTCCGCAAGTTACCATACCCATCACACTCCACGCGGCCTGAGCTTCTAATAATCTGCAAAAAGAACCAGCCAGACCCAAAATACTCGGTCGATGAAGTCATCCGTACAGCTCCGGACAGATCAATGGTCCACACCCCATCCATCAGCGACTTGGTTTGGGCCTCATCTAATCTGGTAACAGTTGCAGGTGGAGGGAGGGGGGATGTTAGTGGGAGAGGAGGAGAGAAATATGGGCGGAGCTATATAGGAGGGTAACGAATGATCAGGTAGAGAGACGTGTGTCAGGAGGAATGAATGAAGCATACACTGTGAACGGTATCGAATCACCAATAGTATAAAGCAGGGTTCTTTAAACTTTTTCAGTCGTGACCCAGTTTTTACTATGACATCATTCTCGCGACCCATACAGAAAAGATCTTTTACAAATTATCAGAATTATCAACCAAAGAAAATACAAGGCCAGAAACTGAAACGTAATATTTATGATTAAAAGGAATTCTAACCAGAATTATAAACACTGCCTCACCTACCTCTCTCTCTCTCTCTCTCTCTCTCTCTCTCTCTCTCTCTCTCAAGAAGGCTAATATTTGTGCAATGATTTTGTTTTATTGATAATTAAATATATGAATATTCGATTATAAAAATATGTTAGGAGGATTCATGTATGAACTTCATCTATATTTTATTGTCACGAACATTATTATTCTATTTTATTCATGTATTTATTTTTGTGAGCCTGCGACCAAGTTTGGAGGAATTCGGGACCCGTAGTTTGAAGAATCCGGGTTTAAAGAAGTGCATACTGCATTAACGTAGGTGGATATAGGAGAGAAGAAATGTGATGATTTGAGGCGAGGGTGAGGGGGAAGAGGGTAAGACAAATGAAGGTGATTAGTTGAAAAGTAATAACAAACAAATATAATTAGAATATCTGTTACATTATATCCTTTAAATAAAGGCACTGTCTTTTGTTCACCATCGTAGTGGGATAGACTACTGAATATATATTATCCTTTGGATATTAGACAACTATCCCTGTATTCCTTTTATCCCTCGTGCTTGCCCCGTAGGGGGGTATTGCCTGTAATGATGTGGGCAATACTTTAAGGGTTTTGGCGCCCCTTCGGCCCCCGCCACATTCTTATATATCTTCAACTGTCCCTCCTTTCTTCCTATTTCATTCTTGCTTGAGCATCACTTTGATCACCATTACTGTCCTTGTGGTCCTTATTGTGTCATATGGTGTTCTACGCAGTAATGCTGGAACTAGATAAAAGTAAGGTAATGTATATCGAAACAGATTTAATAAAAAATACCTATAAGTAACTTAAAAAGAAAGATATAATATATTTCTCTTTCCTGCAAATGGGTTTAACAAGTTAACATTCTGACTAACAACAAACTAACAAATGGCAATGCATGAAACCTATAGTCCTTCAGTTTTATGAAGGCGAAATGCTGTGGCTGGGATAATAATGCGTATCTGCCAACACTTTAATTCTAGATTATTCATATATCTCTCCCTATAAATCTCTAGTTGTGTTCTAAATTCTCTACATATTGACCCCGTATGGGGGTATTGCCTGCATTAGTGATGTGGGAAATACTTTAAGGGTTTTGGCGCACCTTCGGCCCCAGCCACTAGCTTTTAGTTTTTCAACTACCACTCTTTTCTTTCTATTTCCTTCCTTCTTGCTGTCTCGCCTCTCTATCACCGTTTTCTGGCGCTATATGACCTCGCTGTTGCGGCGCCTAATATCAATCAACCTCTACATATTGAGAACCAAAATGCGATCTACAACATAATCTCAGCCGTAGTTTTTCGAATCATATAATTGGACTATAAGTGATAAGGAAGAAAGGCCTATGTCATTAAAACTTTTTAAGAGCGAATGAGAAGGTTAAAAATATGAGAAAGAAAAGATAAACGGTAAGAAAGGAGGGAATGTCAAGCGAGAGAGGGATAAGACAGTAGGGAGGATGTGTAAGGTTGCCAGTTACTTGAGAGATACTGTAATATATATAGCCTATGCATAAAATTAGACCAAGTTTATTGAAAACGCCATATAGCGGCGCCTATTTAAGTTTAACATCGATTATTTTTAAGGAAATGCATATTTAGAAGAAAAAATCCTGGTAAATAGCTTAATGGATTTGTTGACAAATATGATATTTAAAAAAGTTAGAAAATTAAACCGTCTTCTGCCGAAAAAGAAAACAAAGCAGCTGGGCTTGGGAGAAGGTGATAAATACGGGTGGACTACAAGCACGAGGGATTTGATTGATATTAGGTGGCGCAACAGCGAGGTGATTTAGCACCAGGAAAAGGTGATAGAGAGGTGTGACAGCAAGTAAGAATGAAATAGGAAGAAAGGAGGGACAGTTGAACAAATATAAGAATGTGGCGGGGGCCGAAGGGGCGCCAAAACCCTTATAGTATTGCCCACATCATTACAGGCAATACCCCCCTACGGGACAAGCACGAGGGATAAAAGGAATACAGGGATAGCTGTCTAATATCCAAAGGATAATATATATTCAGTAGTCTATCCCACTACGATGGTGAACAAAAGACAGTGCCTTTATTTAAAGGATATAATGTAACAGATATTCTAATTATATTTGTTTGTTATTACTTTTCAACTAATAACCTTCATTTTTCTTACCCTCTTCTCCCTCACCTTCGCCTCAAATCATCACATTTCTTCTCTCCTATATCCACCTACGTTAATGCAGTATGCACTTCTTTAAACCCGGATTCTTCAAACTACGGGTCCCGAATTCCTCCAAACTGGGTCGCAGGCTCACAAAAATAAATACATGAATAAAATAGAATAATAATATTCGTGACAATAAAATAAATATGAAGTTCATACATGAATCCACCTAACATATTTTTATAATCGAATATTCATATATTTAATTATCAATAAAACAAAATCATTGCACAAATATTAGCGTTCTTGAGAGAGAATGAGAGAGAGAGAAGGAGGGGTAGGTGAGGCAGTGTTTATAATTCTGGTTAGAATTCCTTTTAATCATAAATATTATGTTTCAGTTTCTGGCCTTGTATTTTCTTTGGTTGATAATTCTGATAATTTGTAAAAGATCTTTTCTGTATGGGTCGCGAGAATGATGTCATAGTAAAAACTGGGTCACGACTGAAAAAGTTTAAAGAACCTGCTTTATACTATTGGTGATTCGATACCGTTCACAGTGTATGCTTCATTCATTCCTCCTGACACACGTCTCTCTACCTGATCATTCGTTACCCTCCTATATAGCTCCGCCCACATTTCTCTCTTCCTCTCCCACTAACATCCCCCCTCCCTCCACCTGCAACTGTTACCAGATCAGATGAGGCCCAAACCAAGTCGTTGATGGATGGGGTGTGGTCCATTGATCTGTCCGGAGCTGTACATGGGGCTGCCATCTGCTCATCCCGAACTCAATGTCATCGAACAGGGTTGGGGATGCATGAAGCGCCAAGTACGCTTTCGAGGAAGAATTTTGGGCCACAAATAACATCCACGAACGCGTGGATCCCATCATTATCAACCTCGATAGTGATGATGAGCACGACATCTTCCTGGATAGTGAAGAAGAATAATATAAAATATTTATCGGTACTTATTAACACAAATTGTATAATTTGTTCACCCATCATATCTGCTTCACTATGTTTACGCTGAGTATAAACCTTATCTACACTGGGTAAACGGGAATATAATCCTGATGAATGGGAAAATAATTCCATACAACACACATTACTCCGAACAATTGCAACAGCTGTAATCGATTACAATGAAAAATTATGAATACTAAGCGTCCTCATATAAAAGCTACAATCATAATTCCACCAAAAAAGAAAGTTAATAAGAAACACAACACCAGAATTCCACAAAACATTTCATCTTGAAATCTAAATATGTTTTTCATTATCATGGGTACTTCTGGTTCATGGAATATCTTGTATTAATGAAAAATCGAGAGCAGCACATCTCATACGTGTTTGGCGGTCCATCTTTGTTTGTAAACACAGCTGCCGCGCCACCGCATCTGTGGTCTCTTTTCCGTGTGAATCCCTTCCTGGGAAAAAACACCGAAATCGGACTTTTGTTCCCCGAAATCGGAGAGAACAGATGCCGAGATTTTGCCAGTGTGAATCGGCTTTTAGTGGTTGTTAAGAAGGCTGGGGTCAATTCGTATTGGCCACACCAAGTTCTCCCACGGGTTTTTGATGGGTGGCTGTATCCCCCCTTTGTGTAATGTGTGTTTGGTCGCACTAACTGTCCAGCATTAGATGGTTGAGTGTCCCAGTCTCAGAGACCTTTGCTGCGAGTTCCTCTCTGAGTACTGTGAAATGGATGGTTCATATCAGATGGTAGCGGTACTCGGGGAGGAGCCGTGTTTAGGGATTGGGAGAACTCTGGCATTTTTAAAGGCATCAGGCTACTTTCATATGTTAGATAGATACGGGGGAAATGGAAGTGTGTTAGTGGTATCAACACTTGACATGTAATATAAAGGTATTCACATTTGCTTCATTTAATAAAGAGCATTCTGGTTCATGATTGTTATTCAATTATTGTGTAAGTATTTTTCAGCATTTTGTGCTTGATGATAACCATTGAATTCTAAACGAATGAAATAATGTTACCTCAGTTGTTTTTGTGTTACATCATAATATTATAAAGTTAATCTCATCTTTAATTATGTTAATATTTGACACGAATATCAGTATATAAATAATTGATAACCGGTTGTATTTTCGTACTTTTATTAAAGCTTCCACACATTTTTCACCTCCCCAAGAATAATTTCTCACCTCTCTTGTATAGGCACGCCCCTTACCCTCCTCAAATCCCTCCTTACTTCTCCCTCCCACCAGTGAATGGTTCGAGGGAGGAGAGCTCACAATAGTGTTTCGGAGTTAATATCACGGCCAACGTTGACAACGCTGGGTGGGCCTCACGGGAGTGTGACCAGCTGTACATACATAAAGACGATATAGTACATCAGCCATGGTTGTGTACATTTGGCGTGCGATTTTAGCAGCTCGAACGGAAAATGAGATCTTCTTTATGGTTTTAACCGATAATTTTTTACGTCAAGTTACGTCATGTTACGTCATAAAAACCTTTGCCGGTGGTGCTGATTCAGAATATATAGTTTTGAGAGTGAAACCGGGTTTTTTTTAGCGGATTTATAGTAGATGACGTAAAATTTACTTCGAGTTACGTCATGTTACGTCATACCAAAACCTGCGCCTGGTGATGGTGATTCAGAACATATATGGGTTTTGGATGTAGGTGTAACCGTTTTCGAGTTATAAGAGGACAAACAGAGACGGATTGCCATTTATAGTATAGAATAATCTATAGATCATCCTTGCCATATAAACAGGGCTAGTCGTGAATGAATGGTACTGCTACATCTTTGTAGAAATTATCCAGTCGGCTACTGATAGCACTAGCTCTGGACATGCACTCTCGACTGGCCCCTCTTGGAGGCAATTTACTATATAAATAAAATATTGATTACTGACTTATTGCCAAGTCAAATACTGTGGCCCAACGATCGAACACTTCGGTAAGGGGTTAAATCTGCCGCAGATACTACTGGACTTGGCTTTCCTGTCAGTAATTATTATTTTATTTTTGTAAAACAATAATGTGTAATGTGTTTATTATCATGTCAAGACTTCATCCTTTAATTATGCCGGTATGATTTTGAATAACATTTTGTATATGAAATACGAGGACCACGAATCTACAATTGGATTTTAATTTCAATAAAAAAATGATATATATATATATATATATATATATATATATATATATATATATATATATATAATCATATAAAAAAAAAGGTGAGAGTTTTACTCATGGTAGTCTGCAGGTATATTTACCATAATTTTACAGGGCCCACAGAGATCGATGAACCTACACGTATTTAGGTGTCATGAACGCTGAAGGCTGGTGACACGTTCGTGTACTAGACGAATAGACCCACGGAGAGAACGTGATGGTTTATTATTATTATTATTATTATTATTATTATTATTTGTAACACCTGGTGATTGCTGATGGTTGGTGATTTGGTGATGGTTGGTTGTAGCTCGTTTGCATTGTTTTATTTGTGGCAGTTTGTTGTGTGTTTGCTGCTGCTGTTCGGTACAGCGGTGGTGTTTGTGTGTATTTGTTTATCACTATTACATTAACCTTTTTATTTGTTTTTTCATTGTGCCATTATTATTGTCAATGTAACTATGACTTAATTATTAACTATGCGGTAGGACCAAACTATGACCACCAAACCAGTACCTCCAGGTGCTGCGCTCTGGTGGCAAACAGCAGGGAGGTAGGCCGAGCTCTGGGAGGAGCAAGGAGCCGGCTGGCGGAGTTAGTCTGTCAGTGATATCCCGACTGTGCTCACCTGTGGATATTTTCTTTCATACCTGTGGATATTTTCTTGCATACCTGTGGATATTTTCTTGCATACCTGTGGATATTTTCTTGCATACCTGTGGATATTTTCTTGCATACCTGTGGATATTTTCTTGCATACCTGTGGATATTTTCTTGCATACCTGTGGATATTTTCTTGCATACCTGTGGATATTTTCTTGCATACCTGTGGATATTTTCTTGCATACCTGTAAGAACGCCAGAGTTTGGTGAGTGTTTCCTATTGTCATAGGGTCATGTGTTGTCAGTCAATATTTACTTAAAACACCACTAATGGATACAACTTTCTTAGTGACTGTTAACCTCTGACATTTGGTTTGCTAGAGCAGTTGCAGTAACTCATCAATCAAGGCTCCCCAAGCCCATTTTTTATCATGTACAATCACAGAAATAAGTTTCGTTAACCGTGGAGGCGACTCTCATAGATATCCAACCATTGTTTTGATTAGATTGTGATGATTTACTGAAAACAAAGCTAATTCGTAGTCTATAGGTATAATATACAACTCCCAGCTTGAGGAAAGATGTCAAGTGTTTACTTGTCATACCCCTGTGTATCAGAACTGTTGGCTGTGACTGTACATGGGCATAATAATTGTTTCTTGTGTTATTTTTTGGCATGAATAAGATATATTCCATCCAGCCTTGTACTTCCATAGTGTTTTAGACAATTTAGCATTTTTTCATACCTTCTGTCTTTGCTAAAATAACCAAAATGTTCATAGCTATTGGATCTGTTCATTCTAGTTTTCGGAGAATTTGATTAATTGTTGCATCTAGTTTGTTTTAAATTGTTAATAACTACTGTGAATTCATTACAATGAAATTTTTTGTACTGCAATATGTAATAGATATTTTGCTAATTTAGGGAAACTTTTTCAGTTGGACCATTTGCCTATGTATCATTAAAGCACCAACAAGAGAATGCGTGTCAATAACCTGGCGTACCACCTAGAAGATATACCCATAGCCTAACACCCCGGAGTGGGTGTTATATTATTATTATTATTGTAGTAGTAGTATGGCTTACCTTGCTGAGTGATTGCAGCCCAGATGAGTAACAGTGAATCCTTTCTCCACAGTCTATAGCTATATTTTTCAGATACAACTTCCTTTCTCCTTTCAATTCTCTCTCTTCCTTCATTTACTTCCCTTTCTCCACTCCTTTTCCTCTCTTCACTTCTCAATGTCTCAGTATTGCCTTCCTGCTGACTCGTAGAGTACCAGTGGGCAAGGCAGTAAAAGATGAGGGCAAAAACTAAAAGGAAAAGAGCCAAGACACCCCAGAGAGCCTGAGAGAATGGCCTAGTGTAGGAATACCATGAAGGGGTAGTCCTCGCTGGCGGTCTAGCGAACATTCGATAACTGGAGACAAGAAACACAAATGATAAAGATTGTAACATGAACAACAAGAACTGCAAGAACCTATGCTCTATCACTCTTACTTTCTCTGTCCTCAATTTCGTTTAAATGATCGGTGTTTTATTTACATACTTACCGACCTCACTTGCACTCGTCTTCGAGAACATGGTACATTTATAAGAACATGATACTGTACATCTGGACTGTATATCTCTCCCCTTGCTCTATCAACTACTCAATAATCTTGAAATATCGAACTTCAAAAGATCCACTCTCCTTTCTCGGAAACTTCCATTCTAGGATTTTTCAATGTCCACGACTAACATTGGCTTTTGTCATTCTGTACTAATTCACATGGTGAGCAAGCATTCATCTCTTCTATCTTCAACAATTTATTTAAAGAGGCTTGGTTTGGTTAGCTACCTATCTATCTATAACTCGGACGCCTCGTTCCCTCCGGGAACTCCCTCCAAAGGGATGGCCACGGCAGAAGTGTCTCCAATTTTCCCTGTTCCAACACTCCCTCCTTACATGGTTAAACCCTTTCTCTCCCTTACATACTCTTCCACTCTGTTCTGCCTTCTAACCGGAGGTCTACCTCTCACACCAGGTCCCATAACTTCCCTTCCATACACCTTCATTACAAACTCCTTACCTTGCATTCTCTCCACATGTCCAAACCATCTCAATGTATTACGCTTCACCCTCTCCACCACTCCTTACTCAATACCAATTGCCTTCTCACTCATACCACATCTCTCATACACACTCTCATTACCTTTTCCATCCCACCTAGGAAGTCCACATGCTCCTCTCAAGTAACTCATTTCCATTCCACCTATTCTAGACTGAAGAGCCCCAGTCCATGTCCATGTCTCTGACGCATATATCAGTGTTGGCTGGATTATACTATTCCTTAGTTCCCCTTTCACTTCTATACTCACACTAATACCCTTGATAATCCTCCCCAGTGATCCTATGACTTGTCTATCCCTCATTGATCTCTCCCTAATTTCTTCTTCCATACTTCCATATTTACACAGAACTGTTCCAAAGTACATAAACTCCTTCACTTCCTCCATCATCTTACCCCCTAGAGTTATCTCATATTTTGTTCCAGTTGGTACCCTCACTCTGTAAGGTGTGGCAAAGTCAATCACTTCAGTTTTAGCCCTCTCTAATACCATCACCTAACGTTTACCCACATTCACCTTCAGTTTCCTTTGTTTATACACTGACTGAAACTTATCTACCACCCTCTGCAACTCCCTTTCACACTCAGCCATCAACACAGTGTCATCCACAAATAAACTTGCCACCAAGGACCAATTTACTCCATTCATTGTCAGCTTCGCCCCCTGGCCATTCACTTTGTCCTTAATCTCTCATACAATCATACATACATACAAGGTGATTCACCATTCCATGCATTAAATTGAATGATGATCTGCTTTGATGATTTTAATCAAAAATGTATCTATGATCAAATGTCAGATTATACATAGTTTAGCAGTAACAATGCATTTATGATATTGTATTAATGAAGGATAAAGGTGAAGGGAAACCCACCTAGATTTCATATAATAAATTTTCAATGTTTGTAATATAGGAATAGAGGGAACTGCTGATGAACATTGAATATTTTCTTTAGATTGTAGCAAAAATAAGTACACTGTCGTAACAAATTAATAAAGATGTACAAAATCTAGGTGTGTTTCCCTTCAATTTTCGCCCTCATTAATACAGTATAAAAAAATATTGTAACTGCTATACTATTTATAATCCGACATTTCATCATAAAGATATTTTAGTTTAATATTATCCAAACACATCATCATTCAATTTAATGCATGGATTGTTGAGTCACCCTACCCGCATGTAAGCTTCTGCCTCTGCATAAAAGGCCTCAATGCCCTTCAGCAAAGACTCCCAAAAACCGTAAATCCTCTACACTTTTGTCATAGCTCTCCCATCAGCAATATCGTACCGGTATGTCTTCTCCAGGTCCACGAAGGCAGCGTACAATTTCCTAACCTTCCCAATAAATTTCTCCACTGTTGATATTAATGCAAATATCTGGTTTACACATCCTCTACCCTTTCTGAACCCTCCCTACTCCTCACTAACTTTATTCCCTGTTACGTTAATCAGTCTTTCAGTAAGAACCCTCCCATACACCTTCCCCGGTACACTAAGAAGGCTTATTCCCCTATAGCTACCACACTCCTCCTTACTCCCCTTCCCCTTTTACAAAGGTACAATTATGGCTCTTCTCCTGCTTCCAGACCAATGTGCATATAAGCAACATCCACTCCACCACTACCTCCCTCCCCACACTTCAACATCTCAGCAGTTATTCCATCCACCACCAGTGCCTTTCCCATCTTCAACTTGCCTATTGCTTTCCTAACCTCTTCCTTTCCTAATTCTCCCAATACACCCTGTCGTCAAGCACCTGCCTCCATTGTCATGCATTTCACCACCGCCTTCTCTCCCGTCCCCTTATTCATCAAACAATCAAAAAACCTCTTCCACACGTCTTTCACTTCCACTCACAGTGACTCCATCATCTCTCTTCATTATCACGCTACCAGACTTTTCTTCTCTTTCTCTTTTAACCTCTTTCCAGAATAACTTCTTGTTTTTTTCTAAACTTCTCACTGAGTTTCCTACCCAACTTTTCATCCACTCTCCTCTTACTCTCACTTACCACCCTCTTCATTTTTTTTTTTTTTTTTTTTTCTATACCTCAACCTCGGGGCTGTAGGCTGTCAGTAGCCCGTTACTCTTGCGAGGCCCCGAGATTATTGGGTGTCGCACTAGATGAGACAGTGGAGCTTTGTGATGATGTTGGTACCGTAGCTTCTCTTCTGTCCCACTAGATGACGACACCTTATTTATACACGTCTCTATCAGGAGAGAGCAGCTACACCGTCACTCACAGCATCTTGGAATATGGTCTGGCATCTTCTATGTTGTGAGTTGATGACGATGTAGGGGGTATTTTCTTGACGTGTCGGCGTAACCAGGATAATTGACGAACAGCTGGACCCTGTTCACCTCAGAAAAATCCCAGACGTTTTCTCGTGGATTCGAACCTGGGTCCTTGACATTTGCTGTCCATCTCTTTATCCACTCTGCCACCGCCTCCCCTAATGCCTCTTATATACATTGTATTCTCTCTTCCACCTCTCTTTCACATCCTCTGACACATTCCTCAACAGTGTTCTCCTATATGCCTTCCTTTTCTTCTCTACTGCATCTTTCACTTCTTTTGACCACCATGCACTTCCTTTCTTACGCCTCTTCTGTGTCTTGTATCCCACTACCACTGCTGATGTCCTCATCTCTAATGTCTTAAATATTTTATACACATCATTCACTCCCACGCCCTCCCTTATACCCAGCCTTGCATCCTCCAGCACCTCACCCACCCTCCTCTGTTATGCCTCTCTATACTCAATATCATTCAATCTTCAACTTTCCACCTCCCTCTTGTTACCCCCTTTATCCCTCTTACCATACTCTCATTTTGCTCTGAACCTAATCCTTGCCATAACCGCATAGTGGTCAGAGCACTGAAACATTCCTCTCATCACTCTAGCATCTATCACATCTTTCCTCTCCTTTCATCAACAACTATGTAATCTATCAAACCCATCTGCTCTGCCCTTTCATCTCTCCTCCTCCATGTGTGCCTGTGGATTAGCCAGTGCTCGAAGCAGTTGTTGGCGAGGAACAATCCCCTCTCGGCAGACACATCCACCAAGCACTCACCATTTTTCATTTATTCCATTCACAACCCACTTGCCAACTACATTTCCTATAACACACTTCTACCTTACCCTTTTATATCCCCCACAAGCACTATCCACCTCCCCCTCTCAAAACTTCCCAAACAGTTATTCAGCTCATCCCAGAACTTTTTCATTTTCACTCTTCCCACCTTTGTCTACTCACATATTGCTACATATGCGCAGACCCATGTATACTTCACTATACCAATCTTCCCTGTCATTCATACTATCCTTGTACCCAACCGTCCATGCCCATGCACTCCCTTCCACACCCTCCTTGACACCAACAATGCACAACCTACCCTTCCTCTCCCTTTACAGTTTTCATCCATACCAGCCCATATCACGCCTCCTTCCATTCATTCCCACAACGCTCTCTTTCCTCCATCCGCATACTCTTCCACCTCCCATCATTTCATATGCGTATCTTTCTCCATTTCAAATTCTTCACCATTCATTCACATTTATCGCTAACACTCTGAAACATTCTTTTCCTATCCTGTCCCCCACTGGGCAGACTGGAGACCCCTCCCCGCCACTGGCCGCATGTGTCCGTCCCCCCATTGGGGGGCCACTGGCTAAACATGACTAAGCCAATGCAGCGCTCATTCCCGGAGGGACACGGGCCATCAAAATTGTCAAGCTTTAAAATACTTAATAAATATAATATTAATAAAAAATATACATTAAACAATTCTAAAAATAATTTAGTCACTACAAATATATACATTCAAACGAAATTAAAACCTATATGTTAGGGAACCTACTGTGACCCCACATCGCCTCCCCCTATGGCTTCACCTCCTACCTCTTAAGAGGAAAGTTAAAAACAGGGAGGTGTCCCCCGAGGTTACCACGTGGAGGCGGGGTGAGACTTACCTACCCTTCCTGGGGATGGGTAGGTCACCGACGTGCTCTAAAAACTTCCCAATTTTCGATGGTAGCCACTGCACAATGGCCGCACCTTTTAACCTCATTGGTTACGATACTGACATTGCGCAAAGCAGTGGTTAGTTAGCTCTCTGCCATTATTCCAGACTGCCTTATAGATCAGCTCAATATTGTAAACTGTTTTCAAACCTCTCATCCTCCTTTTGTTATTGAATTTATCCATCAATTATGCTCCTACGATCATATTCTTATTTTCTTGTCCTGTCCTATTGCTCCCACAAGACCTTCGGACTCTCCCAGAAGGCAATTGTGGCTTTGCAGTGCTGCCACCTGCGAGTATATTAGGGTCTTAAGATGTACTGTCGCGGCACATAGTCCTTGACCATAGTGTAAAAGGAAGTCTATTCAAGGACTATGTGCCGCGACTGTACTTTCAAGATTTTGACATAGAATTATATTTATTTCCGTAACCAAGATTCTTCTGAGGTGCTGCTCGCATCACCAAAGTGATTAAGGATTACATTCTATATCTTCTTTTGTTTCAAATTTAAGCAATTCTTGGTTTAATCACCATTGTTTTACTACTGTCCACAACAAGGAAGAGGCCTACAGACAGCACCGTTGCCTTCAAACTAAAGAATCTTGGAACATTTATAATTCTGCCTGGATTGACCCAAATCTGGTCTTCAAGTAGGCTGATAATAATGTTGCCACATCTTTACATGATAAAGCAGAACTCATGTCTCAAAGAAATTGCCTGCAACTCCAGTCAGGAATATTTCAACATTGTTCTTCCAGTTCAGCCCCCCTATAAACTAAATTCTCCCTGTATTTTTAATCTTTACAAAAAGGATATTCTGCCCTTTCTAGCCTTTATACTCTGAAGGTGCACAGTCCTAATGGGATTTCTTCTTTAGTCTATACCCACTTTAGTCATGTATGGTGGATTTTCCGAACTACCTTGAGAGGTCGGTGTGAGGAATGTCATACTATTGCTAGTTTTGCGCCAATGTGCATAATTTCGCAAGATCTTTCATGCTTGGGCTAAACTTCACTGCCTTTGAGTACAATTTTCTGTGATAGACAATACATCTCCAGCTGTCTAAGGGTAGTTCTAGTGATAAATCCTAAATGGTGTTCATTCAGTGACCACCCTCATATTCCACCACTAACCTGCAACATACTTATACTACTCTAGCATGCAAGGCAACCTTCTACATAATTGTCCGACTCTGCAATAGATCTATTTACAGCTTCGGTGAAATTTATGTTGTTGCGCTATTTTTCAAAAGCTTTTGACAGAGTCTGGCACTAACATTTCATTATTAAACTACCCTCATTCAGTGTCTATCCTTCCATCTACGCCTTTATCTCATATTTCCTGACTGGCAGCTTTATAGCTCCTGTTGTAGATGACAACTGATCTTCCCTTAAGGGACCCTGTGATGAAGTCGGAAAATTAAATGTAAAGGAGTCCTTCAAATGTTGCCACGTAACATTACCTATATAGACAGGAGGAATCAGAAGTCTCCAATTCCCATACACGATTACAGGTTTTTTTTTAATTCTTGATTCTGATCTTAGCTGTATTCCTTCCCTTATTCATGCATATGTCAGTGATTCCCATCTGCACTACTCTACCCAGATTAAAAAGCATCCATCTTCAGACCTTTCTACATCACGTGATGGTCCAGTGGCACTGGTGAAATTTGACCTTTCTTTCATCCCTGATAGGGGCAGAAAATACCTCCATCTCCTTTAATGCCTCCAAAACATAGTTCCTTCAACTTTCAACTTATTTTAATTTTCCAAATGACTATATCCTATTTTCCTCAATGACACACAACATAATTTTTCTTTTCTCCTCAATATTCTTGGTGTTATTCTCTAGCTAAAACTGTTTCAAGGAAGTTGGGTGGGCTGTGCAGTTTCAATGAATAGTTCATTTCCATGTAGATGATGTCTTTGTACAGTACAGAGGTCTCATCCGCCCCTGTATGGCATACGGCTCTCATGTGTGAAATGTCTTAAGTTTCATTACACTCTTGGACAGAGTCAAATAAAATACCTTTCATCTTATGAACTACAAGTACAAGTTCGTTGTTATAGGAATTATTCCTCTTCCGTGACTCACCCCCCCCCCAAAAAAAAAAAAAAAAAAAATGTAGGATAAAGGTACAAACGAAAACCATTACAACTATACTACTTTTGCCGAACCGGAGATGAGTTTTTTTTTTTTTTTTAAGGCGGCTCAGCCTATAACGGGCAACCCGCTTACTAACGTACTCTGGCTTCGGAACCATTTACGTTATAGGTTGAAGCACCTTCAATTACTGTAGGCTATAGTGAACTGATTGATTTGATTTAGATAAATGAATGCAACTTGTATAAACTAGAACGATTCGTACCAGATCGAAAACATACCGCTTGCTTTTTAACGTAATTGATTTATTAATTAATAACTTAAAATGAACATGGTAGCGCAACAGTTAAGGAAATATAAAAATAAACTATTGAGTTTCATAATTGGTAAAACAGAAGTTTTTTCGTGGTTCCTATAAGTCTCTTGATTCAACAGATATTCCCCCTCGCTAGCTTCCTTTAGGAACATCAGAAGGATGTATGATGAATGTGGTTACCTCGGTTATTGTGACTTCAAAATATATGGTTTCTCTTCCGCTTGAACAGCGAAGTGATTATTCCGCCGGCATTATGGATGTTGATGTCACTGTCTGTGTCAGTGATACCACTAATGTACAGGACATTTCCAATGTGGTTGTTTCAAGGAATCTCCCTGCTCATCTCCCTTCAACTTCTCCAAACTATCAGGTGCTTCAATGCCTCATGTCTGAGTCCTAATTGCCCCGAGTATTATTCCTCGGTTCTGCTCTTCTGAATTGGGACCCGTAGATGAGTCCCTGAAGCATCTGATATGTTAGAAGAAGGTGAAGGTAGATGAGCTGGGATATTCTTAGAAACAATTACACTGGTATTGTCCTGTACAGTATTGGAATCACTGACACAGTCAGATACATCAATATCCATAATACAGGTGGTAGAATCACTCCGCTGCTAAAGCAGAAGAGAAACTGAATCTTTTGAAGTCACAACATCCGAGGCATCCACATTTACTTCACGCCCCTCCGATGTTCCCAAAGGAAGCTTGCGAGGGGGAACATCTGTTGAATCAAGAGATTCATCAGAGCCACGAGAACGCTTCTGGTGAAAATGAGAGGAAACTATGGATGAGTCCACTGAGATGGTTGCTTTGCAAGGAGGAACATCAATGGAATCACGTGCCTCAGAGGAACCACGAAGACGTCTCTGTTGCAGTTTAGTTGAACTTTGCAGTGAGTATCCCCCACAATCAGAGAATCCTTTGCCTCAAATGCTGCTTTTGCAGCAGCATTTGTACTGAAAGTAATATAGCACAGATTAGATCTACAGTTACTGCCATAAGTGATTCGGATACGAAGAACCACTCCAAAACTGTTAAAAATAGAGTGGATAGCGCCGTAGGAAAGGGATGCAAGTACGCTAAAAAAAAACCCCACTTTTTATAGACAAAAAATATTTAATATGGACGTTTCGGAGGCAACTACCTCCCTCTACAGCAGTACAGAGTTGAATGAAACATGAAAAGAAAATAAGTAGCTGACAGGGGGAGGGAGGGACAAGGTGTGTTCTGATGACAGACAGACCACACCTCACCTCACCTCACCCAACCGACCTGACCTCTCCTCAGGGACCCAACTCCACATCTGGGAGGGATTTGACCACTAGTGCTCTCATTAATGGATCTAGTTTGAACATACCTTCATTTAGTTAAAGTTTTTATAGTGCTGTATACATACTGATTCTAATATTCTACGTTTATTGAAATTGTTGCACTTAATTATTATTTAACCAGAATTCCAATCAATACAGTGGTTGTTATCATATGCATGGACAAAGTTAGCATTATTTGTGTTACAATTCATCATATCACGTTTATGTTCTTTCATTCTAACATCTAAAGATCTCCCAGTTTCACCTATATAAACTAAGTCACAGTCTTTGCAAGGAATTTTGTATACTCCTGCTTGGGGCTGAACAGTGGTATTATTTCTTACAAGAATAATTTTGATACTAGAAGTATATTTGAAGGCTATGTTTACATCAAGTTCTCTGCTAACGGACTGAATTTTTTCCAGACTTTTTACATAAGGAAGACATAAATAAGGTTTTTTTTCTGACTGACATTTAAGAACATAGGAGGTTTTCCTAGCCTTATAATAAGCTTTTCTGATAAACCAATCAGGATATTTCAAGTTACGGAATATAATCAAAATTTTGTTGTATTCTACCTTGTCCCTCCCTCCCCCTGTCAGCTACTTATTTTCCTCTCATGTTTCATTCAACTCTGTACTGCTGAAGAGGGAGGTAGTTGCCTCCGAAATGTCCATATTAAATACTTTTTGTCTTAAAAAAGTGGGTTTTTCTTAGCATGCTGCTCTTCACGTCATTGTGAATTACCACTCCAGGATGCAAGTACATTTGTCAATATTAACGTGTCCAAACCGCTAACTGGGTTCGTCGACACAACACCCAACCCGGTGGGTCTTCTCTTATTTGCAGCCTTCTGCATACCACCACGACCAGAGAGTGACATCTCGAGGGCCTGGTCGACCACCGCTCTAGGAAGAGTTAGGGGCTTTTCGATATCTATATATAATTATTTTCTTATATTGGCCGCAGGAGCCAGGAGCTACTACCTACTGGGCAGATGAGGGGACCGAGCGCTGGTCGCTGTGGGCGGGGTACCGCTTCCCCCACGAGACCACTCGTTTTAAGAAGCAGCCCCAGTGGCTCGAAAGTTTGCCCACGACGGTGCTGAGACCCCTTTCCCCAACATCTCCCGGCCCAGACACCGAACCATCCAACACAGGACGGCCCCTGGAGGGCAGCACTGTTGGCTCGTACTGGCAGCCTATTGCATGGGAACCATTTAGTCTGGTCTCTCACTGGCGACCTAACAATAGTCAACCACTAGGAAACTGGCGGGTGTAGCTGGGAAAGCCGCCCCAAGCAGCGTTGCCACATCTGGTCTTTCAGAATGGAATTACCCAGGGCCCAGGGCAGTAGATTATCAGTCCCTCACCTGAATCTCCTCCCTCCCCCATAGCCTACTCTTTCTTCATCTGTATTTTATGTGTCTGTTTGTCCCTCTGCATAGTGATGTGCTTCTGAATTAGTATCTATTTGTTTGTTATTATTTTTACTATTTGTACATTTTTATTCATAATTTGTACATACCCCTTCCTTTTGCCTCCCTTGTGTGTGTGTTGGGGGGAGGGGACGGAGGGCGCGGGGTAGGGTGAGTTCAGGACTCCGTTGAGGTAAGGATTAATGGCAGGTGTAAGTAGGGAAGGGCTATGAGTTGTGTGTGTGTGTGTGTAGAAGGAAGACGTGATAGGATTTTGTACATGGTGAACATTTTCTTCTGTAAAGTACGAATTTACGTAGAAAATTATTTCCTTCTCACGACTATGGAGCCAGTGTGGGTGGTGAGCAGAGGGTGTTCCTTCCATTGTGGAGCCTAAAGGAGAAGTGACCTGATTGACCTCATTAATTTCCTGACCCCGCCCTCACCATTTAAAGACTATATTTATAGAATCAGTGCACCACTGTACGAAAATGTTGCCATTTGCTGTGGTTTTTGATAGAGTGATGTGGGTTGGAAAGCCAGATGTGGCAGAACTGTTTGGGGGAAATCCCAACTCCTGTCCCACCTAAACCGCCAGTTTCCTAGTGGTTGACTATAGTATGGGAAGCTCTCCCTCCCCGAAATGAGGGCAGAGCAGGGGCCGGTGCCCCATCCAGTCTAGGAAAACGAGTCTTAGAAGAGGCACGACGGGCATCTTGGAAGGCCTATATGTCTTCAGTTACTACTAAAACCCCACTCACCCAAGAGTTAAGATCATGGATGGTTTAACAGTGGCCAAAGCCATGGCGGAGGATTTTGTAAGAGTCTCCATATGTGACTCTCGAACTCTGGCTGTCAGTACTGAGTTGGGAGCCCAGGTGCGCAGTGCTCTGTATTTCTTGGGGCACTTGAATGACAATTATATTCATATCTATGTAAAAACGACAGTGACAATACATTTAATATTATTGTGTTGAAAAATGTGATTCTGACATGTGCTATAAGGAAATCAGAGTGTGAAAAACATATTTATATATGTTAATAGAGTGTAAAAGTGAATTTTGAGTTGTGGTCATTCTGAGCTGGCTACCCATCCTACAGATGTCCATATAGTCTTCAAAAGTACATCAGAAGACAGCTAAAGGTATGTGCTTCAATATTCTGTATCATTTATTTATGTAGTGTGAGTGGTTTACAAGCTATCAGCAGTCAAATGTGTTGTTTACATAGAGAACGCGAGTGCGGGAGAAAGGCCCAGGCGAGAGAGCTGACATGGTAGATAAGGCCCGTGGGTAAGTGGTTGAGTTCTCTTATCTCCAAGCTCTCAAATCGTTGAGGGTCCTGGGCTATATTTCCTTAGGGGCTGATCAGGCCACCCTCCTCTGCCTATATTGTTCCATAATTTGGTCTAATTAGGCTCTCTAATTAGGTCAACTATGAGTGTGAGGTGTACTCCTCTGCCACGGCTGCCCGTTTCGGAGCCTTAGACCTAGTTCATCACACTGGGGTATGTCTGGTGACAGGAGCCTTCAGGTCATCTCAAATCATCAGTCTCCTGGCGGACGCTGATGAATACCTCTTGATCTCTGTTGCCAGTCCTTAATGGTTCGTTGTTGGCATTGCTTACATCGACTTCCTGACTCCCTTCCCTGCTTGGCGGTGTCATCTGACATCATGTCTCAGTACTACTTCTCACATCCTCGCATGCCATGATCCTTTGGCTTCCGGATAAGGAAGGCTACGGAGGAGTTGGGCATTGCTGTCTACATGATTAGTCCTGTGCGGGTCTCCAGGGCTTCTCCCTGAAGTTTACTCCTGCACTTGCTTTCCAGACAAGGAAGAATCTTTTCTTCCTCCAGTGGCTTCCTTCCTCTTTATAGAACATCTCAAACGGGTTCCCTCCCTGTTTACACTGATGGGTCAAAGTCTGATGCTGGAGTTGGTATTGGAGCTGTCTTCCCTGACTTTTGTCATGGTGGCAATTGTCTTTGGCAATGCAATGGTCCAAATGCATTCAATGGTCTAGAGTGGACCGATGTTGACAACATCCACTCTGCTGAATATTTAACACATTTTTCGACTCTAAAACATAAATTAGTCTTTTAATTAACATACATTCCATGACCTTACATAGACAGTCAGTCAGCGCAATAGGACGAAACGAACTGGGATTCGTAATGCGATCTTCTCATTTAGGAATCGGTATGCACGTAGTGCCATGCGCATAGTACCATGAGTTTGGAAACGTTCAAAACGTCCAAATCTCATTAATTAAACACCGCTAACAGCTTACTCAGGTTGTCCTAGCTGAGGGGCCGGGACTGGAGCCTTTACAGGATTTCCAAGTGAGAAGAAGTTCGTTATTCGTAAACTCTTTGTTGTAGCTAGAATTTATGTCTTCTGTGGCAAAGTATATCTCTCGCAGCTTAGCCTTCCGTTTGTGGGCTTGAAAACGGGGTATCGTCGTTAGCTGAGCTGCTTAGGTCAGCAAATTATCTGGCAATGGTGTTAGCTATGTTCACGGGATCGTCGATAATGTTACCGCCTACCTCAAGGGTGGTGATGGGCGTGCAGGTGTACTTGTTGTTTTAATTTTTAATTGTGGACCAAACCTGACTAATTGGGGTTGTTTGATTCACCGTGGACACGAAACTCCTCCAGGAGTCTCGTTTTGCTGATTTAATTGTTCTCCTCGCCTCAGCCCTTGCTGCCTTGTAGGCAATGAAGCGAGCTTGTGTTGGCTCTCTGTCGAAAATCCTGTATCGCCTATTATGCTTAGTGAGTGCTTGTTGGCATTCTGGTGTCCACCAAGGAGCTCTTTGCCTATCGTGGGTTGTAGGAGTTTCAGAAATAGCAGCATCAGCTGCATGTAATATGGATGTCTGTATGTGTTCGACTTTTTCATCTATATTTTCCCCCGAGATATCTAGATTGGCGATCCCTGAGAAGTAACCCCAATCTGCTTTCTTATATATAAATTTTGGTAGTGGTGGTTGTGGCCAAAAGTTGCCGCATAAGTAAGAAAGGCAGATGAGTAAGTGATCGCTTCCCAGAGAGTCATCATAATATTATGTTGCCCAAGAGATGTCTGTTAGTATTTCGGGAGAAGATAAAGATAAGTCAATGCATGTGGTTTGGCTGGTATGATCATCTACACGAATCGCACTACCATCATTCAGTAAAGATATGTTGGAAAGTAATAAAAGGTCAGCAATCTGATTCCCACGTCCATCCGACCTCAAGCTACCCCATTGATAGTGATGGGTGTTAAAATCGCCAAGAATTAATTTCTTACCAGCCAATGAATCAAATGAAGTAGAATCATCATCATCATCATCATCAATGCGACCAAGTTGTGAACAGTACAGAGAACAAATTGTCAGGTACGTGTTGCCGAATTTCACTCTGCATGCAACGGCTTCCAGAGGAGAATTCAGCCCCACTGCTGAATTGGGTATTGACTTATTAAAGGCGGCTTCACACGAAGCAATACGCGGCTGGTTTTACTACCCGCTAGTATCCAGCAAGCCCTGTCTAGTCGGAGTGCGAACATGTGGACTTCAGGTGTGTAACGACGGCAGGTAAGGTTGGTCCTTCCTCCTTAGTAGCTCGCTGGGATAGTCTGGCTCACAAGCGTCACTCCGCTCTCTTATATCCTTTCTCTAGGTTCCCGTATGTAGCATCAATCACGTGATCACGCCATCCCCTGGCCTGCTGGACCCACCTTAGTTCATACCTGGAGGAAGCGGAAGGCTGGCGGCTAGGGTTCCCAAGGGTATGGAAAGCTGCACCATGGGATGGGATTAATCAAACCGCCAGACTGTGGCTTGTCTGGGACTGGGAGATCACAAAGAAACAGGGAGCGGCGTACCGGCACATTGAATATATATATAGCAATACAGAGTGGTGCGTATGCCACCACTACAATTTCATCTTGAAGAATGATACCTCTACCGACGAGGAAGCCTTATTAGCTGTTGCCGTTTTTTTTGGCCATGAAAAAGGGGAGAAGAAACGTTTGTGGACACGTCGTTGGCTGTCTCTTTATATAAACACAACTGGTTAACTCGGAGAAGGAAGGAAGGAAGAAACAAAAGGAATGAAAAGATAAAGCACTGGAGAAAAATAATAAAGACCCAGTGACAAAATGAATGAATAATAATAATAATAATAATAATAATAATAATAATGGGAAAATTATGAGGATGGAAGGAAACGAGGGAACGGGAAAATACAGAGAAGAAGAGTGACATGACGAAAAAAATGTAGGAAAAGAATAAAAAGAGATGGACGAAAAAGAGGTTTGCCGAAGAACTGAGATAAAGGAAGCACCATATTCAGTTATTGCCGCGACTCGCCTGAAAAACACCGACAGGTCGGTCGTCCCAACTCGGGTAGCAATTTCATCTGCCGGAAAAATCATGCTAGCGGGTAGCAAAACCAGCCGCGTATTGCCCCATGTGAAGCCGCCTTTATGAACGTAAATAACTACCCCATGACCGTCATGTTTCCTGTATGAATGGTAGCATATTAAAAAGATAAGATCAGGCTGACCTCTCAATAACGTCTCCTGTATTCCTAATATCTCTACAATTTCTCTGAAGAATATTATACATGATGGAGGTTTAAAGGGTTTAATGAAGCTAACAGTACTTAGTCTTCTTCTTTATCTTTGGAGGAGCACCTCCACTACCGGGCCTCGGTCAACGGTTGTCGATGGACACCTCCATGTCCCCTTCCCTGGACCGAGACCTGCTCGCTCCTCTCACGGGGGCAGGTTGGACCATCAAGTGAGAGGTGGATTGCTTCGTAAAGGGAGTCATATTGAATTAATTTTTACGTTTCTTCTTGCCATTCCGTTTTGGAGAAGTAGAAATAGCGTCAGAGTATAACTGAGAAGAGTCATCATGGGTTGAAAGGTTAAATTGAGAGTGACGTGAAACATGTTCAGTAGAAGAAGATGAAGTTGAAGGGGTCAAATCTTGAGTCTTAGAGAAAATCTCAGAAAGTGGTGATAGTCCAGGAACAGGTTCATTCTGCGTACAGATTGTCTTCATCACAGGTAGGACATTCGCAACCGAAGCATAGGAAGGGTTAGGGGTCGGTGTCGCATTCGACGCCATAACTGTCTTCCTTGCCTCGAAATACGAGACACTATAGTCAAACTCGCCTAAATATACGGCTGTGGTGTGGCTTTCACCTCTTTACTGTGGTACCGCCAAATTTTCAGTACCGTTCTCTCTCTCTCTCTCTCTCTCTCTCTCTCTCTCTCTCTCTCTCTCTCTCTCTCTCTCTCTCTCTCTCTCTCTCTCTCTCTCTCTCTCTCTCTCTCTCTCTCTCTCTCTCTCTCTCTCTCTCTCTCTCTCTCTCTCTCTCTCTCTCTCTCTCTCTCTCTCTCTCTCTCTCGTTTCTTTTATTTATAACTGTGCTTTCATTTGTTAATTTGAAGACAATTTCTTTAGCTGTGTAGATGTGAGGAATGGGTTGAACTATTTGCCATGCTGTCGGTGCAAAGGGCATAAAGAAAGTGAAAACTGAAAAGAGGTCACCGCCAGGAAGCTATCCTGTGTCAAGGCCACCAACTGGGTGTGGAAGTGTTGCCGCTCACGAGTGATTTTTTTTTTTTTTTACTTTGGTATTGGCAAATTATTATTTTGTTCTACATAATAGCTTACAGATTATGAATGTGATTATTCCTCACCCTTGAAATTACTGTAAAAGTCAGTAAATGTGATCATTTTATTCTACAATTATAGCAACACCTGGGGGGTCTGGGTGTAGGTGTGGGTCTGGGTATGTCAGTATTGCCGCCACTCAAAAAAATTATATTGATTATTTCTTTTACTTTGGATAATGGCATATTTCCTCTTTTTCAAACTTATTATGTTAAATCTATAACTGTGATATTATTACCCACCCGAAAACTATTCTAAATTCCATTAAAAGTTACTACAATTTCTTTTAGCAACACTGTACAATATTTATGCCATGTTTCTGTGTAACTGTATAAATGTTTTATGCATAATAAGATTACTGTTGATTAATCCATCTAAATACACAGTGGATGTTGTATATATCTGAATTTATTGTATTTGTGATGCCCTGTACATAAATAGCTTTCGTTTCACATCGCAAGTTGGGGAAACGTGGCATAACTGTACAAAATAGCGGGACACACCACAGCCTTAAATTTAAGCGAGCAAGACTTTTTTTTATAGAAGTAGCCTTCACTGCGCAGATCTCCCTCTCCACCTCCCACACGGGACATTCTGAGAGCAAGAGGGATGGGTACCCTTGCAGTTCACGCACTTCTTAACCTCAAAAGTACAATCTTTATCAGGGTGATCCTAACTTGAACATTTCCCACAGACTGAGACAACAGAGCGGTAAAAATTTATACTATGTCCGAATTTCTGGCACCTGAAACATCTTAAGGGTTCGGTATATACGGTCTTATGTTACATATTTCATATCCCACTCGAATCGACTCGGGTAAACAAGTTTTGTCAAAAGTCAAAATAACAGAAGTAGTCTTATCTTTCACGCCATGCTCCAAACACGAAATGTGACGTGCAGCAATAACATCTTGATCCCTTATTTCATGGACGATGTCTTCCTCCTCCATATGTACAGGAACTCCCTACAGGAGACGACTCCCCTGCATGAGTTCATGGACTCAGAAATCGAGCAATCATCATCGTAGCAATGAAACTTGTTAATTTTCAATAGATAATTGACTTGGCCAGCAAATATAGTTCTTACAAGGAGGGATCGATTCGACCACTTCTTGACCTGGTCCACCTCGCCACAACAATAGTCAAGCACCTTCTTAATAATGAAGGGGTTGACACTTGTTACGGGAGTTATACCAGATGAGCGTTTTCAGGCCGTATCGAGGGTTGAGCCGGGTCAGGATCCATTACCCCAATGGGGGAAGGAGTGAGAGGGAGTTCCATCATGACTCACTTCCCCCTACGGGAAAAGTGAGTGTTCGCGCGCAGGGAAAACAAGGGAAAGAAACGCTATCCCAGGGAAGAAATCTGTATTCACAACAACCTCTTAAGACACTCCGAGGTGACCGCGTCTTTGGTTATTCTGACCCAAGAGTGATCAGTGGGGGGATTCACTCCGTGCATACAAACAAGGTTGCTGTGAATTAATAGGCACTGAAACCTACTGTACCTAACTAGGGTAAGGAGGAAAATGATACCTGACTATTTTTAATTTACTCTACCAGAGTGCTACAACTCTGCAAAACTAGCTGCTGGTAGAAAACACGTCCGTTTAGCACGAGTATCACATCAAAAATGTACGAGATGCACGAGTTGCGAAGCCTTAACCTAGAGGGACTGCAGTATACGGTCGTGATAAAAAAATATGCATCTATTTATGGGTAACTCAAACATTTTGCTATCTAACGTTTTCACGTTCACATATGATGCTGTCGTTTTAATGTAGTAATGCGTAGCTGCTTATAGTAAATTAAAAGAGTGTACTTAAATATTTATTAAAAAGTTTATCAGCTTAGGAACAGAGGGAAGCTGTTAAATTCTTATGTGAGTTACCCCTATATGGACAAGTATTTATTACCACGACTGTATGTTCGTGTGCGTGTGGTTCAGCTGAGCTGCCATCCAGAAAGACCCCAGTCATCTTCTGCAGATCGGCGGAGGTGGGAGAGTTTTAATGGTCTTCGACTGTGCTTAATTAATAATAACTTTATAGATGATTATTTGCTAGTGTGGGTCGGAAAAACCAATTGCAGGAGACTGAGGTTGAGATATGTTGTGATTGAACTGGAAGCCTATTGATTTCTCCAAACTCTGTTAGGTAACAGACTACCACAGTGAATGAGTATACGGGATCTGTTTTGTCGTATTGTTTACAGAAATCAGTCGCACCCAAAAGAACGATAACGAAAATTAAGGGATTCAGTTATTATAGACCGACGGACCACCTGTCGCCGTGGCGTACTCACCTAAACCTGAGAAGAACAGAGGAATAATCGATCACTTGTGAGCGGGTGAATGTTCGTGAGAGGAAGGCTACGATGAGGTGAGCTCGGCCAGTCAGCACGTCACCTATGAGGCCCGTCCATTGGTTGTTTCGTAAGGACCCATACTCTCCGTCAGAAGGTGTCATGACGGAGTACCTGGAGAGAGAGACAGGAAGGAAAGTACTGACAGTTGCATTTCGATTATAGTAGACCTACGATAAAATGCCACTATATTATTTTATCCACCACTTTATATCAATCTCAGTTTCTCACTGAATAGAGCCGTCTTATTCGTAAATGAGATGGTAATCACATAAATCACATTTACGTAATAGGTTAATAACAGGTATACAAGATTAATAAATGTATACTCATTGTTGATGACAGATTGAAACCTTTATTGATTCCTCCAAAATGTGCTAAAAGCAGACCACCTCTTCCTTGCTTGCCTATACAGGGTGTTATAAAATTCCTTCATAAATTGTTATGGGTAAATTGTATAGTGAAAAACAATAAAACTTTATTATGTAAAATAGTTCTAAAAGTACATTACTTTGGAGATAAACTACTATTATGAAATATAATGACTGTATTGGAAATACTGCAGGGGAGAGAGAGGGAGGGAGATGGATGTACTCTAGTTGCCTGTCAGACATTTTCTGTTGGTAATATCTCATAATCTGTATTGATCTTCTTAATGTTTTTGATAATTCTTACATGCGTATGTAAAACTAGAATTATGATTCAATGAAATATCGTGTTTTTCGTCTCGGGAAACACATTTCAGTCAATTGAAGCACTTCCTATCCAACATAATTCACTTTAAGGATATAATAAAGCATTTCAACAGAAACCAATACACGGTGTAATAATATTAAACATATATACATTAGGAAAATAACTCCAGGCAAGATATCAAAACAACAAGGTATAGTCATTACACTGTAGAGCAAAGTGAACGTAACCGGATCACAGGATTCCTGCTGTGAAAGAATATTTAGAGGAGAGAAATCGTGACGCTAGACTTTAGTTTGACAAACGCTGTGTTCTGGAAGATCTTGTCATTTTCGGCCAGATTATTTTTTTTCTGAGTAGCCTATTATGGTCTTTACATAAAGGTTTACATCATTATGGGTTTTTATTGAATCTTCTGTATAGTATTTATAAACCAGATGTGGCGCTACTTTATTTTCGTAGCATTTAATTTTACATTTGAAGGAACTCGGAATATTATTCTGATATCACAAAGGGAAGGTAGCCAAATCGGAATTTAACAGTGGGTATAATTATGTTCTGGGTGTCAATTTGTTCCCACTTCAGTATTATTGTATTTAATATCAGTTAGTTTTAGCATATCATATACAAACAGGATTATCGGTCTTCCTCTTCGTATTTATAAACAAAAAATCGAGTAACATCATAATTAGACTAAATTAGGTGATTTTTATGTAATAAAAATAATTTGGCAACTCCAGTGCAGAGCAGATAATTGTTGCAACACTCGACAAGAATCACAATATACTAATCATAAAATGATATGCACCAATGAGTTTATTTAGGAAATCTGGTTAATATAATTAATATATTTTAACATATTTACTCAAACACATAATTTGTCATGTGTTGCATAGCATAAAATAAGACATGATTGTGTGCGTGTGTGTAACGTTAATTAAAGAATCCCAGTTGCCGTCTGTTCAGAATGTTCATCAATGAATAAGATATCGTTGTTCTATATATCGTTTTGTATTTGAAATATGGTTTGCTAGCAGGTTTGTGTAAATGCAGACAATCTGTGTTGAGACTATTTCAGTTAGTTGCTGTCTACGGTGAAGTATTAACCTTTAAATAGTGGATGTAGAGAAATTTAAACACTCACAACAAGTTAGGAATACCATAGGTGTAAGGATAGCCCACCTAGTTCGCACAAGTATCTCTTACTCAAACAGTGAGGGTGGAAGGACATATTTTCATCACTCCTCTTTTCCTTTAATTATCACATATGTACAGCTCCGGACAGATCAAGGGACCCCACCTCTTCCACCAGCTACTTGGTGTGAGCCTCAGTGGATCTGGTATCACTGGCAGGTGGAGGGGGGGAGGGGAGAAATGTGGGCGGAGTTATATAGGGGGTAATGTGGAGGCGTTACCAATGTTGAGCCATCCAGAAATTTGAATCCCGAACCACTTGTGATCATGGATGTGAACCCCTCACTGGAAGGTGGTAGGAGGGGTTGGGTTGAGGAGAGGGTGTAAAGCTTCACAAGTGATCGAGTAGTAGTATTATAGATGGAGAGAATTATTGGATCAAGTAGCTAAAGATTATAAACGAACAAAGCTCACTGTTGCCTTTATTATGTTTTCTTCTGTAATCTAAATCCAACTCTGATGCTACATTCTATAGGATATTATTTATTATTTGAAATGAATCCAGATTTTACGTAATACAATTCACACGACACCATTATTTTATGACTAATATATCAAGCCATGCACCACCTACACAGTGTTGAAATAAATTTCAAGTAAATCCTTTATCGTTACCCTGTATTATTCACGACATTTTCTAAGAAACTTTTAGTGTGTAACTGGTTACCAAAGGATAATAGTTATATAGTGTAAGTTAATCTTTACCCAATAACCACTCCATCTGTTCTCCCCCACCCCATCCTCCCTTATTCCATTCGCTGTTTCCTCTCCCTCCCTCCCAGCAATCCTTTACTCTCCATCTTACCACCATCACCAACATTCTGTGTGTTGCTGCATAATCTGTTAATGCGCAAACAAGACCAGAATAGAAATAAAAGTTATATTTGGTATGCAAATACAATCCGTTATATATGACGAATATATTTATTACCCTTATTTATTTATCTGAGGTCAACATTCAGACGCCGGTGTTAGTGAACCAATCACAAGATTTAGAGGATATTGTGTCAGCACTAATGTTATTACTAATTAAAACAGGGAAAAATTGAAATAAGACATTTATTGGTTATTGTTTACATGACTTGTCAGTTTAGGTGAAAACTCCACAAGTCCTCGTTACGAAGCCTTCCACACCCATAACCCAACTGTGACTGTAGGCACCACACTGTAAATGATGAACACGTTATATGTATAGTTGTTGTTATTAATTGGTGTCATACAATTATAATACCTGTTAACTTAATATAACCTCAAGTTTTTACTTCGACCTCACGTTTGCATTAAGCATGTGTAATGTTTTTTTTTTATTATTATTATAATCACCTGGATATGTATTGCTTTAGACCCTTAGCCACGATGAGATACAGTGTATACACTATTTATATACGGTACACTTCTATGAACACATTAAGGCTTGAAATACTGTAGATTACATATTTCATGTTCTTACTCATCAATTTGTTACTAGTATCGTGTCCAGCCACCCTCCTTCTCAATGACAGCCTGCAGTCGCTGGGGCATTGAGGCACCATGCCTTCTCACTATATCGGGTTTTCCCCGAAAAATCTCCCACTGTGCTCTGGTGTGCCGTAACAACTCTGCTGTGGTTCTCTCTCGTTCCGGCTCCCACGTGTTAACAATAGAACCCCATAGATTTTCTATGGGGTTTATATCACAGTTCTAACTAGACCAATCTATCACCTGCAAATTATCTTGAGCAGCAAACCATTCTTGAACTATCCTGGCCATATGGATAGGGCATCGGTCGTGTTTAGGAGCTGTTGGACCACACCCGTCGAGTATGGGAAATATTCCGGGGTAAACCTGACCTCGTTCGGCGCCACACTGGTAACATTCCTGGAAGACTGCAGGCTGTTATCGAGAAGGGTGGTGGATGGACAGAATACTGAGGAGTAATTTTTAGTCTCATTGTTCTTGTTATTCTATGTAATATATATTATGTTAGCGGTGCATATAACCCACACACACACTGTCAAGAAATTTAATACTGCGCAACCCTATATGCCAAAAGTAATTTACTCTGAATGGACTTACAGCAGTATCTGTTTTATTAATGTTGCTGACGTTGTAACGATACTGGTTGTCACCCGGCAGTAATTTTTTATTCGAGTATATTCTTATGGTTTCTTATGACTGAATAGTTTATAGAAACGACAACCTCAAAAATTATACTCACCGAGTATCATTTCTCCTCCAGCAGTGGCGCCTTCCGTGACACGAAGATGAGAAGGTTTTCTCATCCGTCCAGATCACTCTCTTCCAAAACTCCTCTGGCTTGTCAACATAATGTTGGGCAAACCGTAGCCTTCCCTTGCGATGTTGGTCAGTCAAAAATTCCTTGTTTGCTGGAGTCCGGTGATGCACCCCCACTTCGTGCAACACTCTCCTGATGGTCCTCTCGCTGACAGAAAGGTCTGTGCATCGGCTTCTGCGGTGTGTAGTGCAACGTGGAGGTCTTCCGTATGGTAGGTTGCCATAATAGTCAGTGTCCTCTGCTTTGCCAAATAAATTTAAATTTATATTTCACAGTGCTGATCATGAATATTAATAAAAGTGCCATATACACAAAGACGTAGATAGACAAACAGATATAATATGGTATTGTATTTATATATATATAATTGATCTTGTATTCAAACTTTTCAGGTTCCATGTGATTCAGTGTGGGCTGGTTACTCCCTTGAAACAGTATCACCGAGGCATAAGCATATTTGTTGTGCAATATATGTTAATTTGTTTATATTGTTTTCATTATCTTTGGCTATCATTATCATGCTGAGAACATAATTCTGTAGTTGAGCATAAAACATTGTTTTCAGTAGCATATAGAGAGATTAATGAGAATCACGTTGACCACCATTACTGTCCTTGTGGTCCTTATTGTGTCACATGTTCTGCACAGTAATGCTGGACGTAAGTAAAAGTAAGTTAATATATCTAAATAATGCCCATAAGTAACTTAAACAAAATATATATATATTTCTCTTTCCTGCAAAATGGTTTAACAAGTTAATATTCTGACTAGCAACAGACTGGCAAATGGCAATGCATGAAACCTATAGTGAGAGAGAGAAGACAAGTGAGAGGAGGTTGTGTGAGGTTGCCAGTTACTTGAAAGATATAGGCATAAGTTTATTTATTTTACAGCGAGAAAAGGAGATAAAGAGGGGGACTGCCAGCATGAGGGGCGAAAAGAATACAGGGAGAGCTGAAGACAGAAAAGGGATTGTCTCGGCTCCGTTATTTGTTGCTTAATATCCAAATGATAATAATCAGTATCTCTCTACAGGGGTGAACAATAGACAGTGTCTTTATTTAATAGATCAAATGCAATATAATGAAGCAGATATACTAATTGTTTTTAATTTCTTTTCAACTACTCATCCTCATCTGTCCTAAACACGACCGATGCCCTATCCATATGGCCAGGATAGTTCAAGAATGGTTTGCTGCTCAAGATAATTTGCAGGTGATAGATTGGTCTAGTTAGAACTGTGATATAAACCCCATAGAAAATCTATGGGGTTCTATTGTTAACACGTGGGAGCCGGAACGAGAGAGAACCACAGCAGAGTTGTTACGGCACACCAGAGCACAGTGGGAGATTTTTCGGTGAAAACCCGATATAGTGAGAAGGCATGGTGCCTCAATGCCCGAGCGACTGCAGGCTGTCATTGAGAAGGAGGGTGGCTGGACACGATACTAGTAACAAATTGATGAGTAAGAACATGAAATATGTAATCTACAGTATTTCAAGCCTTAATGTGTTCATAGAAGTGTACCGTATATAAATAGTGTATACACTGTATCTCATCGTGGCTAAGGGTCTAAAGCAATACATATCCAGGTGATTATAATAATAATAAAAAAAAAACATTACACATGCTTAATGCAAACGTGAGGTCGAAGTAAAAACTTGAGGTTATATTAAGTTAACAGGTATTATAATTGTATGACACCAATTAATAACAACAACTATACATATAACGTGTTCATCATTTACAGTGTGGTGCCTACAGTCACAGTTGGGTTATGGGTGTGGAAGGCTTCGTAACGAGGACTTGTGGAGTTTTCACCTAAACTGACAAGTCATGTAAACAATAACCAATAAATGTCTTATTTCAATTTTTCCCTGTTTTAATTAGTAATAACATTAGTGCTGACACAATATCCTCTAAATCTTGTGATTGGTTCACTAACACCGGCGTCTGAATGTTGACCTCAGATAAATAAATAAGGGTAATAAATATATTCGTCATATATAACGGATTGTATTTGCATACCAAATATAACTTTTATTTCTATTCTGGTCTTGTTTGCGCATTAACAGATTATGCAGCAACACACAGAATGTTGGTGATGGTGGTAAGATGGAGAGTAAAGGATTGCTGGGAGGGAGGGAGAGGAAACAGCGAATGGAATAAGGGAGGATGGGGTGGGGGAGAACAGATGGAGTGGTTATTGGGTAAAGATTAACTTACACTATATAACTATTATCCTTTGGTAACCAGTTACACACTAAAAGTTTCTTAGAAAATGTCGTGAATAATACAGGGTAACAATAAAGGATTTACTTGAAATTTATTTCAACACTGTGTAGGTGGTGCATGGCTTGATATATTAGTCATAAAATAATGGTGTCGTGTGAATTGTATTACGTAAAATCTGGATTCATTTCAAATAATAAATAATATCCTATAGAATGTAGCATCAGAGTTGGATTTAGATTACAGAAGAAAACATAATAAAGGCGACAGTGAGCTTTGTTCGTTTATAATCTTTAGCTATTTGATCCAATAATTCTCTCAATCTATAATACTACTACTCGATCACTTGTGAAGCTTTACACCCTCTCCTCAACCCAACCCCTCCTACCACCTTCCAGTGAGGGGTTCACATCCATGATCACAAGTGGTTCGGGATTCAAATTTCTAGATGGCTCAACATTGGTAACGCCTCCACATTATCCCCTATATAACTCCGCCCACATTTCTCCCCTCCCCCCCTCCACCTGCCAGTGATACCAGATCCACTGAGGCTCACACCAAGTAGCTGGTGGAAGAGGTGGGGTCCCTTGATCTGTCCGGAGCTGTACAGTTGCCGACGAATGGGTCGAGGACAAGCAGTTCAGAAACATGGCGGTAGGATGCCTTCTACAGTTGGTAACACTGTCTCTCATTTATAGATTTTTATCATGGGGTTTACTCATCTGTTAGATTGAAACAGGTCTAGGAATTTTGTTTAGTGCTAAAAGATTTATTGGTGTTGTGTTTCCATATTAGGTTTGTATCTTAGCATGTAATTAAATAATTACGTGAATGTCGTATCATGGTATGATATCCTGCAGAGAGAGAAAAGTAAGACCACAAATACGCCCGATATATTTTGATCATATTTCCGTTTGCATTGTGCAATGTGCCATTCAGAGGTGAAATTGTGTTGCACATTGTTATTTAACTAATATATGGTGAAACTAGCACTAAAGCATGATTATGTAGCACTAAGATGAGAAAATATGTTCGAGAAGCAGGCCATTGAGTGAGGAAAAGGAAATTAGATGGAAAACTTGCGAACAAATGGAATTTAAAGGGATTTGATTTGTTCACGAACCCGTGAATCCAATGTGGTTTATGACTTTGCAGATAAAGTGGCAGTGCCATTGTTTATATCTCTACAAATCTACAAATTCGTTTTGATCAGCCAGACGAATAAACCCAAAGAAAAATATTCATAATATGAACGACAGTGTTGCCAAGTGAGAAAACCTTACTATCCCTACATTTCTAAGCTACATGTCCTCGACCCATTCGTCGGCAACTGTATGTAAAAACGACAATGACATTCTATTTTATATTGTTGTGTTAAAAAATGTGATTCTGACATGTTTTATAACGAAATTAGTGTGAAAATGTACTTAGATATGTACTATTGCCCACAAGAATTCCTGAACATCTCAGGTTTGCCTCAACAATATTTGATCTGGTATTACTGAACCCATGTCCAGATGTACAGCTCCGGACAGACCAACCGACAACACCCAATCCATCAGTGACTTGGTTTGGGCCTCGTCGGATCTGACAACAGTTGCAGGTGGAGGGAGGGGGAATGTTAGTGGGAGAGGAGGAGAGAAATGTGGGCGGGGCTATATAGGAGCTAATGTGGGAGAGTAACGAATGATCAGGTAGAGGAGACGTGTGTCAGGAGGAATGAATGAAGCATACACTGTGAACGGTGTCGAATCAGCAATAGTTTAAACTTTAAGGGAAGGAACTCGTGGTGAATTGGAGTGCTACTGATTCCTCCAAACTATACCAGGAAACAGGCCATTTGATTGTTACTAATATGGGAACTGTTTCGTGGCATAGTTTGGAGTAATCTGAATCACTCCAGCTTACCAAAAGACGTCTTCCCCTTAAAGAAGTGTATACTGCAGTAACGTAGGTGGATATAGGAGAGAAAAATGTGATGATTTGAGGCGAGGGTGAGGGGGAAGAAGGTAAGAAAAATGATGGTGATTAGTTGTAAAGTAATACCAAACAAACATTAATTAGAATCTCCGTTACATTTTATCCTTTAAATAAAGGCACTGTCTCTTGTTCACCACCGCAGTGGGATAGACTACTGATTATTTTCCTTTGGACATTAGACAACAAATAAAGGTGTTTGCCGACCTTTCGGACCCGAACTTTTCAGTCTTCAGCTATCCCTGTATTCCTTTTATCCCTCGTTCTTGCACCGTAAAGAGGTATTGCCTGTAATGATGTGGGCAATACTTTAAGGGTTTGGGCGCCCCTTCGGCACTAGCCACTAGCTTTCAGTTCTTTCAACTATACCTCCTTTCTTCCTATTTCCTTCTTGCTTGCTGTCACACCTCTCTATCACCTTTTTCTGGTGCTATATGACCTCGCTGTTGCGGCACCTAATATCAATTAATCAAACCCCTCGTGCTTGTAGTCCCCCCTATTTATTACCTTCTCCCAAGCCCAGCTGTATCTTTTTTTTCGGCAGAAGACGGATTAATGTTCTTACCTTTTTAATAATCATGTTTGTCAACAAATTCATTAATCTACTTACCAGGATTTTTTCTTCTAAATATGCATTTCCTTAAAAATAATCTATGTTAAACTTAAACAGGAGCCGCTATATGGAGTTTTCGATAAATACAGTACTATGTTATTCCTAATTTCATTGCAACTAATTTCTAGATTTTTACACATGTTTTATGGTTTAAAACATTTTTTTACACATTCATTTGGTAATTGAGTTATATTTTTTCTTTATTTTTATTTTTTTATGATGCTAAGATGGTGGGCAGGCACGTACTGACCAGAGGTGGTTGAATCACATTTGTTGTCGACTTCGTTCGGCTGTATGAATCTTTCAAATCTCTAGGGTTGAAGCCTAAGGATTCATATTCATTTTAATACTGTTCTCTGTCCTTGGCTGTCGTCAATACCCAGCGTGATAAGCAAAGTTTTTCGGGATAGAATACAAGTGAACTATGTACACATTTGTAGGATTATACGCACACCCACACACTAGGAGAGAGTGGGGGGGGGGGATAACGAGAGGAAGTACTGAAAGAGGGGTAGGGGGGAGAAAGGGATTGAGATTAAGATTAAGTATGCTTTTGTTTTGCGTCGAGTTATGTAACTAGGATCACACAGCCATGCCGATAATAAATACAGAACGGGATAGAGAGGTGGGACAGCAAGCACGTACAAAATATTAGGAGCTAGAGGAACACTGGAATGGAGGAAGTCTAGGGAGAGAGAGAGAAGGAGGGAGGGAAGGAGCAGAGGGAGAGAGAGAAGGAGGGAGGGAAGGAGCAGGGGGGAAAGAGAGAAAAGGAGGGAGGGAAGGAACAGGTAGGGGAGAGGGAAAAGGAGGGAGGGAAGGAGCAGGGGGGAGAGAGAGAGAGGGAGGGAGAGAATGAGTGGCATGGGAAAGAAAGACTTATTTTAAATAACAGTTAACACATAAAAGTAATAGAGTCAATAAAACTTACCTGAATGGAGGGATAAATCACGGTATTCAAAGAATATCGCATCAAGGTAAGTAAATAGCTACAAGTAATTGAGAAGACAGCGAGGATAGGAAACAGAAGTTATCGTACATCTGGACATAGGTTCAGTGATACCAGATCAAATATTGTTGAGGCGAACCTGAGGTGTTCAGGGGTGGGATCTTCAAAACTTCGTAAGTTGGTGGCGCTACGATCACCTTTACTCTCTCGTAGCCGCCATATTTGATCGTGGCTTACGCAGATCATAAGTTGCTATCTCCAAAGCTTCGTAACCTCATTCGTAGCTCACGATGATAGCTTCGTAGCGAGCGTTGCTGCCCGTTCCGTTCCGTACGTTTTGTTCATCCCGCCACGCAGCTGACTGGCTCTCAGCCAATCACAATGAAGGAAACAATATGTCCTTGGTACTGTAAGCCAATCGTAACGTAGTATCACAATGTCAACAAATAAACCTTGTCTCAGATGTCAACACCACCAGCTGATAGAGATGACACAGTCACCAAGTTACATCAGACAGGAACAGCAAAAGACAGGTAAGGGAATTATTATACTGTGTTGATAAACATTTAACACAACAGTGGAGCTAAGGCAGCTTCCCGGACATATTTTTAATATCACGCCAATCACTGGTATATTGTATATAGATTTGGTTAGGTTAGGTTTGGCTAGTTTAGTTTAAGAAAGGTTAGGTTACGTACTGTAAATCAAGAACAGCATGATACAAAAAGTTTACTGGCAGCAGGTTGTCATGAAAATAAATCGAGGACATCATATTCTTTTAACTTCTACTGTCACTGTTTTATTTCCTATACACCTACCTACAGTAGTTTCTATGATAATCTCAAAATCTATACAGTTGACTGCCATTACCAAGTAACAGGCAGAAATATACCATATGTAGTGAAATCTGGCAAGTACAATATATTAACTTATACTTCAATTTTTTTTATTGAGAGACATATTAAGGAAATAAATTATATAAGCATTATTTATGTTATGTTGTTGGCATGGGCACACATGGGTTGAAGGATGGGGGGGAGTGTCCATTGCCTGATTTAGATACAGTACCATTTTAATACGATAACCAGGTATTGTAATTTATTCTGCTTGGTTCTGCTTTGTTATTGAATTATGTACAATTTTTCGTTATATTTCAGGTGGTGATACTAGTGACACAAAGACATCACCCACATAGAAGAGGCTATGGCTCAAGTCATTAAAGAAGTGCGAGTGTCGGGTATTCCTGTGGACTCCAAGACCCAGGCAGTATGTACAGTATATAACAGTAACAAATATCCTGCTGTTCATCTAGGCTAGTAATATGGAAATCTTCCCTCATTTTCACTAGTGAAGTAATTACATTGAGAGTTTATATATATAAAACATACATTTTGAGCAGCATTACCTCTCAATTCCATTCAAAGTTAAACAGTGCAAATCATAAGGCCTTAGTCCTAGGAACAAATATACATGTTCTCATGTCAAGTACATAGTGATTTTTGACATTTTGTGTATCATATAAATAACTCCTGTTAGCAGTTCATATAGTCGTAAATATTGGAGTCATGTTAATCAAAACTAAATTTGTGATGCTTTGTTGGATTCCATATGTATCATATGAGTACTTTAACCAAGTAAAAATTGCAGTACTGCTGCTGTACTTATATGTATGACTAATTATATACTGCTTTCTTTTAGTATGACTTTACAATTTTAATTCATAACGATAATCCTTAATATTTCTCTAAAATTATATGAAAGTTGCTAATTTTCATCATTTCTCAGCTGCTAAAGAAGACTTGGATGAAGATGATGTGGATGACCCAGGACTGCCATCAAGGGCCCCTTCACCTAGACCTGGACCAAGTTGGCAGGACTTCGGGCCAGTTACAGTGGAAAACTGTGAGGTTTTGACTGGCGACAGCTTGCCGAAGCTGGTAGAACTTCCACCAACTGAGGAGCATTCATATCACAGCTCTGTAGCATCAAGTCGCCCTTCCTGTAGGTCAGCTAGAGGTGTGACAGCTCATCTGGAAGCTACGCTAGCTCCAGATATACTAGTTGTCCATAAGACTATAAGGGATGTTTTGATGGATCTTGCAGAAAATATAGCCAAAAAATCAGAAACTTTGGTGAACATTAAAAAGGCTATAGAGAAAAGGTGATTTGATTTCATGTGTGTTTTGTTGTGTGTGTGTGTTTTTTTTTTATGATTAGTTTGCTTTAAGTTGTGTTATATTTTGTGACAGAGTTATTTGTGTGCAAGTATGGTTTTAGTTGTGTGGTTTGTGTGTAGGTTTCAATCTAAAGTATTGTTAACTTCTGCTTATGTTTTTTAAGAAATTATGCTATTTATTTTCATTATATATTTTGTCTTTCAAATATAGCTTTTAACATTCACATTTTATGTTAGATTTGTTATTCTTTCAGTAGAATCAACTTTTTTTTCATGCATTCTTATCTTTGGCTAATAATATTAATGTCTTAGTTTTATTTACATATCAAGGTTCGGAGATTAACTATCAGGATATACTTATACCGTACTGTGGCTTTAATCTTGTATTTTAATAATTTCTCTGCCATATATGTGATATATCCAAGCAATGTGAAGAGTACCAAACAAGTACCGTAGTCATTACGGAATTGGTGTTTTTTGTTTTCAGTCATTGTTGGAAAGTACATGAGTTCAAACAGCTTTCCAATATCATAAATTTGCAAGTTTTTACTCAGGTATATATAATGTAATGAACTGTGATAATGCTGGAAACTAATAGTACAAATAGCTAGGGAGATATCATGGATTTCTGTAAACTTTACAGGTGTCATATGTAAATAAAATGTAGGGTTTTTTATAGTCTTTATAATTATAACATTAAGAAAAACCAATACCAGTCATATATTTGTTATATGTTGTTGAAAAGCATTTATTTTAGAAAAATACAAGTCTTATGTAATATGAAAACAGGGGAAAATTATGTATTAAATTATACTGTTCAATATAATTAATTGAATTGGTAAGAAAGGTTCATGTACGGTACATGTTATTGAGACTTACAACATGATAATATTTGCATTAGTTAATTCTGAGACATAATTTTGCCTTTAGATTCGGGAATATGGTCAACATTTTACATATCTCCAGTATATATCAGTAGGTATATAATTCCAGTTATTTAAATGTTACCAGCTCACACATCACATTAATGTGCTTGTAATATTTTCATTAGAAAGTCAATATTCGTAGCGCTACGAACAAATATGGCGCATAATGGCGGACGGGAACTCCCTTACCTTACGAAGCTTTGAAGATACGATCTTAGCGGTTATGAACAACTTTAGGCGCTACGAGAATCATAACCCCACCCCAGGAACTCTTGTGGACAATAGTACTGTACAATAATAGAGTGTAAAAATGAATTTTGAGTTAATGTAAGTTTGGTCTGGCTAACCATCCTACAGATGTCCAATTAGTCTTCACATTAGGAGACAGCTAAAAGTTTGTTTTTCAATATTCTGTATCATTTATTCATGTAGCGAGAGTGGTTTACAAGCTATTAGCCGTCACATATGTTGCTTACATAGTGACCGCTGGTGTGGGAGTGAGGCCCGCGAGACAAAGCTGCCGCGTGAGATAAGACCCTCTCTCCTGTGGTAGGTTATCACCATGGAGGTAGAATAGGAGGAGACGGCGCGCTGCTAGAAAAGTGTAGTCAGGTCCTACTACATCTTGTTATTGGCATGAAGCTCGCCAGCCGCTCCTAAATTATTAATCTCGCTCTGACCTGTGTCACCTAAAAGGTGAATAATTTCTACACTCGGCAGACAATGAAATACATTGTCACTAAACAGTTTGGGTGGACACTACCACTATCTTCAGTGGTCAAGACAGAGAGAAGAAATAACATATTATACAGTAATGCAGTTCCTTTTCATCCAGTTATTAACGTATATCATGCGTGTGTGTCTGTGTGTGTGTGTGTGTGCGTGCTTGTGTATGTATGTGTACAATTAGGGTATGGTAAAATATGTCCACGTTTAAGGGAGGGTCACAACACAAATTAATAAACCGCCGTGTTTGTGTGTTACTTTGGGAGGAACCGATTTATCAATTAGGAAGTTCATTAAGGGATTACGTTTGCGAAACCCATAACTATGGTTGAAAATTTTATGGTTTTGAATATACAACAATAATTCAGTTATTTTTCTTTCTCCGATTTCATGGCATTTACAGTACTGCATTATTCACTTTGCTTCCCTAGTTAGGATGATCGGTTACTTGGCCATGTCAATTGTTCTAGGCAACTGCATACCATTGGATTCTGTTCCAATTTTAAGTGTGTCAAGCAAGTGTGTTAGAAATATTTAAAAAATAATGTTTCTCTTCAGGTAATCAATGACTCTGTTCTGAAATTTAGGATATTATCTGATTCTGTTAATGAAGAGCCAGAGGAATATATGTATATTCCAAGTCAGTCTTACCTCTCAGTGTACAAATAAGATAGTTACATATATAGCAGGATTTGTCATATATAAATTAATGAAGTCTTTGTACTGTGAACCATGCATTGTTGCCCTAAACTCAGACAAGACTGATAAACATATTCTTTCTTTGGTAAAACTTAAGGACAGAGGAAACTTAAATGGTGTATCCATCTGATGATGTAATATATATATGTATAACATTAGGAAAACTGTTCAGGGAAAGAGAGCCCAGCACCACTTTGGTGAGCGCAGATTGTAGCAAAACAATGATAAAATTATTTCAGTGTTGACAAATTATGCCCACAAAATCATATTTCCTACTTTAGCTGGCCACATGTACGACTCAGAGCCTACTGATAATCACTTGCATTGGTTAATTAAGGCTGTTACTGAAGCATATATGCAGTTGAGATAATGCATATGAGGCCAAACAAATTACTAAGAAGTTGTATTATATCGACAGATATATACAAAACATATACATTTCAGTGGCCAGTAAGGTATACAGTAATAGGTCAGTAATTTATAATTTTCTATTTATATTATTGTAAATATTGAAAAATATGTGAATTGTATGTTATTAAGGAATACAAACTACATGTCATAAATAAAAATGAACAAACATCGTGAGGTACTATGAGGTATGTACCTCCATGACTATGAGTCTTTCTAGCCAACACTAGGTGTTGGCTGACTGGCTTCACCAGCGTGACCAGATGCCAGCGACTGAAATATCGTACAGCCTTAGTCAAAATTATCGTATTTTGCCTTGAATTGTCATATTTCATTGCAAAATCTAATAATGGCGGTACAAAAATATCCGGACACTTAATTCTTGGAAATTAACTTGTAATAATGCCGTCTACTTAAAAAAATGCATACTTCCTTGGGAATATAGGTTTCTGCTGTAAAGAACGTTAATGAACTTACCAATTTACTGTTGTGGCCCTTTCTTTTACTCTATGAAGATGTCTGGAACATCCTGTGGCTCCTCTCCAGCAATAGCTGTACTAAGGTACAGCACTTTTGAATTCTTGTTACGTAACATAGCTCTTGATGGATTGAAGGTTGTACAGTTAATTTGCTTCCACTGCACACACTGCTTAGCTAGTAACACGTCTCTAACCGTGTCGGTTTTTAGCCTGTTTCTGTCCTTACTTTTCATCCTGTTAATGTCTGAGAAGCATCGTTCACAGTCAGCATTGGAATGAGGTAGTGAAAGTACTGCCATCGCAAAATGTGCCGCACACTCGTATTTCGGTACGACCTTATCATCAACCACCGTTTTTACAGTTCCCCAGAACTTATCAGGAAATTTTTCTTTGATCATACACTTCTGCTGAGCCATACTTGTTACTACTTCTGGTAGATTGTCCATGCCAAGTCTCCTCTACTCATCATCCAACTTTTTAAGGGTCAGGTCATCTTGCTCAATAATTCTTGGCAGACAACTTGCAAGTGGAACAAGACTTTGTTCCCGAACTCCTTGATGCCCGACAACATAAGCTGGGTCGAGCATGCTAAGTCGTGAAAAAACTGGATCTCCGAAGTCATACCTCTTCTTCTCTTGCTTGGCAGCAGTGACAAGGAATGATCTACATTTGAGACGAAATTCTTTCATCCTTGCTCTGTCGTTGTACACTCTCCCAAAAAAGTATCGGCATTGCTGGCTAACATATAAAATAGGGGTGTTACAACATCTTCAAGTCATCAGGATTGCCAACATGTTGGAGAGGGAATATTTCCACACTCAGTCTTCAATACCCTTACCAGTTTAGTGATTTTCAACCAACTCATAATCCTCTTCGAGTATCAAAACTAGGGCTAACGAGACTAGAGTCAACGTCAATCTCTAATTACTGCAAAAAAAAAAAAAAAAAAATACTGTTGACAAGACTGTGGGTGCCAGACGCAATCTCCCTGGCCTCTGCTCACATGTATTATCTGCCAAAATAAAAAAATTCGCTACCTAGAAACAGATGAAATACTGAGGGATTTATGGTAAATTATCAAACAGCACGTGTTCACTATATTCAATACAACGAGCTATTATTAAAAGTATTCAGAATATTACAAGGTTGCTATCACGTGAGGGATAATGAGAGCCTTGATTATAAACTGTTAGGTAGATACGGGGGAAATGGAAGTGTGTGTTACGTCTCACCACAACCTTCCTGGAGTGAAGACGTGTTCCTGACGCTCTGCCTGTGTTGTTGTTTGTCTTGTTTCAACGTTCTTGTTTGTGTGTTGTTGTGTCTGTGGTGTTATAGGGGTTGTTTATATTTTCTATCTCGTTTTTTTTTTGTGGTTTTGCTGTTTGTGGTATTGTTGTTTGTGGTTTATTTATTTATTTATTTATTTATTTTTATTGTGGTTCTGTGTGTGTATGTTCGTGTGTTTGTGTGTGTTCAGTTGTTCGCTTCCCATCTAGGCCTTGCCTGGCCTAATGGAGAGCGCGGATTCGGATGTGGCTTCCTGCCTGGAGGCCGACTTGGCCATGTCGGAGGAGGATGAGTCTCCTATCGAGGATCACTGGCCTGAGCTGCCTTCTCGCAACCCTACCCCCCTCTCCTCGGTCACTCCGCAGCTCAGGTTGCAGCCTTCCACTCTACCAAGCGACCCGTTAATGCCTCGTCCGACTCCTTGCAGGATTCCGATGGTGTGGACTGTTTGCCTCCGGCTGCCAAGACTGCCAAGGGTGCTTCAGCTGTGCATGACGTACCTTCTCTGCCTCAACGTGGTGTTTCTTCCTTGTATACCAACTCCTTGCCCTCGTCCAACCTTCCTGCTTTTGCCCCAAGAAATGCCTATGTCAAGCTCTCCTTCTCTGGGAACCCATCTACGGACACAAATTTGCTTTGGTTGTCTGATGTCAACAGGGCCTTCCAGCTGCAGCGTGAACTGGCTGAAGTGAAGATGGCTGCTGTCACCTCCCGGTTTGTTTACATCTCTAGGAAGCGTCAGGATATCATTGATAAAGTGAAGGCTGGTGTGGGGCATATCTCCCGGTACTGTTCTGCCAGGCCGAAGTGTGCATGGTGTGCTGCCGACCATGATTCCAAGACGTGTCCTGTCAAGGGCGAACCATCACGTCCTGCTACCTCCACCTCTGAGCCTTCACCTCCTGAGGATACGTCTTGATGGAAGTGTCCACGATGCCTTCAGCCAGGGGTTAACGTGTGGCATGGATGTACTCGACGTCAGGTCCAGGCTCGTGTCACTACTATTGCTTCGCCTCCACCACCGCCACCACCACCACCTCCCCAGTCTGCTCCTCCTACCAGCCCTGCCTCACCTCCAGACCTGGCCCTCCGCAAGTCTGTTGCTACCCTCATGGCACGATGTACCGCTTTTCTGCCCTTGAAGCCAGGATTGATGGGCTGGTTGCCGCGCAGGCTGCCAATGACTCCAAACTTTCCACCTTGGTCGAGGCTCAGCAGGCCATCATCTCAACTGTCACTACCCTTACCGAAAAGATGGATATTGTTGCATCTCGCCTTGAAAAGCTTTTCGAGTCAGTCCCTTCTCCTGGTCCATCTTCTTCTCCAGGTCGCTCATCTGTCCCCACTCACCGGACTTCTACCTCCAAATACAGAGTTCGCTAGTGATTGCCGGCTGGATGTCATCTCCTGGAATGTATGTGGTATCACCAGTTATGCTAAGCTCACTCAACTCAAGGCCTATGTTTTTCGTCATCATCCCAGTGTTATTTTTCTCCAGGAAGCATTTCCAGGATGGCTGCTTACTGCTGGGCAAGCTCCTCCTCTCTCAGGTTATGTGCCATATGTTCATCTGGTAAGGAATGGTCTCCTGACTTACATACATAGCTCCTTGCCACATCGCCTTCTCCGTACCTCCACTGATCCTGACATGACCTTTCAGCTATTTGAGGTTCTACCTGGGAATGGAGTACTACAACTATGTAATGTCTATTCTGCCCCAGCTAGACTCACTCTTGAGGCTCTTCCTTCTCCAACAGTGCGTGGTATGGTTTTTATGGGAGATTTTAATGCTCGGCATTCTGATTTGGGTGATGGTTCTGGCTCTATTAATCGTAATGGTGTTCGTCTCCTTTCATACATCCGCAAGCATCATTTGACACGCTGGGACACTGGCGGTGCCACTCATTGCCGGGGAGGTACTCTGGATTACATCCTCTCGTCTGGCCTGATAGCATCTCGGGTCCTGTGCTCCTCCGTACCAGACTTATTCTCTGATCACATCGCTCTTCGGTTTCATTATTCTCTAACTGCTGGGTCAAGTGCTTCAGCCACTCGTTTGCGTATTGCTGTGCCCCCTAAATATTGCCCGACTTACATCTTATTCATGGCCCATGTATTCCCTACATTTGACATATCATCAGCTGAACAGTTGTACTCTGATCTTGTATCTGCTACTCATGACTTTTATAGGCTATACGTCTCCCGGCCACACCTCCAGCATCGCCATACTGCCCACTCCTGGACGCTGGATGCACGTATACTAGAGGCAAAGGAGGAGGCTGAACGTGATGGCCTATTGTTTCAAGCCAACCCAACCCTTGACCTGCTCCATCGTTACCAGATGTCTAGGGATGCTTTAGTTGCCCTGCAGGAGTGTGCTCACACTGAGTCTTGGCAGCGGTTCACGGACAGCATCAACCAGCAAACAAGTGTGGCTTCTATGTGGCACCTCATCCGTCGGGTTGTTAAAAAGACACCGGCCACTGCTCGTCATCACACCCCCGCCGACTATGCCCAACAACTTGTCGATGCCTGGTCAGAACAATCTACCTCAGCCAGTCTACCCATCAACATACAAGATGCACTCACTTCCTGTGCTGCTGTCCATCGGCTACGTCTAATGTCTGCTCTGTTGCAAGATGATGACGATGATGCAGAGGTGATAACTGAGGAGGAGTTGCGACGTGCTCTCTCTCGGGGTAGAGCTTCTTCCCCTGGTGATGATGGTATTACTTATGCTGTGTTGCGCCTACTTCAACAAGTTCCTGGGAACCCTCTACTTCTACTGCACAATCTTTGTTTTCGTGATGGTTGTGTACCACGAGCCTGGACCAGCAGCACAATAATACCCATCCCTAAGCCCGGCACTGCGAAGTTCAGGCCTATTTCCCTGTCTTCCTGTTTTTGTAAAGTTATGGAGAGAATCTTACTCAATCGTCTCATGTACAGACTGGAAGATCGCCTTTCTCCATGGCTGTTTGGTTTCCTTCCCCAACGGAGCACACACCACTGCCTAGTCGACCTGTACACTCGCCTTAACAGGGACAGTGTGGTGGCCTTCATTGACCTTCGAAGTGCCTTCGATGTTGCTAATAGAGACGTCATTTTGGATGAACTGGTTGACTTTGGGATAAAGGGTAATCTATTACGGTGGATTCGGGGCTACCTGAGTAACAGGACCTCCCGTGTGTTTTTCAGTGGTGCGCTCAGTCCTTTGCGCAGTTTTCATCTTGGTAGGCCTCAAGGGGGTGTTCTCAGCCCATTGTTATTTAATATTCTGATGCATCGGCTGCTCACTTCTCTCCCTGATATACCTGGAACTACAATTACGTGCTATGCTGATGATATCTGTGTTCATTCTACCTCACCAAGGGATCTCCAGCGGTTTCTTGACTCCTTCTCTGTGTCCTCCTCTCACTGTGGCATTATTGTCTCCCCAGATAAGAGCGGAATATTCACCTGCCGCCTTCCTCAAGCTCAGCCAGTGTTCACTATTGGAGGGACTGTCATTCCCATGTGTTCCCAGTATCGCTACTTGGGCGCACCAGTCAATATTTGGCCAATTGTCCCTGCCAGACTTCAAGACCATCCCATTGTCCAGGACTTATTGGGTCGTCTGCAGCGCCGACTTACGCCACTTCAATGGCTCACTAACAACTCCTAAGGCATCTCCATCCCAGTAGCCAGGACTATCTATATTGCTTTTATCCGTTCAGTTGTTGATTACCTCTCACCTGCTCTGATTCAACTTCCCAGGGCTACTCTTGAAACTTTAGAAAAATTTCAGAATAGAGCAATGAGAATAATTCTCGGTTGTCCAATGTCGACCAGGATAGTGAACATGCAGCGTGAGTTGCGTCTTCCCCCGTTAGTGGAGAGAATTTATTCTAATGTTACTTGCTTCACTGTCAAGTGCCTCCATTTCCCACATCTTTCACCTCATTACTCTCAGTTAGTCAGGACTTCTCTTAGACCAAACTACCTGGTCCCTCCCATACTGCCTGCTGGACGTACGCTTATTAGGTCTGTTTCCTCTATGCTCCATAGTCTTAATATAGATATAATGGTGGCCGACGTCCCCCCAGGACCCCCTCCGTGGTCGCTACCAACACCTGATGTGAGCTTCACACCTACTTCCAAGTCGGAACTGCCTTCTCTACAGCGGCAGTTGGCTCTGGAACATATAGAAACAGTGACATCCTCCATCACAGATTCATACTGCCTCTACACTGATGGCTCATTGCAAGTGGATGGTGCAGCAGGTTGTGCCGTTTTCTCACCTGACATGGAGTCACCTCCAGGGGGCTGGGTTGGCCGTCGTCTCTGTAACCACTCTAGCTCAACTTTTTGTGAACTGTATGCCATTCTGGATGCTATTAGTCTTGTTTGTCAACGTGGAGTGAATGCTGCCATTTTTTGTGACTCCAGACCTGCCCTTCATTCTCTCTCTAGTGTTCAGCCCACACACTCTACTGTTGTTCAGCAGATTTTATCGTTTTTGTCCTTATTGCGTTATCGTAACTTGACTGTCAAATTTTTATGGGTGCCATCCCATGTAGGTTTACGTCACAATGGTACAGTTGACAGACTCGCAAAGGAAGCCTGCCATCTGCCTCCTCGTAGTGTTGGACGTCCTCTCTCCCTGACATGTTACCTCTCTAAAGTCCGCTCCGCCGCTCTCCTCCCTGTACGGCGACGCAGGGATGCAGAAAGGCCCTTCAGCATCTCCATCACACATTATGAGTCTGTCTGCCGTCACAAATATTCCTACCGTCGTCGAGGCCTCATGGTTCGGAGGCACAATGTAGTCTCTGCTCGTTTGAGGCTTGGCTACCGACCACCGTGGCAGGTTGTTGGGATGCAGGGTGAGCCTCCCTTCACTGAGTGTCGCTTGTGTCGAACACCTCGTGCTAACACTGTAGAGCACTATTGCCTGGCCTGCCCCACTGTCCGATACTTGCTGCCCCGGGGCCTGCCACTTGATGTGGTTTGTCGACACCTGCTGAACCACCAGGTTCTGGAGGAACTTCTGGTACGCCACCCTCGTTTTTGTGGATTTAAATAGGTCATAGTGTAAATATTTGTCTGTATGCTCGTACTCCATTCTGTTATGTTTTCGTGATGTGTGTGTGTGATGTGTGTGTGTGTGGTTGTAGTCATTGTATTCTCATGGGTCCCGCCTATCCGTATGTATTGTTGCCTGCCTGTTGATTGACGCTACGGCGCAATTTATAAAAAAAAAAATAAAAAAAAAGAAGTGTGTGTTAGTGGTATCAACACTTGACACATGTAATATAAAGGAATTCACATTGGCTTCATTTAATAAAGAGCATTCTGGTTCATGATTCTTATTCAGTTATTGTGTAAGTATCTTTCAGCGTTTAGTGCTTGATGATAACCATTGAATATTATACGAAAAAATACCGTATACAATAATGTTACCTCGGTTGTTTTTGTGTTACATCATAATATGAAAAAGTTAATGTTACCTTAAATGATGTTAATAATTGACACGAATATCGGTAAATAAATAATTGATAACCGGGTGTATTTTCGTACTTTTATTAAAGCTTCCACTCATTTTTCACCTCCCCAAGAATAATTTCTCACCTCTCTTGTATAGACACCCTCTCTACCCTCCTCAAATCCCTCCTTACTTCTCCCTCCCACCAGTGAATGGTTCAAGCGAGCAGAGCTCACAACTAGTGTTTCGGGGTTATCTCGGCCAACATTGACAACGCTGGGTGGGCCTCACGGGAGTGTGAACGTCAGAGGTGGTGTGGTGTGTGTGGAGTTTGGAGGAAGGTTGGTTTGCTCGAAACATTATCCCAACTCATGCTTCGTCTCATCTACCATTAGTTACAAATGTGTCGAGCAAATCAACTTCATCTCTCAAGCGCCATTACTGACGTCACGTACACTGTTGCCAGAAACGATATCACAAGTATAAGAAGATGACTGGCCTTTGGGGGTCTTAATTTTTATGAGTGACTGTACATTAAAATCACTCAGTGTCTTCATAATTACAGATAATATTCGTCTTCCCGTTGCACCCTCAACAGTTCCTTCTGGATCTTCAGCGGTGAGTATCGGTACACTCGCGGTCAGAAATTGTGTCCCGATCCCTGGTAAAGTGAATCTGAAACAGCATAGCTTTGAAGGTTCGAACAACGGTGCGTCTCCCTACAACACACAGTTGTTTGAATCATCAAAGCTCGTCTAGTTGTGATTAATCATGCCAAGGGATCAGGACACAATTTCTGACCGCGAGTGTACCAGACTCGAAAATTTGCTTACTACTTCGCGTGATTCTGCAAATCGTACCATTACACACAAATTCTGAGAAGTTGAAATGTCCGTCGACTCATCAACCAAAATACTGAACTTTGTATCCCTCAGTTTTTCTGCTAATTCTTCCTGGTAACATTTTGACATGACTTTCGTACAAACATTGTGCCATTTCGTTCTTTTCATATGTAGGTCCTTTGCTGTGGCAGAGTCCGGAAAACAGGCCTTCACTACATCACACAAATGGTCCGCAGCTCTAAATGATACATTATGTTCTACCTTGAAAAAGCGGTTAATTTTAACTCCGCAGCCCTTACAGCATCATATTTACTGTTCTTAACTTCACCACTTCCACTTGCAAATGCCTCCGATATCTTTTTTGATGCAGGTGCTGACAGATTTTTGTGTTTTTTACTTTTATCATGCAGTTTAATTGGTGTTATTTGAGCTGAAATTTCCACTCCACACACACGACACAGTGCCTTAAAGGCACTTTTCTTTGAAGGCTGCAACCACGGAAACTGTTTTTCCCACAAACTTCTGTACTTTTGCTCTCATGTTTTTTTTTTTTTTGCTTCGATAAATATTCCAGTCATATTCCAGTCCTATTGTTGTAGTCCAGAAGAAGGACGGAGGTGTGCGAATATGTGGAGATCATCATCGTGTCAACGCTGTCACCAGAGTCGATACATAGCCAATGTGTGACCAGCAAGATATCTTTGCCAGGATTAGCAATTCCAAAATATTCTCCAAGATGGTTCTGGCCAAAGGATTCTTCCAGATACCACTCGTTGTGGTACACGTCGTCTCATCACAGCGATAGCCACACCAAATGGACTGTACAATTTTAAGGTATTACCTTTCGGTCTTACTAATTCTCCCGCAGTCTTCAATTGTGTCGTGCGTCAAGTGTTACCTGAGGCGTTTCGTGGACAATGCGCCACTTCTATCAAAAATGAGTTGTGTGTGTTTTCCTGTAGGTGGAAGCACTGAAAGTCGAGTGAATGGAAGCTTTCATTGAAGATGTTCCTGTACTCTCAAACAGTTTGAGGAGCACCTCGTCAGCCTACAAGCTGTAATGCAGCGACTTTAGGAGTAAAATATGTCTGTCAAACCATCCAAGTGTGAACTGTTTCAACAAGAAGTCAAGTTCTTGGATCACACTCTAGGAGAAGGACGCTGTGGGTGCCAAAATAACAAGAATGAGAAAATCAAGGATGCATCGAGACCTATCACGAAGAAACAAGTCTGGTCTTTGTTGGAGATTACAGGTTCTTACCATAAGTTCATCCCAAATTTTTCTGTCGTCGCACTTATACTTAGCGAGCTCCTGAGGAAAAACGCACCTAACAAGATTATCTGGGTACAAGAGCATGAAGAAGCATTCGTTATGCACATGATCCTAACCTAACCTAACCTATCTTGCATCTGTCTGATAACAAGCACCCTCCCAGCGGGTACCACCTTGACGTGGTGGGGGGCTTACGTGTCTCTGTGACCTGGTGAGCTAGACTAGAGGGGGCTTCGGCCCCTGCTCTGCCCCGATTTCGGGGAGAGAGGGCTTCCCATGCTAGAAAGGTTGCCAGTGAGAGACAAGACTAAATGGTTCCCATGCAATAGGCTCCCAGTACGAGCTAACAGCTCCCCACCAGAGGGACCGCCCTTTCGGGGCCGTCCTGTGTTGGATGGTTGGGTGTCTGGGCCGGGATATGTTGGGGAAGGGGGTCTCAGTACCGTCGTGGGCAAACTTTCGAGCCATTGGGGCTGCTTTATAAAACGAGTGGCTTCGTGGGGGACGAGGTACCTGGCCCATGACGACCACCACTCGGTCCCTCTCTGCCCAGGGCCATTACGATAAAAAATAATGTTTTATAGATTACGATAAGCCCCTGTCTCTTCCTCGAGCGGTGGTCGACCAGGCCCTCTCTGGTCGTAGTGGTATGCAAAAAACTGCTGCAAATAAGAGAAGGCCCTGTTAGCGATATGGACACGTTAGTGTTGACTAATGTGCTTACATCTCTTACCTATGGCGCTAGACAGTGACTGCAGATCTAATCGGTGCTATATTACTTTTAATTCAATTTTGAGGCAAAAGATTCTCTGTCTCTCGGGGATGCTCACAGTAAGGTTCAGATGATGCAGTCCATTAATGTAGTTGACAGCGACAATGACTACTGCCTTAACATCTTTAATTAATTACTCTGTTTAGCATGTCCCTAAGGAGCGTCACATTCCTACACCCTTTGGCTTACTACAGGGAGGGGCGTCGTAACCTCATCCATGCTTATATGTATCTGGAAAAGGAAATTGAGTTACTACCGATGGGTTACATAAAAAAGTACGGTAAAGGTGTTTTAATCAAAGCCAAAGATCATACACAGGCCATAATGCTCCTCAATATAATGGCATGTTTGAATCTATCAAACCAGATCGAACATTTAATTATAGCAAGGGGTGTATGTACAATGAGGACCTGAATAAATTCTCAGAAGAGGACATTCTTGCTATGTGCCCAGATAGTGTCCAACAAGTAACAAAGATGAAAGGCAGTAAAAATATGATCATCCTCACTTCCTATGGCTCGCATATCCCAGATCGCGTTAACATCAACACACCTCTTTTAAGGTGAAGCCTTTTGTTGAGCGTCCTTTACAATGTTTCAGCTGTTATGAGTTTGGTCATGGGAGGAGGAACTGCACAATCCGTTCTCGGTGTGGTAATTGTTCTGCTCTTGATTCACATCCTACTTCTGCTTTTACTGCAGGGATGCTCACCCCTTATGTTCTCGCCAATGTACCTCCTTGAGCAGGATATCCTCCACTTGGCTAACACCCAATTCATCAGCATTGGTAGTGCCAGACGGCAACTCAACTTCAGGAGACATAAGGATAATGGTGTTAGGATATACGCCTCCTTCCATCGCCCATATCATTCCAAGTCGACAACATCGAAATCGGTTGCAGCACCCTCTCAACTCTCTCAAGAAGAAGAAGTTTCTTTCTCTGGTGAGAACGTGTCTATGGTTTTACTTCATAATAGTTTGTTTTGGAAACTGTATCAGACACTCATTTGGGTTACCCGTCAACTGATGACAATTCTCAGGCTTGAACTAAAGGTGTCCATGTGGTAGAGGTTCACGCTCTCACACGCTCTCGAAAAAGGAAACCAAGTCAACTAAATTGCAACAGAGACTTCATTGTTCCTCTTTGACACTTGACTCCATGGATGTTCCTCTTTGCAAAGCAACCGTCTCTGTAGACTCATCCATACTTTCCTCTCAACATCACCAAAAGCGTTCTCGTGGGTCTAATGAATCTCTTGATTCATCATATGTTCCCCCTCGCAAGTTTGTTTTGGGAAAATTGGAAGGGCATGAAGTGAATGTAGATGCCTCGGATATTGTGTCTTCAAAAGATACAGTTTCTCTTCTGCTTGAGCAGCGACGTGCTGTGGTACCCAGAAATTGATCTCTTAAAAATCCCAGGGTGTATCCACGGGGAATGGAACCCGGTAACAGACCGACAACAGGCCTTAACTCTACCAATGAGCCATAAGGGTACCCAACTGGTCCAGTATTCGAGATTTGCCTTTATCTCTCATATCTGGTCCAGTCACTACATCCCTTTCTTCGGGTAGATCAATTTATGGGTTCTATCTGAAAGCCCTCAACGTGGTAGCATGTGTGACTGAGCAGACAAGGCTGGCGAGGGTAGGTTGGTAGTGTGCGGCAGGGTTCTGACCATGCGGAGGACACACCAGCCAGACAACTAAGCCAAGCCCCAATTTCACTCCATCATAGTTACCACACACTAACCATTCCACTGCTGTAGCCACCATTTGTGGTACCCAGAAATTGATCTCTTAAAAATCCCAGGGCGTATCCACGGGGAAACGAACCCGGTACCAGACCGACATCAGGCCTTAACTCTACCAATGAGCCATAAGCGCATCCTACTGGTCCAGTATTCGAGATTTGCCTTTATCTCTCATGTCTGGTCCGGTCACTACAGTACTTCTTCCACCTGTATTATGGATGTTGATGTATCTGACTACGTGATTGATACCAGTACTGTACAGGACAATACAAATGTGGTTGTTTCAAAGAATATCCCTGCTCAACTACCTTCACCTTCTTCTAACATATCAGATGCTTCAGGGACTCGTGGATGGGTCCCAATTAAGTAACACTGTTCAAGGTCCTTTAGTGGAAATGCCATGGCTTGCGTGTTTTTTGGGAGGAACTGCGTGTTCTTCTCTTTAGCTTCTCCCCTACATGTGTTTGTCTCCAAGAGACAATGCTTGGGGACCACATTCATGCCAGTCGTCCTATATACTCTGCATTTTATTCCAATTCATTGAAGGGCAGGGGTACCATGGTGGCTCTGCCACCCTAGTTCGACACGATGTTCCATGCACGAGCCTGGAGCTTGACACTCGGCTCCAGGCTGTTGCGGTTAAGGTTTTAATACTAGCCTGTTGCGGTTAAGGTTTTTATACTGTGTGTAGTCTATACCCTATTCCCAGTGTTACACTTGAGAGGGCTGATCTCAACTGTCTTGTGCGGGACCTTCCATCTCCCTTTTATTGGGTGATTTTAATGGTCGTCATCCTCTGTGACGTGACAGTTCGGTCAACCCCAGGGGTGTTTTATTGGCTTCTTTTATTGAGGATGTTACACATTTCAATAGCCCGTCTGGGACTTTTACCGCCATTGACATTTCCATCTGTTCACCCAGTGCTCTGTTGGGTTTTACTTGGAGTATGTTGCCCGATTTATATGGCAGTGGCTACTTCCCTATACTCTTGGAAAACAACAGGTATGAACCGCAGTCTCGTCTCCCTCGGTGGAGATTAGAGAAGGCTGACTGGCAGTATTTTAAAGAGCTTACTTCTCCGGTCTCTTCTGTTGCAGATTTTAGTATCTCTGATGAGGCTGTAAGGTATTTCACTGATATGCTCCACTCTGCTGCTCTCAACTATATCCCTAAAACTTCTGGCCACTTTCCCAAATGTCCTATCCCTTGGTGGTCACCAGTCTGTACCACTGATGTGCGGGAGATGCGTGCTGCTTTCTCTTGCCTTCGTCGCAATCGTGGGGACCCTAATCCTTTTGAGGATCTCTGACGACAAGGACTCAGGCTAGACGACGTGCATCTTGGAAGGCCTATGTATCTTAAATTATATAATAATATCCCACTCACCCAAGTGTTCAGGAGAGTCCGTAAGATGGCGGGGAATTTTTCTTCTAGTTCTTCACCTGTCCTTAAGGAATTAAGATCATGAATGATTAAACAGTGGCCAACACCATGGGAGAGGCTTTTGCTAGAGTCTCTAACCGTGACTCTCGACCTCTGGCTGTCAAGTATGAGTTGGGAGCCCAGGATTGCACTGTCCTGGATATCTCAGGGAACGAGAATGAAAGTTATATATATATATTCACCCTGAGAGACCTGTACTCTGCTCTCTCTCTCTGTGGCTACACTTCTCCTGGGCCATACAGCATTCCGCATGCAATGTTGCGACACTTGGGTGAGGAGGAGATCTCATTTTTTCTAGCATTATATCACAGAATCTGGCTGGACGGGTGTCTTCCCTTCTGGGTGGAGGGTTGCTACCATCCTTCCTTTCCTTAAGCCAGGCAAAGACTCTAGTGTTGCCTTCAATTACTGACCTATTGCCTTGACCTCCTGTATCTATTTGAGAAGATGGTGAATGTCAGACTGTTATACTTCCTGGAACGGGGTGGTTTTCTCTCTCCGTCCTAATTTGGCTTTTATAAACAGTGTTCCACTATAGACGCTCTGGTCAGGTTGGAAGCTGCTTCATGTGAGGCTTTTGCATGACATCAACACCTGGTCTGTGTAATCTTTAACTTAGAGAAAGCCTATGACACTACATGACTATATGATATTCTGCAGCAACTTCATGCATATGGCCTATGTGGACATCTTCAACGCTTTCTCAAAGAGTTTCTCAGTGTTTGTGTGAGGGTTGGAACAGCCCTCTTTGCACCTGTAGCATTGGAGGAAGGCGTACACCAGGGAAGCTTCCTCAGTGGCACTTTGTTTGCAGTGGCAATTAACGCCATTCCTCATCCGGTATTACCAACTCAATGTACGTTGACGACCTGGCGGTCTGGTTTGCTGCTTCCCGTATGTCAGTGGCGGAGCAACGCAAGCAGTTTGCCCTTGACAGTGTGTCGCTTTGGGCTGGTTCTCATGGGTTTCACTTCTCTTCTGCCAAGAAGGTTGCTATGCACTTCTGCTGCATACCCTAATCCGGACTTATTCATATATGGATACGTTGTGTTGAAGAGACTCAATTTTTGGATCTTCTTTTTGACAGATGTTTGACTTGGGTTCCCCAATTACGTTCACTTAAGGTTTCTTGCCTCAAGGCTCTCAACCTGATAAGAGTCCTGGGCCATAAATTCTTGGGGGCTGATCGGGCCACCTTCCTCCCCCTATATCGTGCTCTTATAAGGCTGAACCTCGACTATGGGTGTGAGGTGTACTCCTCTGCCACGGATGCTCTTCTCAGAGTCTTGGACCCTGTTCCTCATGCTGGAGTACGTCTGGTGACCAGAGCCTTCAGGTCGTCCCCAACCCCAGTCTCCTGGTGGACGCTAATGAGCCACCTCTTGATCTCCGTCGCCTGTCCTTGATGGTTCGTTGTTGGCATCGATTACATCGACTTCCTGACTCCCATCCCTGCTTGGCGGTGTCATCTGATATCATGTCTCAGTACTACCTTTTACATTCTCGTACACCATTGCCCTTTGGCTTCCGGGTCAGGAAGACTATGGAGGAGATGGGCATTGATGATTTCCAGATTTGTCCTGTGAGGGTCCCCAGGGTGGCTCCATGGCTTCTTCCAGACGTTTTCCCCTGCACCTGCTTTACAGACAAGAAGGAATCTCTTACTCCTCCAGTGGCTCGTTCCCTCTTTTTAGAACATGCCTTCACTCACAAGGAGTCGCTCCCTGTGTACACTGATGGGTCAAAGTCTGATGCTGGAGTTGGCTTTGGAGTTGTCTTTCCTGACTTTTGCCGTGGCAGCAGGCTCCCTTCTGTCATGTCAATTATTACTGCTGAGCTCTCAGCCATTTTATATGCCCTCCAAGTGATTTTTACTCTCCTTCAGCCTTCGTTTACTATATTTAGCGATTCCTGTAGTGCCTTGCAGGTCTTGTGCAATTTTAACTCTTCCCATCCCGTGGTGTTGGCCATTCTTGAGTGGATTGTCCTCCTGGGGCGTTGTGTCCTCAAAGGTACTTTTTGTTGGGTCCCCGCCCATGTGGGTGTTGATGGAAATGAGTGGGCTGACGCCCTGGCTAAGGCTGCGGTCTCCAATTCTCAGCCTCCTGCCAGGTGTCATCCTGTTCCTGCCGTGGACCATCGACTCCACATAGATGCTACCGTTCGTTTCTGCTGGCAGGACAGTCGGGGCTAACAAGCTCTGCGACATCTGCCAGCGCCTTGGTTTGTGGAGCTACAGTGGCCTGTCCCGCCTGTAGGAGACGGCCCTTGTCTGTCTCCGCATTGGCCACACATTATTGACTCATGGCGTTTTAATGGAGAGGGCTCACCCTCCCTACTGTGATGATTGTCTGGTCCCTTTGACAGTACGGCATCTTATTGTCGAGTGTCCCAGCCTTGGGGACCTTCGTCTTAGGCACCTCTCCGAGTACCAGGTGGGTGACGGTTCTTACAGTCTCTCCCAGGTGCTCGGGGAGGAGGCTTGTAGTGTGGGAGGGAACACCCTCTCCTATGTGGAGGAGGCTGGCCTTCTCCACAATATATGATTTTATGATATTTATGTTTTTTTAGATGATTTTATGTCGACGGGTTCTTTTATTAATAATGTGCTTTTTAGTTTGTGTGTCTTTTAATCATGGTGCCAATCCCTTTCGGGTGTTGATGTTTTATTAATTATGTAGATGACAATTTTATGTTGGGTGATATATAACCTTAGCTGTTGCGCCGCCAGATGCATAGTTGCATCAAAATTAATCAATCAATCAATCCATTCCCTGTCGCATGACACTATGCATCAATACCTTTACAGAGAAACTTGCATGGCTGGCTTCCTACAGTACAGGTATGCATGCACATTTTCCATTTGAATGTAACCCATCGGTAGTGATGTTTCAGTTGAAGGATAAAACAACTTTTAGAGTAAACTTAACGATATGGTCAGTGATATTGAATATCTTATGTATACATATACATGGTAACTACTAAAGTAATATTGGTTTAAAAACAAGTAGAATGGGCTGGGGAAATGGCATTTAATTTTTTCCTTACCATGTAGCCTACTTATCACACAGAATGTAAAATGAGAGTTGTATCTGTGCAGTAACGTTTTAGTAACGTTTTCTCTAGCTCTAAATACACCCGTGTTCTGTTGTCTGGAAGATGTGACGTCATCACCTGAGCACGGTTTGACTTGGAATATTTAGACTTTGCTTTTAATCATGCTGCCTATCCCTTTCGGGCTAATGAAGCCTGCCTATTGTGTGTATATATTTTATTAATGATGTAGATAACCATATTATAAAATCCATAGAATTTAATATTATGTTAGGCGGTATATGACCCTAGCTGTTGCGCCGCCAGATGCCTAGTGGCATCTATTAATCAATCAATCAATCCTATGCTACATGAATAAATGATACATAACATTGATGTAGAAACTTTTAGCTGTTTCCTGATGTACTTTTAAAAAGTAAATGAACATCTATCTGTAGGATGGTTAGCCAGCTCGGAATAACCTCAACTCAAAATTATTTTTTACATACTCCTTACATCTTCACACTCTGATTTTGTCCTAAAATGTATTAGAATCACATTTTGCAACACAATAATATGAAATATAATGTCACTATCGTTATAACAAATATATATGGTAATTAGTGCAAAAGCAGATTGCTGAAAATACATCCTCACACACTCACAGGTCTTCCCACACTGACTGCTAGTAGCTAGGGTGACTTAGGGAAGTCCATAGGCACACACCCTCTGTTGTGAGCCTTAACAAGCATATCAGGGGGCACGCAAATTTAACAATTAATCTGTCGACTTATGTCGTCACCCGTGGTTAACCTTTAATTCACGGGTGTAGAAAATTTCGACACTAGCAACAAGTCTGGAGCACGGCGAGTGCAGTATTAATAAATCCTATAGAAATAATACTATTACTACTACTATAATAATAATAATAATAATAATAATAATAATAATAATAATATTGATGACAGGAAAATAACTGTTTTCCGGGGGAATGTGAGAGAAACTCGTTAGCTGCACGCAAGGTGAATAAAACACGGTGTCTTGCCTGAGGGAGTGCCTCTACATTTATGGGTATAGAACACTAGTGCACAGAAATTTGGTCGTTCATTTATTTTCCTTTACATATGGACATTGAAAATGAATCTTGGGACACTTATTGGAGGGTGACCGATTCCTCCAATCAATGCTGTAACACAAACCCCTTCTTATATACTGAGTCTGTTTCTTGACATAGTTTAGAAAGAATCGTAAGTCATCAAATTTGCCCTCATAAATGACCCATATAAATAAACCTCAGGGTAACCAATTTTCAAAGACCAAACTTAGAGAAAAATTTCGAAGTGGTGACCGACTTTCCATACACGAGTGCTTTTTTTTCATGAATAATATCATTTCGAGAACCTAGAGGGCTATGGAGTCCTTCAAACTGCACTAGAAAACATATTCGCAATTCATATTCATATGATTTGCTACTTGCTGGTATAGCTTAGAGGATTATGATGGCCCTCAAATTAACCAACGAAAAAATAACCCATTAATGTAATTTGGCAAGCCACTTTACAAGATTTGAGAATGAAAGAAGACCGCCCAAGGCCTGGAAGATATTGTAGATCGAGGGAGGTGATAGGGAGAGGGGGAAGCAAGCATAAAGGAAATAGAAGGAAAGTAAGGACAGCTGAAGAATAATATTATTGAAAGTGATGGATTACAACGATTTGATCTGAAAATGAAAGAAGCCCAGCCAAGGCCTAAAGGACACTTAATGACTAGGGGAAAAATAATAGAGAGGTAGGACAGCAAGCACGCAAGAAGTATAAAGAAAGGAGAGAGAGAGTTAGAGCGCCACTGTACTCACGTGAAATTAAGTTCCTCCATCAAAAGTTCCAGTACGTCGCCGAAGTAACCGGTGAGGACCACTCTCTTTTCGCTGGCGGCATAGTGGGAGAAGTGGGCTCGGCTGTCCTGGTTGGAGGGAAACGAACGTGAGTGGGAGAATAAACATGAATTTATTTGTGGGGAAAAGAACGTGATGGTGGGTGTGGACAGGAAGAACTTATGTGTGGGTGTATAAAGAAAGAACGTGGGTGCGAGTGGTGAGAAAATGAGACAACGGTATGTGTGTGCATCTATGGGTGGAACGAGAGAGAAAATGAGAAGAAGATTATAAAGAGTGTAAGTCAGAGGTGTCAAGCACGCGGCACGCAGCACATTTGCTGCTGCAGTCTTATTACAGTCTGCCTGCCTTAAGTTTATATGATTAATTAATCCGGCCTTTCGTCTTTTAAAGTTATCACTTATATTGTAGATTAAAAATACAGTCGCGAGCTGATGGGATGGAGACACGAGCACACTCATCATGGGGTCGCTTCTACCTGACGAGTTATGGAGGAGTGAGAGGAAGAAGGGAGGGGCTGGTGGAGGGAGAAATGAACAAGAGAGACGCCAATACCCGTGGCTTTAGAGACGTTTTTCTGTATCTTGAGGATTTATGGTTGACTTTGGGCGAAGGGACTAATAGAGATGGAGTTCGCATTAGCAAACCTAAATATGTATTGAATTTTAGCATTGTCATCGTACTTTTAAGAGTAGGCTACTCTCATATGTATGCTAAGTATTGTTCGATATCAGCAGAACAGTAATGACATCAGATGGGATGGGTGTCTATAAAACTTGACTTATTTAATGAAATTTCTATACTCAATGATAAATGTGTTTCAACAATAATTAGTATTACACAAAATTATGAGAACAACAACTATCCATATTTTTTATGTGAAAAGAATATTCTGTGAAACGGAATTGACAATGGAATTTCTCCTACAGATTATAGGCTTATTTCTGGTGAAGTGACTAAGTGAGGGTTCGAGTCATGTGAACCACAGTTTCCTTTACACACTCACACACACACACACACACACACACTACAGGAGCTTGATCCCACACCAACTTAACACACGGGAAAAAATAGCTTGTTCTATGTTACATGTAGTGTATTATTGGATGACAAGTAAATTTCTGCCCATAACAAGGAAATCATTAACACGTAGACATAGTAGAATAAAGCGAGTTACTACTTGTAAAACATATAATAATCAGTATTGACAACCTTTGAGGTGCAGTCTCACCCCAACCTTTGAGGTGCAGTCTCACCCCAACATTCGTGGAGTGAAGACGTGTTCATGGCGCTCTGCCTGTGTTGTTGTTTGTGTTGTTGTTTGTCTTGTTTCTACGTTCTTGTTTGTGTGTTGTTGTGTCTGTGGTGTTATAGGGGTTGTTTATATTTTCTATCTCGTTTTTTGTGTGGTTTTGCTGTTTGTGGTATTGTTGTTGGTGGTTTATTTGTTTTATTGTGGTTCTGTGTGTGTATGTTCGTGTGTTCGTGTGTGTTCAGTTGTTCGCTTCCCATCTAGGCATTGCCTGGCCTGATGGAGAGCGCGGATTCGGATGTGGCTTCCTGCCTGGAGGCCGACTTGGCCATGTCGGAGGAGGATGAGTCTCCTATCGAGGATCACTGGCCTGAGCTGCCTTCTCGCAACCCTCCCCTCTCTCCTCGGTCACTCCGAAGCTCAGGTTGCAGCCTTCCACCTCCTCAACCTCTACCAAGCTACCCGTTGATGCCTCGTCCGACTCTTTGCAGGATTCCGATGGTGTGGACTGTTTGCCTCCGGCTGCCAAGACTGCCAAGGGTGCTTCATCTGTGCATGACGTACCTTCTCTGCCTCAACTTGGTGTTTCTTCCTTGTATACCAACTCCTTGCCCTCGTCCAACCTTCCTGCTTTTGCCCCAAGAAATGCCTATGTCAAGCTCTCTTTCTCTGGGAACCCATCTACGGACACAAAGTTGCGTTGGTTGTCTGATGTCAACAGGGCCTTCCAGCTGCAGCGTGAACTGGCTGAAGTGAAGATGGCTGCTGTCACCTCCCGGTTTGTCTACATCTCTAGGAAGCATCAGGATATCATTGATAGAGTGAAGGCTGGTGAATTTTTGTCTCTGCCTCTCATTCTTGAAGACTCACCCGAGAGGCCTCGTAAGTTCCCCAGCTACATCCTAACAAGTTTTCCTATTGATGTTGACCCGAAACTTGCTAAGGGATACCCTGGTGTGTACTTTGCCCGTCGTAATTTCCAAGATGGTTCCCCATTAGCCGTATTGTTGTTGTCTGGAGTCAACCTGATCCACCTCCAAATGTGATTTCCTTTGATTTCCTCCCTTGTCTTCCACCGTGTGAGGTGAGGAAACTTCATAATGACCAGCCTTGGTGCTACAGGTGCTGGGGAGTTGGGCATATCTCCCGGTACTGTTCTGCCAGGCCGAAGTGTGCATGGTGTGCGGCCGACCATGATTCCAAGACGTGTCCTGTCAGGGGCGAACCATCACGTCCCGCTGCCTCCACCTCTGAGCCTTCACCTCCTGAGGATACGTCTCGATGGAAGTGTCCACGATGCCTTCAGCCAGGGGTTAACGTGTGTCATGGATGTACTCGACGTCAGGTCCAGGCTCGTGTCACTACTATTGCTCCACCTCCACCACCGCCACCACCACCACCTTCCCAGTCTGCTCCTCCTACCAACCCTGGCTCACCTCCAGACCTGGCCCTCCGCAAGTCTGTTGCTACCCTCATGGTACGATGTACGGCTCTCGAGAACCGCTTTTTTGCCCTTGAAGCCAGGATTGATGGGCTAGTTGCCACGCAGGCTGCCAATGACTCCAAACTCTCCACCTTGGTCGAGGCTTGCAGGCCATCATCTCAACTGTCACTACCCTTACCGAAAAGATGGATACTGTTGCATCTCACCTTAAAAAGCTTTTCGAGTCAGTCCCTTCTCCTGGTCCATCTTCTTCTCCAGGTCGCTCATCTGCCCCCACTCACCGGACTTCTACCTCCAAATACAGAGTTCGCTAGTGATTGCTGGCTGGATGTCATCTCCTGGAATGTATGTGGTATCACCAGTTGTGCTAAGCTCACTCAACTCAAGGCCTATGTTTTTCGTCATCATCCCAGTGTTATTTTTCTCCAGGAAGCATTTCCAGGACGGCCGCTCGCTGCTGGGCAAGCTCCTCCCCTCTCAGGTTATGTGCCATATGTTCATCTGGTAAGGAATGGTCTCCTGACTTACATACATAGCTCCTTGCCACATCGCCTGCTCCATACCTCCACTGATCCTGACATGACCTTTCAGCTATTTGAGGTCCTACATGGGAATGTAGTACTACAACAATGTAATGTCTATTCTGCCCCAGCTAGACTCACTCTTGAGGCTCTTCCTTCTCCAACAGTGCGTGGTATGGTTTATATGGGAGATTTTAATGCTTGGCATTCTGATTTGGGTGATGGTTCAGACTCTTTTAATCGTAATGGTGTTCGTCTCCTTTCATACATCCGCAAGCATCATCTGACATGCTGGGACACTGGCGGTGCCACTCATTGCCGGGGAGGTACTCTGTATTACATCCTCTCATCTGGCCTGATAGCATCTCGAGTCCTGTGCTCCTCCGTGCCAGACTTATTCTCTGATCACACCGCTCTTCGGTTTCATTATTCTCTAACTGCTGGGTCAAGTGCTTCAGCCACTCGTTTGCGTATTGCTGTGCCCCCTAAATATTGCTCGACTTACATCTTATTTATGGCCCATGTATTCCCTACATTTGACATATCATCAGCTGAACAGTTGTACTCTGATCTTGTATCTGCTACTCATGACTTTTATAGGCTATACGTCTCCCGGCCACACCTTCAGCATCGCCATACTGCCCTCTCCTAGACGCTGGATGCACGTATACAGGAGGCAAAGGAGGAGGCTGAACGTGATGGCCTATTGTTTCAAGCCAACCCAACCCCTGACCATCGTTACAAGATGTCTAGGGACGCTTTAGTTGCCCTGCAGGAGTGTGCTCACACTGAGTCTTGGCAGCAGTTCACGGACAACATCAACCAGCAAACAAGTGTGGCTTCTATGTGGCACCTCATCCGTCGGGTTGTTAAAAAGACACCGGCCACTGCTCGTCATCACACTCCCGCCGACTATGCCCAACAACTTGTCGATGCCTGGTCAAAACAATCTACCTCAGCCAGTCTACCCATCCACATACAAGATGCACTCACTTCCCGTGCTGCTGTCCATCGGCTACTTCTAATGTCTGCTCTGTTGCAAGATGATGACGATGATGCAGAGGAGATAACTGAGGAGGAGTTGCGATGTTCTCTCTCTCGGGGTAGAGCTTCTTCCCCTGGTGATGATGGTATTACTTATGCTGTGCTGCACCTACTTCAACAAGTTCCTGGGAACCCTCTACTTCGACTGTACATCTTTGTCTTCGTGATGGTTGTGTACCACGAGCCTGGACCAGCAGCACAATAATACCCATCCCTAAACCCGGCACTGCGAAGTTCAGGCCTATTTCCCTGTCTTCCTGTTTTTGTAAAGTTATGGAGAGAATCTTACTCAATCGTCTCATGTACAGACTGCAAAATCGCCTTTCTCCATGGCTGTTTGGTTTCCTTCCCCAGCGGAGCACACACCACTGCCTAGTCGACCTGTACACTCGCCTTAACAGGGACAGTGTGGTGGCCTTCATTGACCTTCGAAGTGCCTTCGATGTTGCTAATAGAGACGTCATTTTGGATCAACTGGTTGACTTTGGGATAAAGGGTAATCTATTACGGTGGATTCGGGGCTACCTGAGTAACAGGACCTCCCGTGTGTTTTTCAGTGGTGCGCTCAGTCCTTTGCGCAGTTTTCATCTTGGTACGCCTCAAGGGGGTGTTCTCAGCCCATTGTTATTTAATATTCTGTTGCATCGGCTGCTCACTTCTCTCCCTGATATACCTGGAACTACAATTATGTGCTATGCTGATGATATCTGTGTTCATTCTACCTCACCAAGGGATCTCCAGCGGTTTCTTGACTCCTCAGTGTCCTCCTCTCACTGTGGCAATATTGTCTCCCCAGATAAGAGCAGAATATTCACCTGCCGCCTTCCTCAAGCTCAGCCAGTGTTCACCATTGGAGGGACTGTCCCATGTGTTCCCAGTACTACTACATTGGTGCGCCAGTCAATATTTGGCCAATTGTCCCTGCCAGACCTCAAGACCATCCCATTGTCCAGGACTTATTGGGTCGTCTGCAGCGCCGACTTACGCCACTTCAATGGCTATCTAACAACTCCTTGGGCATCTCCATCCCAGTAGCCAAGACCATCTATATTGCTTTTATCCGTTCAGTTGTTGATTACCTCTCCCCTTCTCTGATTCAACTTCCCAGGGCTACTCTTGAAACTTTAGAAAAATTTCAGAATAGAGCAATGAGAATAATTCTCGGTTGTCCAATGTCGACCAGGATAGTGAATATGCAGCGTGAGTTGCGTCTTGCCCCGTTAGTGGAGAGAATTTATTCTTATGTTACTTGCTTCACTGTCAAGTGCCTCCATTTCCCACATCTTTCACCCCATTACTCTCAGTTAGTCAGGACTTCTCTTAGACCAAACTACCCGGTCCCTCCCATACTGCCTGCTGGACGTACTCTTATAAGGTCTGTTTCCTCTGTGCTCCGTGGTCTTAATATAGATATAATGGTTGCAGACGTCCCCCCAGGGCCCCCTCCATGGATGCTACCAACACCTGATGTGAGTTTTACACCTACTTCCAAGTCGGAGCTGCCTTCTCTACAGCGGCAGTTGGCTCTGGAACACATAGAAACAGTGACTTCCTCCATCACAGATCCATACTGCCTCTACACTGATGGCTCATTGCAAGTGGATGGTGCAGCAGGTTGTGCTGTTTTCTCGCCTGACCTGGAGTCACTTCCAGGGGGCTGGGTTGGCCGTCGTCTCTGTAACCACTCTAGTTCAACATTGTGTGAATTGTATGCCATTCTGGATGCTGTTAGTCTTGTTTGTCAACGTGGAGTGAATGCTGCCATTTTTTGTGACTCCAAACCTGCCCTTCATTCCCTCTCTAGTGTTCAGCCCACACACTCTACTTTTATTCAGAAGATTTTATCGTTTTTGGCCTTATTGCGTCATCGTAACTTGACTGTCAAGTTTTTATGGGTGCCATCCCATGTAGGTTTACGTCACAATTGTACAGTTGACAGACTCGCAAAGGAAGCCTGCTATCTGCCTCCTCGTGGTGCTAGACGTCCTCTCTTCCTGACATGTTACCTCTCTAAAATCCGCTCCGCCGCTCTCCTCCCTGTCTGCCATCACAAATATTCCTACCGTCGTCGAGGCCTCATGGTTCGGAGGCACAATGTAGTCTCTGCTCGTTTGAGGCTTGGCTATCAGCCACCGTGGCAGGTTGCTGGGATGCAGGGTGAGCCTCCCTTCACTGAGTGTTGCTTGTGTCGAGCACCTCGTGCTAACACTATAGAGCACTATTGCCTAGCCTGCCCCACTGTCCGACACTTGCTGCCCCATGGCCTGCCACTTGATGTGGTTTGTCGACACCTGCTGAACCATCAGGTTCTGGAGGAACTTCTGGTGCGCCACCCTCGTTTTGGTGGATTTAAGTAGGTCATGATGTAAATATTTGTCTGTATGCTTGTGCTTCTTTCTGTTATGTTTTCGTGATGTGTGTGTGTGTGTGGTCATTGGGTTCTCGTGAGTCCCGCCTACCCTTGTGTACTGTTGTCTGCCTATTGACTGACGCTACGGCGCAATTAATAAAAAAAAACAAAAAAACTTTGAGGTTGCAGCCTTCATGGCAAAGTTAGTGAGACTCAAAGAGTTATTACATGTCCAACAAGGTGTTCGAGATACTATGGGTCGATTCCACAGTCTTTCGTTGTGGTTTGTAAGCACGCAAACAAAAGAATGTTATCCGTTTAAAAGACTTATGGGTGAATTATTTAATGAGTTGGGTGAGTAAACTATGCAGTGATCATTATTATCTAATTGTTTGATAGATTTTGTAAATGTAGATACTCAGCTTTTGGAAAATAATGAAGCCTTACGATTGTGGTTGGTTGTGAAGCTAGCAAACGAATACCCTTAATTATTATTGTTGGCAATTTATCAAATGGTCCATCCAATGCATGCTGAGGGGCCAGCAGAACTGTAACATTATTCTCCCGACAAAGAGAATAATATTTAATGTTTGATACCTCTGATTCATCCATGTTTAATAGAAACCGTGGATTTGCGATAAACTTTAAGGTGGTAATTCTTTTTTGTTACATAGGAGTGCCTTGATTCCTCCAAAGTATGCTAGGAAACAAGACCAGAAGAGCGAAAATAATGATGTTCTGTTGCTTGGAATAGCTTGGAGGATTCAGTTGCTCCAGATTTACCAACACAAAACTTTCCCCTTAACTTAATCATTTGGTATTGGAATAATTAATGTATGTTATGTTGCGATGGATAATATGTTTTATTACTTGAAACTTTTAAGCTAACTATCACAATAGTAAGTTAATGTTACGAAATATCAGTTATATATCCAACTCGAAAACATTATTTAGTTATTACATATCCCTATGTCCGTCTAACTCGTATACACAACTAATTCAATTCATCCTGCCATATCTTCACTTGCGTCGCTCATACAGGGTCGATTCCACAGTGGTTGGTAGTGGTTTGTAAGCACGAAAACAAAAGAATGTTAGCCGTGTAAATGACTTATGGCTGAATTATTTAATGAATTTGGTGAGTAAACTATACAGTGGTCATCATTATCTAACTGTTGCATAGATTTTGTGAATGTGGATACTCAGTTTTTGGAAAATAATGAAGCCTTAAAATTGTGGTTGGTTGGGAAGCTAACAAACCAATACCACTGTGGAATCGACGCACAGGCATCCCCAACCAATAAATTTTTTCCTTCCCGTCTCTCCCTCCCACCAGTGAATGCTTCGAATGAAACTTTCAGTGGATGGTGCGATAGTTCTATACCAGTCAGAAGTGCAACACTCCACCAGCCCCTCCACAACCTCCTCCCGTCTATCTCTCTCTCTCGTCAGATAGAAACGACCCCATGATGAGTGAGCTCTTGTCTCCATCCCATCAGCTCACGACTGTACATACCTTTCTTTATTACTTTTATTATATTTAATATTATTATTATCATCATTATTATTATTATTATATTACTCCCTTAATAAGTGGTATCAATCTGCTCATAATTATCTGGCTCGCGTACTGTAAACTCTGATGAAATGTGGCCCGCTGGGGTAAATGAGTTGGACAACCCTGGTGTAAGTGTATGATGAAGATGACAAATGGGGTGAAAGAGTGCGAGTGGACAAAGTGAGTAATTCTGTGTGTGTACAAGTGAGGTCTGATAATGCACGATGGTGATGAATGGCTGCCATTAATCACCTGGCAGGACATACCTGTTACTTCCCCTTATGAGGTTATGTTATGGATTTTGTTTGTTTGTATGAAGGAATGCGATAAATGCTATGAGTGAAATTTCATAAAAATTTTGCTTAAGGTCGAAAGTGAAGTGATGGTGGTTCTGCTTACAGAATTGTATATCTCTTGTGGACGATGCTTCGTCTCGTACTGAATTTAAGTAAATAGTTTTGGGATAGACGGTCTTGGTGGAGGTTTGCTGTCTCCGAACGCTCTTGTATTCTTCATCATCAACAACAACCCATTTTCCTCTTTTCAAGAGGTGAGGAGGCTCCAGCGCCAGTGCAGGACCCCCGACATGCAAGTGGTCCTTCTCAGAGGCTATTTGAACCTTTGGTGGGGTCATGGTTAGAGAGTGGGGCCACAACCCTCACTCTCCCCCGCATCGTAGGGGATATGAGACTGATTGCACCATACCAAGAATGGTGGGCAATGGGGACCCCACTTCCCTACGCCAACTTCCTTACGCTCTTGTAGTACCTTTAGTAATCTTATTCTTCCTATGTTTTGTCCATAAGACTAACTACCAAGATATATTCAAATTGGAAGAAAGGTCTACTGATTATATAACTCGGCATTAATTGGAACAGTTAACAAAATTTCACGTAAATGTAAATACTGTTTCTTGAACAAAAATTACTGTACTGGACTCGAGGTCACATTACTTTCTAGTGCGAGCGAACATTAGTAAGATTAGCTAGAATTATGTAAACTTTGGTCTGTTTTGTTAGGATGGAGAAATCCTTTGCGTCCAGCATAATGATTTAATGTTTATAGTTTTAGCTCCAGAAGAATGTATTATGCTAGAGGACAGCTACAGATTCCAATTTTTAAATATCCCCCATAAACTCTCACATCGTCTGGAGTGTCATTTGCATTTTAATATGACTGTTGATTTAAAGATAAAACAAGACTTCCTTCCGCTTGGAAGGCACTGTAAGGCGAGAGAGAAGGCGACAGAAAGGTGAAAGAGCAAGCACGAAAGAAATAGAGGGAAATGAGCTACACTTGATTTATAATGATGCATCCAAACCAATTTGCTAAAGGGGTACGTTTGTTGTTGGTGTTTGGGAGTCTACGTAGTCCTCCAAACACTGCCATAAAATAAATCTCTTACTCGTACATGAGGTAGTTTAATTTTGGATAATGTGGAGGAACTTGTATCCTCCCAATTTTACCACAATAAATAATGCTCTTAATTTTAACTGAAGTAAATATTTGTCAGGTTTATTGAATTTTGGTTGGTATTACACATAAATGAGATTCCTTGTAGTTAATTTAGGTTTGAGTGGGTCCTGTCACAGCACAGCAACATAAAAGAAAGTGAGTGCAAGAAAGAGTACTCGTACTCTTCAGACGATAGAGCAATGGACCATCCTCTACACATTGTTTTGAAAGTCTTATGTAATGGGAAAGCCGATAATAATTGATAAGGAATATAAGGAATAATAATCCATATCCATATCCCAATTCACTAAAAATTTATTAATTTGTTGTCAATCACCAGGCCTAACTTGAGCAAATATTTAATATAAATCCTACTATAACTTTTCTCTTAATTCTGCCAACAAATGTCACATGGACAAACACACAAGCAAGAAAACAAAGAAACCACGGTAGGCGGTATATCTCATCATAACATTCCTGTATCACCGGTTCACCTATGTGCAATGTCTTTCTTGCATTTTGGGTGAGTCGTATGAGTTGGGTTGTCCTGGTTCAGAGGAAATGCTGTTCCGAAGGCGGATGAGTCCACCTTTGTGGTGGACCAACGGCATCCCTGAGAGGAGGCTTAGAGTTGAAGCAATAGTCACAAACTCGATCTTCCTCCAACTCTCTCTATTCTTTCTTCATCATTTTCCCGCCAATCGTATGTTGTCTTGGCAGGGCTATGGGACTAGTTGGAGGTGGCGGCTTCATTACAATCGATACTGACCCTCTACTATTATTTGTCTCTGAATTATGAATCCAAAATACTAGTCTATGGATTTTCTCAATCTGCTTCTTTTTTTTTTTTTTTTTTTTTTTTTTTGCCTAAAACTTAAGTTTCCGGATGTTGAGTTGAACCCGGGTCCGAGGCGTTCTCCTCGGTGCTACAGAGTACTTTACTTGAATGTTCATGGTTTATCTGGTAATTTTGCTGATTTGACTGTGGCGGCCCCCCATTATGATGTGCTGTTATGCTCAGAGACCCTAGTCTCTGACAGGCGTCATCAGTCGGAATTACGGATTCCTGGTTTGGGTGGACCTGTTCTGCTGTATGGTGGGGAGTTGCTGTGGTCTCGAGGGTTAGCCGCTTACGTTAGAGAAGGTTTTGGTTGTTTTAGACAGAACAAATTTGAATGTCGTTGCTGAGAGATGATGTATCGGAACCCAGATCTGGAGGATGGTATGTATTATTGTTTGTTAACATCAATGGCTAGGGTGCAAGCAGAGGACATGCGTGTGTTTTTGTCTTTATGGGTGAACTCAATGTGCACCATGAGGAATGGCTAAGGTCCTCAACAACGATTCATCATGGTGTTGGTGCTTTGGATTTTTCATTGGTCTCTGGTTGTGACCAATTGGTTGTTGGCCCAACCCATGTGAGAGGTGGAACCTTTGACCTGGTGATGACTGATAATCTGAATTTGGTGGCAGTAGCTGTGGTTGCACCAACTGGACGTTCAGATCATTCTTCTCTCTATGTGAAAGTTTCCACTGCCCAATCAGTTCCGAACCTGTGTGTGAGGAGGGAAGTGCCTCTGAAAAATCATGCTAATTGGGATGTAGTTTGTGGTGCTGTGCATAGGTTTCCATGCCATGTCATGCATGTTGCTGATAATCCAGTAGAGTTTGTGTTGCTGCATCAGCATTTGTCTGAAGTTATTGATCAATATGTGTCTCAGAAGATCATTCGTGTGCGCAATAGTGATAAACCTTGGTTTACTGATGAGTGTAGGGTCGCATTTGATCTTAAGGAGGGTGCCTATCGTAGGTGGACTCGTGATCATTGCAGAGCAAAGTGGGATGAGTTTATGGCTAATGGTGTCTATGCAGAGGCAGAGCAACGGTTCAATATTGGAGCCAGGGATGTGTTGCTGAATGCTCGGAGCCCACATAAATAGTGGTCTACATTGAAGAGTGCTGTATTTGGGTCTGACTCTTCTCTCCCCCCCCTTGGTTGGTGACGGTGGTAGACTGGTGTATGAGCCCGGTGTTAAGGCTGCATTGCTTGCAGCTCACTTTGATAGCAAGCAGTCTAAGGAGTCTGAAGAGTTGCCCTCCACATGTCACCCCTGTCCTTGTTTCTCCTCATTTGCCTTAAAGTCAAAGGAAGTTAAAAGACTCTTGTGGTGGTATTGACCCCTTGGGAGTGTTTCCTCTGTTCTTTAAACAGACGGCTGATGTCCTAGCTCCCCGCCTCAGTGTTGTCTTCAGGAGACTACTTCGTCTTGGTAGTTTTCCTAAATGTTGGAGGTCTGCTAATGTTACTCCAATTCCCAAGGGCCCTCCTACATCTTCAGTTGGCGATTACAGGCTGATTTCCATCACTCCTGTGTTGTCTAAGGTGTTTGAGAGGCTGGTGGCTGAGCATTTAAGTAACTTCATGGAAAGTAATGGTCTATTCCCACCCTCGCAGTTTGCATATCGAAGTGGCCTTGGCACGTGTGATGCACTTCTGTGTGTCTCTCCTGTACTGCAGAATGCTTTGGAATTGGGTCGTGAGGCTAGACTGGTGCAACTTGACTTTTCTGCCGCGTTTGATAGGGAAAACCATCTGGGTATCCTCTACAGAATTCGCTCTGTTGGTGTTGGCCGGTCAGTCCTGTCTGTCTTGTCGCAATTCCTCACTGCTTGATCCCAGTATGTTGTTGTGGATGGTGGGCAGAGTGAAAGAGTGGAATTAGTATCTGGGATGCCCCAAGGTAGTGTCTTAGGGCCGTTGTTGTTCCTACTGTATACCTCTGAACTCTTTAACATCTTGGAAAATGACCTGTATGGTTATGCAGATGAAACCACTCTTATTGCTGCTGTGCCGGTGTAGACGTTTGAAAACACTCCCCCTAAACAGGACTCCCGGAGTCTCTTGAAACTAGTTTTAAAGCACTCCCCAGTTTATTGAAACTAGTTCAATAGCACTCCCCAGTCAACTGAAACTGGTTTCATATGACTCCCCATCAGGTTGAAATGACTCCCAGTATTGGATGCTCTAGAAAATGTTTTATTTATGTTGAAAAAAGAAAAAAATATACGAACACTGACGTCTTTACTGTTTTTTTAGTCATTCGGCAGTACAGACGAATAACTACATTAAAATGGGTGTTTGCTTTATTTTCTAGGTACACTGACTCCTCTACTACCTCTTCGCCATTCGGCCTGTGTATATGCCATGTGAGCTTCGGACCATACTTTGCCCACACACAAACATTAACATTAAACATGTTAGCTGCTGCTAATATTTCTGTTGTTGTTCCCCACACTTTATCGTTACGCATTGATTCTGCTTGGATGTTTTCAGTGCAGGCAATAAAATCACAGATCAAGCTCCTAACAACGGCGTGTTGGTCCTCTTCTCCAGTTATGGCGAATGATAATGCTCGGAAATGACAATTTCCGTCACCTTCAATTTCTTTAACAGTATGAGGTTCGCTGGTATTTTTGAAGGTTTTGTTTATTTTTCCGGATGGACCTGACTTTTTCTTGAATACGAGACGCCCACCAGAGTTGTTGCAGATCGCTCGCTGTATTGCAACCGTCAATGGAGAGAACTTGTAGGAAATCTCCTCTTGCTTGACCCCGACGATCTGAACATCTGGAGATGGCGTAACTGACGGAGCTTCTGGAATGTATTCGAAGAAGGGCTTCAGGTTGCATCCGTTTACTTTCGTCTTGAGGGTGACTTTCGTGGATGCATTAATGAGACAATAGAGCCCTTTCTCGCAAACTTGAGCTACCTCGTATGGACCATCCCATGGATCAGTTTGCTTCCCTCCTTTTCTGTCAGCTCTGCGAAGGTTGTAACGCAACACCTTGTCACCCACGATAAAATTCTTTTGCTTGTACAGCCTCTTTGCAAAATCAGCTTGCTGTTTTGCATGAGCTTGCTCAATGTTGGCATCAGCTTTCTTGAAGACAACATCCTGTAATATTTCTAGCTTTGAGAGTGTTGCATGAAAGTCAGATTCCTCAAATTCATGTAAACATGCCAAGGTTAACTTCTCTTTAATAATAAATAAATAGTAGCATTTTTACCTATACAAAAAATTAAAAAACTCAAACTCACGTTGGCAGTGAACATAGGTCTACGCCAATTTGGTACATGTTTTGAGGCTTTATTGGGATACTGTGTAGTTTCGGGTCCACTTTCCTGAACACAGTGCTCGCTTTCTGGCACCGCAGGCAAGTTTTAATGGTTTCAACCACATCTGATGTCACGTTGCGCCACCAATATCTTTGCATTATGCGATCGATGACCTTATCCCTGTCTACATGACCTCCCAAAGCAACAGATTCGTCGCTGTCACCAGCTCCTCGGTGACTGGCCAGCACAATGTCGAGCTGCTATTGTCGATCCTTAATGACCCGAAGAAAGCGAACTTCTGCAATCATAGGTCGCCAAAATGAATTTAAATTTATTCTTGTAAGGTTCGGGAAGGGCTGGACTTTATTTTTTTCAAGAGTAAACTCAATATGATTGGACCCCTAAGTTTTAGTTAGGGTCAGATTAGGGGTTTTTAATGGTATTAATGTCAAGTTAAAATATATATACGAGTATACATACGTCTTAATTAGAAACAATTACCACTAAACTACAGAAAAGTAGTACAATAAATTCGAACTATTACTTAATTCCCCATATTGCTTTTCGTTTCTACACAGACTACTCACCAGTCATATCTCTCCTGTTTGGCTTATGGACAAATTTTAGACACTCGTCTTGTATAACGAATGCCCGACATTTCCTCCGAAAATTTGCTTTTTTCCCCTTATCATTTCTAACATGCACTGGATACTTATTTGTCTGCAAAAACTCTTCCACCTCGTCCATCTCAGTAGCGAACTCCATGGTAGCACTAGACACACTGACAACAATCTAAAACGTACCTTGGTAAGTTTTCATCGACGCTTCATTTCAAACTAGTTTCATGCGACTGTGGAGTCATTCTAAACTAGGTTCATTCGACTGTGGAGTCATTTCAAACGGGTGGGGAGTCATCTGAAACTAGTTTCAAGTGACGGGGAGTTAACTGAACCTAGTTTCATCTGACTGAGGGAGTCTTCTGAAACAGGGAGTACTTTGAAACTGTTACACCGGCTCTTGGTGCCAGGATTTCTGTTGCTCAGTCATTGGATCATGACCTGGTTAAGATTAATGATTGGTGCAGGTTGTGGGGAATGAGGTTGAGTGCTGGCAAGACTAAGGCAATGGTCGTCTCTAGGTCTCACACGGTGTACCCTTTATCGCCACCCTTGATTCTTGATGGGACTGCCTTGGAGAGGTCTGAGAATTTGGTTATTCTGGGAGTTACATTTGATGCCGAGCTGACTTTTCAGAAGCATGTGCGGTCAATCTCGAGGTCTGTCTCCCAAAAGTTGGGTATAATGCGTAGAGCTTGGCGTGTGTTCGGAGATCACTCATTGTTATTGCTGTGTTTTAACTCCTTTGTGTTGCCTTTGTTGAAATACTGTTCTCCAGTATGGTGTTCAGCAGCTGACTGCCATCTCAAGTTGCTGGATAGGATTGTTTCTAATGCTAATTTTCTTACCGGCGGTTCACTTGATTGTAATTTGAGTCACCGTCGTTCTGTTGCATCAATTTGCATGCTCTTCAAGATCAGAAGTAATGTGCTGCATCCTCTTAACTCGTCTCTGCCACCTCTGTATGTTCCAGCTCGTGTCACTCGTGGTGAATTGGACTCCCATAGGTTTGCTTACGTATTGCCGCGCTGTAGAACCTGTCAGTACAGTCGACCGTTTGTCCCGGTGTCTCTGTAGAATGGCCTTGGTGAATCTGTCTTTGATGGCGTAGGACTGGCTGGCTTCAAGAGTAGGGCTAATATGTTTTTATTAAGCTAACTGCTCAATTTCTTTCTCTAAGCTGTCTTCTTTTCTTCAGGTTGGATTCATGGGGCTGGGGTCCTCGGATTGATAGAATGCATACATTCTCTCCCAGTTTTGTGTCTCTGGTCTATTATAATAATAATAATAACAAATCGCATAACTTCTCCGAAAGAAAAACTGCACCACGTTGACCAATGTTCAGCAAACTGTGGTAAATGAAGGAAATTGAGTATGGGGAACATAACTAAGTTCTTAAGTATGAATGAATATCAGTTTTCTTGTGAGAATAAAAGAAGACCACCCTAGGCCTGGAAGACCCTTTAGGACGAGGCAGAACTATACAGAGAGTAGGGAGAACAAATGCGAAGGAAGTGCAAGAATATTCCTTTGACATAATAAAACAGTAGGGAATCTTCGTCAATAAAGGCCCCTCATAGGGTATTTTCTTAATCAGTATTATCATATCCATTCATTGCTATAAATATTATGTCAATGAATTTCCTTTAAGCAGCAATTGTAAATTATAAAGACAGGTTAAACTACAGTTTAATGTATTCAAAACATGTATTTTCGAGAAACAAGAATGCAGCACTAATATATATACAGGTTGCTTCAAAACTCTACCGACAAAATTAAAAGGTGAATTCATAACATGAAATTGAAAATATTTTCTGTATGATCATATTGCTCTGTATATTAATAGAAATTGAATATTGAAGTTAAATAGCTTACATATCTTAAACATCTAAAGCCATTGCTATCACATTATGATCGAATCAGATCGATAGACATACCATTTAAAACCTCGAAGCCTCGAGAGCAGATCAATGCCGAGGGATTAGCTGGAGTCCCTGTAGTCCCGTAAGTGTGATATTGTTCAGGGGGCGGATGCACGAAAGACCTTAGCGGCCGTTAAGCTACCTTAGCCGCCATTTTTGCCCTTAACTCACTATGGTGGTATGCACGAAACACCTTAGCGGCAATTGTGGCGGCCATCTTTAACCTTACGGCTAAGGGTGGTCGAGAGCACCCTTTAGACGACCGTAGGGTTGAGTAGTGGAGCGTTGTGCTGCCGACCTGCCCAAATTATCGTACAGTAATACCGAAATTATATGGTACTTTCCTCAAAATTATGGTACGCTGTGCACATCAATTATGGTATGATTATTTTACTGTGCTAATCTTTACTAATAAACAAATTTTTAATAACCAAGTTATATTATAGGCCTACTATAAAAGAGGAAATTCACACAGGTTAAAAATGCGTTTATTTGTTATTATTTTTAAATTATATCCTTGAATAGATGCTCTTTTCTTACCATAATTAGTTATTTTGTATGTTCCGACATTGTATTGGTCTACTACAACTACCACCATTGTCCTACCACAACAACAAACATTACACAGGGAATGGTAAGTTTGGAAAATCATCTAAAAGGGAATCTTCACAACCACATTCACTACTACCACAACTACAACCTTCACATAAATAGAGAAGAAAAGTAGACAGTAAGAGAGGAAGTAAGGTGGTCAGAAATCTCTGCATACTCTGGTTGTAATAGCTAAATGAAGTCGGCAAATTCAAAGTTTCTCAATCCTCCAACTATAGCCTACATACTAAATCAACGTGTATTCTGGTGTGATGTGGACGAATGGTAGCCACCAGCAAATGTATTCTCTTTTTTTCCATTCAGTTATCATAATCATGAGTTCTTCATCAGCTGCATTATAATTTGCAATCTTGCAAGCTTAGCAGGAGGCTCTTCTGCCATATCAAGTAATTAAATGCCAAAATATATATATATATATATATATATATATATATATATATATATATATATATATATATATATATATATATATATATATATATATATATATATATATATATATATATATATATGCTAATAAATCAATTGGGGCATGTGATCCATGAATATGCGTAAATCCATAAGGAAGGAAAAATAAACATGGAGTCCCAAGCGCTTTCGTGTTTTTACATCTTCAGGGGATATACGGAATGTAAAAGAATGGTTGCCGAGAGACACCTTATATACCGATACATTTAATAACTAACTGGCAACCTGAAGGTGTTGCCACTACGAGTTCAAAGCAATACACACCCATATGGTGCTACAAGGATTTACCTGACACAACCCTCATCAAACCTGACATGACCTCTAAACCAAAGATTATCCTCAGTCATTAAGGAATAGCAGTTGGACTTATCTTATTAACAATTTTGTCAATGATGAAACTATCCAATTTGTACATACCATTGTTTAAGTTTATATTAATATTTTCTGTGTGTTTAAACAAACTTGACTCAATGATGTTTCTATTTACTGATGATTTACAAGACATGATTGACGAAGCATTATCTTGTTAGCTCCATAGGTGTCATGCCGATATATTATGTGGAGGGCTTCACAGTTCCCTCGTTTGCATGTAAACCTATATACGACATGCGACTGTTGTAGCTTCTCTTTTCCGTTCCTGTGGCTGTTTCTGAGTAGGAGGTGGCTAGTCTTCTTGTTTTTGTAATAGAAGATCAGGTCGAGTTTCTTTTCAGGGTTTGTCGTGGATAGCCTACGTTTCTCTTGACAATTTGTGATATGATCCTTTCTTCTTCCTTGTATGCTGTAGTAAAGTGTGAGAGGTAGTATAGCTTAATTTCTTGTCTCTTCTCCTCGTCTTGGCCTTGTTTGTGGTAGTAGTCTAAAATCTTCTTCGTTTGTTGGTTGAGTGTCCTCCTCTGTTTCGGAGTCCAGTTGGGAAGGCTCAGGTGGTGGTGGTGGTGATGCCTTCCCACTGTTCACCCGGTTAAATGGGCGAGACAGCATTAACCGGCGACAGGGGTGGGCCAGAGGTGATTGTGGTGGTGTTTCCTCTCTGCTCCTCCTCCGTCGTGCAGGCTTCCTACATACCTGATGGTGGTGGTGGTTGTAATGGTGGTGAGTGGTTTGTAGATCAGGAGAAATGGCTATTGATTGCAAGTCATTTCTCCTGAAGATGCACTCTAAATACTCTCCACTTGGTCTGAGCAAAAGGAGGAGAGGGAGGGGAAGGAATTGGATGGGTGGGTGAGTTACACAGGTCCCCGAGAGAATGGTCTTGAGGGGTGAGTCATGGTGGCTGGAGGGAGAGGGAGTTTAGGTTACACTCACTAGCCAAAACAGCCCAAAGACAGTGTCACTATCCAGAATCTGATAGATCTAGCCCAGGCCTTTGCAGTGGTACCAATGACATGGCTGTATATAGCGCATGCTGTTTTTTATAGCTCGCACGAGGTCGTGGATCATCAGCTTGGACGGACAGTTTTTTCAACGCTCCGAGCGTGGTCCATCGATCAAAAGGGATTAACCCTAAAACCGTTGGTGACAAGAATTTTCGACACCAGCACAAGTGTGAACTCTGAGGGTGACGAGAATTTTCGACAATGCAGTTTTTTAAATTGCGTGTTCCCTGAGATGGTTTTCTCTGCTGGTAACACTACGTATGAGACTCCCCAGAGTCTAACCAGCCACTTCCAATCAGTGCTACAACAGCAGTGATCGAGTGAGGACATATTTTAATCACTCCTCTTTTCCTGTATTTACCATATATGTACTGTCAGCAAAAAAAGTATCAACACCACCCTTACATTGAAATTAAAATTTTTTGCCTGGTAAGGTTGGTACTCTTGATGTGTGGATCCCGGACAGGGGAGTGTGGCTTAGGCTTGCCATATTTGAAATCTGCCTCATTACACAACTCCAAATTTTATTACCAAACTGCACTTTCCATTTCCAAATTATTAAAGCAAGAGTAATATATATATATATACAGTCAGCGTCAAACGAAACGCGAACTCTGAGCGGTGTGAGCGTCATTTTGCAATTATAAAAATCCAACTGTCACTCTGTTTGAAATATGTGCCAGAAGAAATTGAATACATGGCAACTTCGGTATACTCCTCGGACACAGCCTCCTCGCATGACTAACGGTTTTTCGGTTCAGTGTGTGACTTATTAGCAGAGAGGGGGGAGGGGGGTTATCTCTTGATTCTTTTGTTGGATATCTTGACATTGTGTCCTCTCAATTTAATGCTCTGTTGTGTCTTTGCGTTATGTGTGCCAAACATACGAGTCAAGATGATATAATACGTGTCACAGAGCTTCATAAAATTGGTAAAACAAATCATGAAATAGGCCGTATAACAGGCACGCCTAAGAAAATAGAGAGTGTAGTTTTGAAAAAAATGCCGTGCAAATGGATGCAAAGGCGTTCCTCACCAGAAACACGGAGGTGGACCAGCAAAAAATGCTGCAAAGAAACAACTTTGAATATTATCATCACAGCGAAACAAATCAAGAAACTTAACCCACAGCTACTGGAAAATGTGTCAGTTAGGACAATTCAGAGAAACGTTCACGAGAAGTTAAGCTACCGAAAATTCAAGGCTCTCACAAAACCATTTGGAACTGAAAACAACGTAAGGAGAGGTGTGAATTCGCCAAGAATTATAAAGACTGGGACTTGGTTGATTGGAGAAAGGTGCTCTGGACGGATGAGGCTACTTTGTCCATTAGTGACAATAGAGGAGCAAAAGTGTGGTGTCCCCCTCACTCATCAGCCTCTGACCCGCGCTACACTGTGACGACCATAAAGCACCCTCCCTACCTCATGGTGTGGGTTGGATTTGCTTATGGTGGCTTGGCTGACCTTGTCATATTTCCACAAGGTCAAACAGTTGACAGCAGGGTATATCTAAACATACTCAATGATAATTTAGCTGAATGTTTAGCAGCAACTGGCGCTGAGATTTTACAGTAGGACGGAGCAGCACCGTGTCACACTGCAAAAATCGTCAAAGACTGGTTCCGTCAGTGTGAAGTTAACACTTTATTCCAGACTGACCTGCTCAGAGTCCAGACATTTCACCAATTGAAGACCTTTGGGCAATAGTCAAGGCAAAGCTTCGCGATGGAAACACCTCCACCATCCCAAAACTCGAGGCGGCACTTCGTAAGGTGTGGTCAGAGATTCCCCCATCTACCGCTGAAAACTCGGCAGATTCTGTCCCTGGCAGGTTAAACTTAGCACAGAAAAGGAGATGATTTCCTAATAACAAATAAACCAGTCCATGGTGAGTACTGCTATTTATTTTTATGTAGCTCTTTCATCCAGTGTAGGTTACTGTACGTGCAAAGCCTATTAACTCAGCCCGCAACCAGTTAAAGGTTAAAGGTCCGCCAATGAGTCGCAGTCAATGGGATAGAGTGTAACACACACTGTGTGTATGAAACACAACTATAGCACGCATCACAAGGATGATGAGTGGCCCAGAGACCTCTCCAGCAAAGAGAGACCTCTCCACCCACGTGAGACCCGAGTCAGCTTCGGCTATGGCTGCGTAAACAGGAAGACCTCAGACAGCCGACTCAAACCCCCCACCCCCTGCTCATAGGGGTTGTAACCTCTGGCATCAGTGAAATATTTTTATCGTGTCCCGATGTAATGTAATGAGATAAATAATTCCTCACATGTCGTTAGTGGCTGTACTTGGATTAAAGTGTTGCTGCACATGATACATCAGCTACTAGGTTTATATTTGATTGGTTTACATTTATAAACACTGCAGTGTAATCAATAAATACATTTTAAGTTTATCTAAAGTATATCAACGACAAATTTGTAATAAATGTAAAGCTATTTAACAATTAGACTCGTTATTACGACCTTTAAGGGTTTAATACTTAATAAAAAATACGACAACTAGGCTACATAGCTGGAACACCAAACATTTTGTAAGCAAAAATAAAAGATATCTTTAGCAAATCTTGATTTAAAAAGAAGCTTTCAATATTGTATGAAATAAGATAAAGTATAATTATTAAGAATTGTAGCGCTATTTATCGGTTGGGCTCGTACGCGCAAATCGTAGGAGTTCCGAGTTTGTCATTTCCCTGAAGAAATGAAGGTGTCTCAAACGACTCGTGGTTATTCCCTTCTGACTTTCAACGCATGTGTAGTCAGGAATACAAACACTATAAATCACTGTTCATAGGGTTTGTGTTGATCCTTTTTTTGCCGACTATACGTAAAAACGTACATGTTGAATTGAAAAATGTGATTCTGATTCTGACATGGTTTATAACGAAATCAGAGCGTGAAAATGTACTTAGATATGTAAATAGAGTGTAAAGTGAATTTTGAGTTGCGGTCATGCTGAGCTGGCTACCCATCGTAGAGTATAGGATAGTACATCAGGAGACTCCTATTGATTAGTACTTCAATATCCTGCATCATTTATTTATGTAGCGTGAGTGGATTACAAGCTATTGACCGCCAAATATGTTGTTTACATAATAGTGACCGCGAGTGGATGAGAAATGTCCGGATTATAGATAGACTTGCCACGCTCGATTTTGCTCACAAATGGTGAAGGCTTTTTCTGTAATATTCAGAAGGTGCAATTGTCACTATCAATTGTAGATATCTGTACCATTCAGCTAGAAGTTTTCACAGATGATGACACCATAGATTACTAACACCCCACCCTTCATCAACTATACTATGCAATTTCAGACTGTGAGGTTTCCGATAGGCTTTATATTTTGAATTCAATAGAGAGAGATTATACTTGCATTTCAATTGTATAAATAAAATTTCATGGATTAATTAAATTAATACCAGAATATAGTTTATACTATTGGCTACAAACCTTCCACTTTTTATCCACTGTTCTCATCCGCTATAGTAGGCTACTTAAATGTTAATCATTTTATTTTTTAACTATTAACAAGAAATTCAAGGAATTATAAGATTTGTTGGTATACAGTACAGTACTGTATGTAACGTACCCCCCTGATTTTGAATGTTTTAATAATTTTTGGAAAGTATCATTTTGAACGTTCAACAAAATGGTTTTCAAAGTACCTTTTATTTAAAATATGGAATTGAAATTATTTTAGCACCCAAAAAAGAGAACGAGACCAACCTGATGCTGCTGCTGCGGTACTGCGGATACAGTACTGTGTCCGGCTCAGGAGAGGTGACTACCTACCCATGGGTGTTTCTCTGCTCCCATGAAACACCTGGGCCAGTATTCACAAAAGCAAAGTTCATTCTTACCTTAACATTTTAACTGTAAGCATTCATTCATGGCGAGGACTCTATAGTACCCGACACTGCTTATAAATCAAAACAACAGCACATACAAATAGAATAGCAAAACCATTCACTGCTTCGAAATGAACCTGAAACACTATGGTGAGGTCAGAAATGCAAACATACGAACAAGTCCAAACTCTAAGATGTTTTGTGAATATCGGCCCTGACCTTCCACAGGACTTAGGCCCGTAGTTTAAAAAAAATTAAGGGTCCATACGGGAGCTCTATGAATTCTCCAAACTACTTCGGGCAACAGATTCCCTATTAGAAATACTGAAGGGTTCTGTGGCCTGGATTATTTTGGAGGATTCATAGAGCTCCAGTAAGGGCCCTTAATTTTTTAAAAACTACGGGTCTGTGTCCTGAAGGAGCACATCCCGAACATTGTGCTGCACAACCACGACCTTCAAAGCTCTGCAATGGGACACAGCTAACGGTGAAGAAAGTACACATTCACATACTGCAGGCAACGGTCCCGACATTAAGCTATATACATTTAATGAAATGTGTATGAATTTGTATGTCTCCGGCATTTCCCAATAAAGACAGTTCTCCGGCAATGCTTTGGTGATGTTTGCCACGGTCGACGAGGGGTCACGGGTGTATCGCAATTTTTTTTTTTTTTTTTTTTTTTTTTTACCAGTGGTGCAACACAATGCCGGGGGAAGGCTACAGACGACCCGTTGGTGTACCTGCGTTTCTCCTACGACTTTTTTTTATTCAGCATCTGTTATTAAAAGTTGGGATGCTCACAAACTTTTCATGGCGTATCACGAACTGCCGGGGCAGCACACGAATCGCCGTGGAAAGACCCGAATAAGGATTTCTTTCAAACATTTATTTGGTTATTCGTAGCGGCGTCGAGAGCTTATTCACGCATGTGTAAACTAGGCTTAAAAGGCTTCAATTCCAGGTGAAACTGAGCTACACGAAGTCCATGAATAAGAAAGCCAGGATAAATCACTGAAGGTTATATAGGACTCATACTCTCACACCTGTATTCTCTCACAGAGCTGGACTCGAGTCAGTAATTATCGCCAACTCTACATAATGTAAACTCCGAAGAAGAAGGCAAGTCGGCAAATGTGGTTTAAATTAACATGAAGCATTCCAAAAGTAACAACGATGAAAAAAAGTTTGCTATTTTAACATCAGAAATTAACAAAAAATATTTGAAGTGAAAGTTGGTTTCTTACATTCAATCTTGTTCTCTCTTGGCAACGCCGGGTATCTCAGCTAGTATCTAATACAGCATGCATAAACACACAACACGGAGCTACCACTCCTCAAGACACAATCTACCAAAAAAATAAAAAATAATGACGTACAAAACAATCTAGAAACATCAGATAAGAACTAGCAGCAGAGTAGCAAACTGAAGAGCAAAATTCAAGAACTTGGAATATGAAAGCATCGTAGCATTTCTTAAAAAATACATCATATGAAAAGTAAACAGAAATCGATACTTAATCCATTACGTATGCACAACTGGTCAACTCTGGAACATTACCATCATTTATCATTTCTCCTTCCCACTACCTATGCTCCGTCAAACGCAATATGTCAAGGTATCTCAAAGAAAATCGGGCATGATTTTGGACCTCTGTCACATTATATTTCACAGGTGAAAATATCAGTTCGTTTCTTGCCTTTAGTTCTGACTTTTCTTAGTACAGAAAAAAAAAATCAAATTTCATGTAATATTCAAAGCACTTGATCAGTACCTCCGTGTATCTTGACACTTTTGACCCTACTCTACTAAGGATGATTTGATGGCATATTGATTACGCAGTGGGAGGTACTGTACAGTACTACAGCTTGCCTCGACACACTTACTTTATCTAACTTGAATTTGCCATGTTTTATGAGAAGGGTGATGTTTTGCTAGACAAAGAGAAACAATTGAAGGATTGGACAGTGAAATGAGAAATTGTGACGTGTGCGTGTGTGTGTAGCGGTTGACCTGGGCCAGGGTAACGTGCTTGATGAAGCTTCTGTCTAGTGTCAGAACACACACACAAAAAAAAAAGGAACAGCCTCCCTCTCTCAGGATTTAGAAGGATACGCCAAATTAGTCGAACCTCAAAGCCGAAATGAAATACTACTTATATTTGCGGATATATTAGTTTTTGTATTGTTTCTTTATATGTTGCTGGCATAGGGAAATGGCGTCCCCATCGCCCATTATTCTTGTGATGGTGTAGTGAGCCTCGTATCCCTTACGATTCGAGGGGGATTGAGGGTCAGGGACCCTGCTTTCTAAGAATGACCCCACCAATGTTCAAATAACCTCGGAGTTGGTTGGACCCCTTGCCTATCGGAGGTCCTGCACTGGCGCTTGAGCCTCCCTACCCTTTGAAAAACAAAGGAAAATGGGATATTGATGATGATTCATAATATGTCTTGTATTGACAGAATCCCAAGGGATACTTGAATGAGACTAGTCAATATGTTTATAATGTAATTGCTGTTATTTGTTTTTTAAATAAAAATTCAAAGTCATGTATTCAGTGTAACACTATTTACACAGGAATAATTTTTTGATAAATTTCTATTTGTGTATAACATAGTTGCGCGTTTTGTGGTCATAACTATAACTGAGGAAGAATAGCTGGTCAGTCATCTAACATTATAAGTCTCACCAACGGTGACCATCCAGGTTCTGTCTCTCACACACCCTTTTCAATTTATATATGCACGACCTACCAACACCCCAGGCGACACAAATACAGATCGCCTCCTACACAGACGACATAACACTCACATGTACACACCGAAATGCAGACACAGCCACTCACATCCTCCAACACTACCAGCACACACTTAATGCCTGGTTCACCACAAACAGACTTAAAATAGCACCCACCAAATCAACTGTCGCCTTACTCACCAACTTAAACGCAGAACACCGCTACACTCCACACCTCACCATATACAACACACCTATACCACACACACACACACACACACACACAAAATACTTGGCATAATATACAATACAATCTTGACATTCAAACAACACATCACGGCCATCAAAAACAAATGCATGCAAAGACTTAAAGCCTTCAGATCACTTGCCAGCACAACATTTGGACACAACAAAGAATCCACAACCACAGTGTACAAACAATATATCCGATCAGTGATGGAACTTGCAAGTCCTGCATGGGCCTCAAACCTCACTGAGACTCATCACAACACCCTACAGACCATACAGAATAAAGCCCTAAAGATAATCACAGGCTGCACAGCCACCACACCTATAGCCCACCTACACCATGAAACCAAAGTCCTCAAAATCAAGGATCATATTGACATGAGAGGCACACAAACACTTGCTACAGCCTCCACAAACCCACACCATCCACTACACTACATGGCAAAACACCCACACATGCCAAGGAACATCAAAACAACACCCAGTACACGATACCATACACAAATACTATCATCTCTCACACCCTGCCCATCCCAAACCAGTTTCAGAAACTCATCCATACTCAAATAACTCTTCAGTCCATCCAAACACTAAAAAACAACACCCAGCTGCACGTACGACCTCCTGACATCCACTCATCTGAATCCTCCCTTCCCCATGAGGACAGAGTCCACCTGGCCAGGCTGCGGTGTGGCCACCACCTGGCCCTTCTGACATATCAGAAGCTGGATGTAGCCATTGCAGATGCCTGTCCGGGATGCACCCCGTTGTATTAAACACATTAATGAAGACTGCAGTACACACAACCACACTCACCAATAACACAACATACACTCTCTAAGGGCACTGTGAGAAAGCCCGGTCCAGGCCATGAACTTCCTCAGGAGCTCGGGGCTACTCGGTCAGACAGTTTGAGGAACTTCAACAACAACAACAACAACTAATTACCATTTATTTTTAATTTACTGAAATGTATCTTATCCCTTATATTTATAATGGAACATAAGATACAGTAAAGATAAACTTTATGTAACTCTGTACTTACAGTATATATGTAAAACCCTTAAACACTGGAATGTACAGCTCCGGACTGATCAAATCAAACGACTACACCCCATCCACCACCGACTTAGTTTGGGCCTCAGTAGATCTGGTAACAGTTGCAGATGGAGGGAGGGAGGGAGGGATGTGGGTGGGTGGGTGAGGAGGGGAGAAATTATTGTGGGAAGGTGAGGAAGTTGCAATCATGGTGTGGCTGGTAGGAGGGAGGGAAAGGAATGATGGGGTAGGAGAGATGCGTGTGTCTAGAGGTATGAATGAGACGGAATATATTAGGTTACACAGTTCATATGGTGTCGAATCGGCATTAGTTTAAAGATTCGCATCCTACATTAGGTGGATAAAGGAGAGTGAAGATGTTGGTGAGAAAGAGAGCTTGGAGGCGAGGGTGAGGGGGAAGAGGGTAAGACAAATGAGGGTGAGTAGTTGAAAAGGCACTATCGATTGTCCACCCCCGTAGTTGGATACTGATTATTGTCCTTTATGCAAGCATGAGGGGTTAAAGGAATACAGGTATAGCAGAAGACAGAAAAATAATTGGTTCGGGTCCGAAAGGTCGCCATTACCTTTATTTCTTGCCTCATATTCAAATGATAATAATCAGAGTATGTTTTCGTTTGATTTGTCCGTACCTGTACGCCAAATGTCTTTCATAATTTGCAATAATTAAAAATTAATCAATGTATTTCTCCACGATTCAGTCAACACACACACCCCAACAGGAACCGCCTTGACGTGGTGGGGGGACTTGCGTGTCTCTAAGACCTGGCGAGCTAGACTAGAGGGGGCTCCGGCCCCTGCTCTGCCCCGATTTCGGGGAGAGAGGGCTTCCCATGCTAGTAAGGTCGCCAGTGAGAGACCAGACTAAATGGTTCCCATGCATTAGGCTGCCAGTACGGGCCAACAGCGCTGCCCTCCGGAGGGACTGCCCTCTAGGGGCCGTCCTATGTTGGATGGTTGGGTGTCTGGGCCGGGAGATGTTGGGGAAGGGGGACTCAGCACCGTCGTGGGCAAACTTTCGAGCCATTGGGGCTGCTTTTTTAAACGAGTGGCCCCGTGGGGGAAGAGGTACCCCGCCCACGGCGACCAGCGCTCGGTCCCCTCATCTGCCCGGTAGGTAGTAGCTCTTGGCTCCTGGGGCCAAAAACACTAAACCAATGATATATGGATACAGAAAAGCCCCAATCTCTTCCTCGAGCGGTGGTCAACCAGGCCCTCGAGACGTCACTCTCTGGTCGTGGTAAGATGCAGAAAGCTGCAAATAAGAGTAGACCTAGCAGGTCGGGTCTTGTGTCGAAGAACCCTGTTAACGATTTGGACACGTTAATGTTAACGAATGTACTCGCATCCTTTACCTATGGCGCTATCCACTCCATTTTTAAGTGCTTTGGAGTAGTCCTCCGAATCCGAATCACATATGACAGTGATTGTAGGTCTAATCAATGCTATATTACTTTCAATACAAATGCTGCTGCCAAAGCAGCATTTGAGTCAAAAGATTCTCTGACGGTGGGGGATACTCATTGTAAAGTTCAGATGATACGGTCCATCAATGTAGTTGACAGTGACAATGATTACTGCCCTAATATATTTGATGATTCTGCAGAGCATGTCCCAAAGGAACGTCGGGTTCCTACACCCTTTTGGTTTGTGGCTTACTACAGGGAGGGACGTGGTAACATTATCCATGCTTCCCGGTATCTTGAGAAAGAAATTGGATTATTACCAATGGGCCACATAAAGAAATATGGTAAGGGAGTTTTAATCAGAGCCAAAGATCTTACACAGGCCATGATGCTCCTCAATCTCCCCTGTCCTTCTGATAACATGTTTGAATCTATTAAACCACATCGAACATTTAATTATAGCAAGGGGCGTATATATATTGAGGACCTGTATGAATTCTCTGAAGAGGACATTCTCGCTATGTGCCCAGACAGTGTCCAACGAGTAACGAAGTTGAAAGGCAGTAAAAATATGATCATCCTCACTTTCTATGGCTCGCATATCCCAGATCGCATTAACATTAACCCCACCTCATTTGAGGTGAAGCCTTTTGTTGAGCGTCCCCTACAGTGTTTCTGTTGTTATGAGTTTGGTCATGGGAAAAGGAACTGCAACAACCGTTCCCGGTGAGGTAATTGTTCTGCTCTTGACTCACATCTTACTTCTGAGTGTCGGTCAGAGAGTTACTGCTTTTACTGCAGAGATTCTCACCCCTTGCGTTCTCGCCAATGTAAGATGTACCTACTTGAGCAGGATATCCTCCACTTGGCTAATACTCAATTCATTAGCATAGGTAGTGCCAGACGGCAACTCAACTTCAGGCGACAGAAGGATGGTGGTGTGAAGACATACGCCTCCTCCCTTTGCCCTAAATTGGTTGCAGCACCCTCTCAACCCTCTCAAGAGGCAGCTGCTTCTTGCTCTAGTGAGAACGTTTCTAAGGTTTCTCTACATAATAGTTTCTCTGTCTTGGAAACTTTATCAGACACTCATTCTGGTGACCCTTCAACTGATGACAATTCTCAGACTTTAGCTAAAGGTGTCCATGTGGTAGAGGGTCACGCTGCCACACGCTCTCCCAAAAGGAAACTTAAGTCACCTAAACTGCCACAGAGACGCCTTCGTGGTTCCTCTGAGGCACTTGACTCTATAGATGTTCCACCTTGTGAGGCAACCATCTCTGTGGACTCATCCATAGTTTCCTCTCAATTTCACCAGAAGCGTTCTCGTGGCTCTAATGAATCTCTTGATTCAACAGAAGTTCCTCCTCGCAAGCTTCCTTCGGGATCATCAGAGGGGCGTGAAGTTAATGTGGATGCCACGGATGTTGTGACTTCAAAAGATTCACTTTCTCTTCCGCTTGAGCAGCGGAGTGATTCTACCACCTGTATTATGGATGTTGATGTATCTGCCTGTGTCAGTTATACCACTGCTGTACAGGACAGAACTAATGTAATTGTTTCAAAGAATATCCCATCTCATATACCTTTATCTTCTTCTAACATATCAGATGCTTCAGGGACTCGTCTACGGGTCCCAATTACTGCCCCAAGTACTACTCATCGGGTTCGCTCTTCTTCTAGTGGCCCAGGATTAGACAAATCTTATTGTTTGAATAAACCCTCAGGTCGAGGTGGTAGTGGGAAGTACCTCCATGAGGCTTCCCAAAAATCAGTACTAAAGTAACACCGTTCAAGGTCCTTCAGTGGAATTGCCGTGGCTTGCGTGCTTCTTGGGAGGAACTGCGCGTTCTTCTCTCTAGCTTCTCTCCTGCATGTGTTTCTCTGCAAGAGACAATGCTTGGGGACTACATTCCTGCCAGTTCTCCAGCATACTCAGCATTTTATTCCAATTCATTTGAAGGGCAGGGTCATCATGGTGGCTCTGCCATCCTAGTTCGCCGAGATATTCCATGCACGAGCCTGGAGCTTGACACTCCGCTCCAGGCTGTTTCAGTTAAGGTTTTTATGGACCGCCCGTACACTGTATGCAGTCTATACCTTCCTCCCAGTGTTACAGTTGAGAGGGGTGATCTCAACCATCTTGTACGGGACCTTCCATCTCCCTTTATTTTATTGGGTGATTTTAATGGTCGTCATCCTCTGTGGGGTGACAGTTCGGTCAACCCCAGGGGTGTTTTCTTGGCTTCTTTTATTGAGGATGAGGGATTAGGGGTTTTAAATACGGGAGATGTGACACATTTTAATAGCCCTACTGGGACTTTTACCGCCATTGACATTTCCCTTTGCTCACCCAGTGCTCTGTTGGATTTTACTTGGAGAGTGTTGCCTGACTTATATGGCAGTGACCATTTCCCTATACTTTTAGAAGGTAACAGGTACGAACCACAGTCTCGTCTTCCTAGGTGGAAATTAGAGAAGGCTGACTGGCAGTTTTTTAGAGAGCTAACTTCTTCGGTCTCTTCTGTAGCCGATTTCGGTAGCTCTGACGAGGCTGTAACATATTTCACTGATATGCTCCACTCTGCTGCTCTCAACTCTATCCCTAGAACTTCTGGCTACTTTCCCAAACGTCCTGTCCCTTGGTGGTCACCAGTCTGCACCACTGCTGTGCGGGAGAAGCGCGCTGCTTTCTCTCGCCTTCGTCGCAATTGTGGGGACCCAACTCTTTTAGAGGACTTCCGACGGGCAAGGGCTCGGGCTAGACGAGTTTTAAAAGAGGCCCGACGTGCATCTTGGAACTTTATATGCAATGTAAAACCTGAAGAAATAAACAGACTAGACCAACACAAAACTTATTTGTCATTGACCCCAAGTGAAGATAACATCTTCACTACATCGTAACCACACGTTACAGGCCTATGTGTCTTCAATTAATACTAAAACTCCACTCACCCAAGTGTTCAGGAGAGTCCGTAAGATGGCGGGGAAGTTTTCTCCTAATTCTCCACCTGTACTTAAGGTCAATGGAATTAAGATCATGGATGGTTTGACAGTGGCCAATACCATGGCGGAGGCTTTTGCAAAGGTCTCCAGCCGTGACTCTCGACCTCTGGCTGTCAGGCATGAGTTAAGAGCCAAGGAGCGTACAGTCCTGGATTTCACAGGGAACGAGAATGAAAGTTATAACCATATATTCACCCTGAGAGACCTGCATTCTGCTCTCTCTCTCTCTGCGGCAACACTTCTCCTGGGCCAGACAACATCCCATATGCAATGTTACGACACTTGGGTGAGGAAGCGATCTCATTTCTTTTAGCTGTATATAACAGAATCTGGCTGGAGGGTGTCTTCCCTTCTGGGTGGAGGGTTGCTACCATCCTTCCTTTTCTCAAGCCGGGCAAGGACTCTGGTGTTGCCCTCAATTATCGACCAATTGCCTTGACCTCCTGTCTCTGTAAACTATTTGAAAAGATGGTGAATGTCAGACTGGTATACTTCTTGGAACGGGGTGATTTTCTGTCTCCGTCCCAGTCTCGCTTTCGTAAATACCGTTCCACTACAGATGCTCTGGTCAGGTTGGAAGCTGCTGCATGTGAGGCCTTTGCACGACATCAACACCTTGTCTGTGTATTCTTTGATTTAGAGAAAGCCTATGACACTACATGGCAATATGGCATCCTGCAGCAACTCCATTTATATGGCCTGCGGGGTCGCCTTCCACGCTTTCTTAAGGAGTTTCTCAGTGGTCGCAGTTTTTCTGTGAGGGTTGGTACAACCCACTCAGCATCTGTTGCACAGGAGGAGGGCGTCCCCCAGGGAAGCGTACTCAGTGTCACATTGTTTGCAGTAGCAATTAATGCCATTGCCTTATCCCTTCCAGACGGTATAGCTAACTCGATGTACGTTGACGACCTAGCAGTCTGGTTTGCTGCTTCCCGTATGTCAGTGGCGGAGCGGCGCATGCAGCTTGCCCTTGACAGGGTGTCACGTTGGACTGATTCTCATGGGTTTCGATTTTCTCCTTCCAAGACAGTTGCTATGCACTTCTGCCGCATCCGAGGCGTCCACCCGGATCCGGACTTATTCATGTATGGTCATCGGATACGATGTGTCGAGGAGACTCGCTTTTTGGGTCTCCTTTTTGACAAATGTTTGACTTGGGTTCCCCACTTACGTACACTTAAGGTCTCTTGCCTCAAGGCTCTTAACCTGTTGAGGGTCCTGAGCCATACATCCTGGGGGGCTGATCGGGCCACCCTCCTCCGCCTATACCATGTTCTTATTAGGTCAAAACTCGACTATGGGTGTGAGGTGTACTCTTCTGCCACCGATGCCCGTCTCAGAGTTTTAGACCCTGTTCATAATGCTGGAGTACGTCTGGCGACCGGAGCCTTCAGGTCGTCCCCAATCCCCAGTCTCCTGGTGGACGCTAATGAGCCACCTCTTGATCTCCGTCGCCAGTCCTTGATGGTTCATTGTTGGCATCGATTACATCGACTTCCTGACTCCCTACCTTGCTTGGCGGTGTCATCTGATATCATGTCTCAGTACTACCTTTTACATTCTCGTGCACCATGGCCCTTTGGCTTCCGGGTCAGAAAGGCTATGGAGGAGATGGGCATAGATGACTTTCAGATTTGTCCTGTGAGGGTCCCCAGGGTGGCTCCATGGCTTCTTCCAGAAGTTTTCCCCTGCACCTGCTTTACAGACAAGAAGGAATTTCTTCCTCCTCCAGTGGCTCGTTCCCTCTTTTTAGAACATGCCTTCACTCACAGGGAATCCCTCCCTGTGTACACTGATGGGTCAAAGTCTGATGCTGGAGTTGGCTTTGGAGTTGTCTTTCCTGACTTTTGCCGTGGAGGCAGGCTCCCTTCTGTCATGTCCATTTTTACTGCTGAGCTCTCGGCCATTTTATATGCCCTCCAAGTGATTTTTACTCTCCCTCAGCCTTCGTTTACTATTTTTAGCGATTCCTGTAGTGCCTTGCAGGCCTTGTGGAATTTTAACTCTTCCCATCCCCTGGTGTTGGCCATTCTTGAGTGGCTTGTCCTCCTGGGTCGTCGTGGCTGCAAAGTCACTTTTTGTTGGGTCCCGGCCCATGTGGGTGTTGATGGGAATGAGCGGGCTGACGCCCTGGCTAAGTCTGTGGTCTCCAATTCCCGGCCTCCTGCCAGGCGTCATCCTGTTCCTGCAGTTGACCTTCGACCCTACATAGATGCTACCGTTCGTTCCTGCTGGCAGGACAGATGGGACGCCGTCGGGGCTAACAAGCTCCGCGACATCCGCCAGCGTCTTGGTTTGTGGAGCTACAGTGGCCTGTCCCGCCGGTGGGAGACAGCTCTTGTCCGTCTCCGCATTGGCCACACATTATTGACTCATGGCTTTTTAATGGAGAGGGCTCACCCTCCCTACTGTGATGATTGTCTTGTCCCTTTGACAGTACGGCATCTTATTGTCGAGTGTCCCAGCCTTGGGGACCTTCGTCGTAGGCACCTCTCCGAGTACCGGAAGGGTGACGGTTCTTACAGTCTCTCCCAGGTGCTCGGGGAGGAGGCTTGTAGTGTGGGAGGGAACACCCTCTCCTATGTGGAGGAGGCTGGCCTCCTCCAAAAGTTGTGAATTTTATTATATTTATGGCTTTTTAGATAGTTCAACGTTTTTTTATCTTTTATATATTTTACTTGAATTAGTCAGGAATTTTTTTTTTTTTTTTGTATAAATGTGCCTTTTAGTTTGTATGTTCTTTTATTCATGCTGCCTATCCCTTTCGGGGTGGAGAAGTCTGTTTAGTTTGTGTAAATATTTTATTAATGATGTAGATGACTACTTTGTGTTGGGCGGTATATGACCATAGCTGTTGCGCCGCCAAATGCCTCATGGCATTTCTAAATCAATCAATCAATCAGTCAACACACTATCGAATGAATTAAGGTACCTCTGTAATGGAGATGAATAAAGTGGTCAATTATTTAAAGAATAAAGAAGCTTAAAAAATATATATATCTATATATATAGAATTGTAGCGTGAGGGCAGGGGGGAAGACAAAGTACCAGTTCCCAACAGTCGTTTTCGCTGAGATTTTGCACATCGATTGCAATACACCAAACATGTTCGCACACCAAGTACCGATCCGGGGTGTACTTTAGAAGTTTTTTTTTTTTTTTTTTTTTTTTTTTGGGGGGGGGGTCAAAGTTCCCATAGAATCAACACGGAGAAATCCAAAAAAAACTATTTTACTCAGTCACTTTTGATTGTACGGCGTCCATCTTGGTACCGTTCGACGCATCTTCCTTAGCTACATGCACCTGTATAACTCATTACCGGGAATCACTTATACTTGACCTCTCGGGTCAGGCCAAATTTCACCGAAATTTACAAAATCCTAATTTACGGCATATTACACGGATTTGGAAGCCGTTTTCCTTCGACAAGAGGAACCAGCCGCCCCCAACTTTCTGCAGGAGAGTGTCGCCGGATGCTTCCCACTCGCAAGGGTGGCTAACGAAGATGTCGAAGGCCTCTTGCCCCCCGCAGGGGCTAGCATGTACACTGGAACCTGCTAGTATATATATATATATTACTAAATTATTCATTCTGTGCAGACTACCGTATGCTCTCCTGGAATGGTTCATGAGGATATGTCGACTGAATTAGGAGAGTGGAATTGTACAGTCGGCGGCAAAAATCCTGTCGCCAAATTTGTCAAGTCGAAAAATGCAGTTTGGAGAAATAAACTTCAGAGGCTCGTAAACTGAAAAACCAGAGGGGCATATTAAATTGCCTCCCTCATATTACAATTCTGTATGGTGAATGTATTTGTTCGATAATTAGCCTTTTCTATTATCCTTCATGAAGTGCTGAATGAGGCGACTCGACTTTTGCCGCCGACTGTAGGGTCACTCCCAAAGGTCCTGCGTCTTGTGAATGAAAATGAGCCATCCTAGTGAGACTATGAACGAAAATAATCAAAGGATCAACATCCATTTTTAGAAAAAAATATTTTTAAGCCACTTAATTTGAATGTGTTGCAAGACTATTGGATGTGACTATACATATAGAATGGGGAACGACGCTGATTACATCTGTTTATAAGAATATTGGGAAAACACAGTGACTAAAACCAACAATAATGTTATAAATGAGTCTTATGAAATGTAGCTATTGTGTTTTAATACTGAGAGAGAGAGAGAGAGAGGGTATGCGTGTGGGGTGGGGGATGGTGTTGGTTAATGAAACATCAACTTCCCTGTTTCTCCCCTGCGAATTAAAACAGCCATCAAACTTACTGTAGTTTGGTTTCGAATATTATAAGGGCAAATGGTCCAGTGTACTAAGGTGGCTTGAGTTTTGTAGCTTAGCATTGGTCGGCGGTATTCTTCGGTGTTTTGAAGTGATAAGCTGCTCAGTAATGTCAGAGTTTATAGAAAGAGAAGTCTGTCTACAACGGGAAGAGAGTATGGGGAATGTTTGGTGTTACCCGTTTGAGGTTCGTTTTCAGAATGAAAATCTATTGACATACCAAGTAGTGCTGGCGTGACTGTTTGAGTCAGCCGGAGGCGATCAGCCTCCCGCATACCCTTCTTACCCAAATGCACGTGTGCTTGGTCAAATGCAGTCAGGAGATGACCAAGCTTGTGTGTCTCTTTTGAGCTATCTCCAAATGCACTATGCATGTTCCTTAAAAGATGAATCAAATGGTGGAGAAGCACTTGGGTCTATGTGCTTGGCTTGGCTATGACACATTTCCTCTTGTGTATATGTGTATGTGTTAAAGATATACATATGTAGCTTAACTGGTCCATGCTGCTCGGTCACTACCATGTCATTACCATGTTTTCTGTAGTTATTCATTATTATTACAAAAGAAATTTATGATTATTACGGTAACAATAAATGTTCCTTAAGAACTACAACACATGTAATAAAGTGAAGTAATATGATATACAGTACATTCTATTTAAATATGTAGGAATTGTGTAACTTACCTACGTATTTGTATTTTCTTCATTTATGTTCCTCAATGCTGCCTCTCTCTCACGAGCGGACAGTAGGCTGTACTTAGCATAAACCTTCCGTATACACCAGGTGAAGACGAAGGTGCAAACAATTAAAGTGAGTGCAGGAATGATATAGAGAGGAAGCACAACTTCTTTCGATAAGTGCAACAGTTAATAAAGTATCAAGAGTGGTAGTGAACTTTGAATCATTTGAATATTTATGGAATTTTACTTTGTTTGAAACAACAGTAATTTTATCCAAAGCGATATTACCATAACATTAAGAGACTGTAACTCCAGTGGAGAGCGTGGAAGATGATGATGAGTTGGCAACGTAAGGAAATCATCGTTCTTCATTTCACAACGGTCAGCGGCCATGTAATACCCCTCCACTCACACATGTTTTACCTGATCCTTGCAGATCAATGTCACGGTAATCTTCCCCTAATAGTAATAATAGTGTGTTGTCCCAAAGTGTTTATGATAGAGGGTCTGATTATTAATTGGTGTATATATACAGCCCCCCAAACGGGAACCGCCTTGACGTGGTGGTGGTGGTGGGGGGGGGGGCTTGCGTGTCTCTGAGACCTGGCGAGCTAGACTAGAGGGGGCTCCGGCCCCTGCTCTGCCTCGATTTCTGGGAAAGGATTTCCCATGCAAGAAATGTCGAAATGAGAGACCAGATTAAATGGTTCCCGTGTAATAGGCTACCAGTACGAGCCAATAGTGTAGTCCGCCAGAGGGACCGCCCTCTAGGGGTCGTCCTGTATTGGATGGTTGGGTGTCTGGGCTGGGAGATGTTGGGGAAGGGGTCTCAACACCATAATGGGCAAACTTGCGAGCCATTGTGGCTGCTTTTTAAAACGAGTGGCCCAGTGAGGGACGAGGTTCCCTGCCCATAGCGACCAGCGCTCGGTCCCCTCATCTGCCCGGTAGTTAGTAGCTCTTGGCTCTTGGGGCCCTTCTATCAATAACAAATGTTGTATGGGTAATAATAAACATCTTTCCCTTCCTCGAGCGCTGGTCAACTAGGACCTCGAGACGTCACTCTCTGTAATTTCTGCAAATAAGAGTAAACCCAACAGGTCGGGTGTTGTCTTGATTAACCCTGTTAGCGGTTTGGACTAACATACTTGCATCCCTTTGCTATGGCGCTATCCACTCCATTTTTAAGTGTTGTGGAGTGCTTCTTCGTATCCGAATCACCTATGACAGTGACTGCAGATCTAATCGGTGTTATATTACTTTTAATACAAATGCTGCTGTCAAAGCAGTTTTTAAGGCAAAGTATTCTCTGTCTGTGGAGGACACTAACTGTAAGGTTCAGATGACAGTGGCAATGGCTACTGCCCTAGCATCTTTGATGACTCTGTATGGTATGTCCCTAAGACGTGTCACGTTCCTACACCCTTTTGGTTTGTGGCTGATTACAGGGAGGGGCACTGTAATCTCATCCATGCTTCTTGGTATTTGGAAAATGAAATTGGAGTATTGCCGATGGGCCACATAAAAAGTATGGTAAGGGTGTTTGAATCAGAGCCAAAGATTTTACACAGGCCATGATGCTCCTAAATCTAACTTGTCCTTGAATTTTAACAAGGGGCGTATATACAATGAGGATCTGTATGAATTCTCAGAAGAGGACATTCTTGCAATGTGCCCAGATATTGTCCAACTAGTAACAAAGATGAAAAACAGTAAAAATATGATCATCCTCACTTTCTATGGCTTGCATATCCCAGATAGCATTAACATCAATCCCACCTCTTTTGAGGTGAAGCCTTTTGTTGAGCGACCTTTACCGTGTTTTTGCTATTATGAGTTTGGTCATGGGAGGAGGAACTGCACAAACCATTCCCGGTGTGGTGGTAATTGTACTGCTCTTAACTCGCATCCTACTTCTGAGTGTCAGTCAGAGTATTACTGCTTTTACTGCAGGGATGCTCGCCCCCTACGTTCTCGCAATGAAAGACGTACAGTCGCCAGCACTACCACGTGGTACAGGGGTTCACATGTTTAAGAGATTTAAGTGATTCAGTTCCTTATGCAAAAAAGTTCACTTAATGTGCTAGTATATCGAGGATACTCCATCTCACACATGTGGATTGTTTCGAGCAGGATGTCCTCCACTTGGCTAATTCCCAATTCATCAGAATTGGTAGTGCCAGACGGCAACTCAAATTCAGGCGACAGAAGGATGGTGGTGTGAGGACATACGCCTAATCACTTCACCCTCATTATTCCAAGTCAAAAGCATCTAATTCGGTTGCAGCACCCTCCCAACTCTCCCAAGAAACAGCTGCTTCTTACTCTGGTGAGAACGTTCCTCCGGTTTCACTACATAATAGCTTTTCTGTCTGGTAAACTGTATCAGATACTCATTCTTATGAAACTTCCCCTAATGACAATTCTCACGCTTTAACTAAAGGTGTTCATGTGGTAGAGGTTCACGCTGCCACTCATTCACCAAAATAGAAAACCAAGTCAACTACATTACAACAGAGTCATCTTCGTGTTTTGTCTGATGCACGTTCCTCCTTGCAATACTAACGTCTCTGTAGACTCATCCATATTTTCCTCTCAATTCCCCCCTCCCCCACCAACGGGAAATGCCTTGACGTGGTGGATGGGCTTGCATGTCTCAGACCTGGCGAGCTAGACTAGAGGGGGCTCCGGCCCCTGCTTTGCCAAGATTTTGGGGAGACAGGGCTTACCCTGCTAGAAAGGTCGCCAGTAAGAGACCAGACTAAATGGTTCCTATGCAATAGGATGCCAGTACGGGCCAACAGCGCTGCCCTCCGCAGGGACTGCCCTCTAGGGGCCATCCTATGTTGGATGGTTGGGTGTCTGGGCCGGGAGATGCTTTTTAAAACGAGTGGCCCCGTGGGGGAAGAGGTACCCCGCCCACGGCGACCAGCGCTCGGTCCCCTCATCTGCCCGGTAGGTAGTAGCTCTTTGCTCCTGGGGCAAAAAACACCAAATCAATGATATGTGGATAAAGAAAATCCCCAATCTCTTCCTCGAGCGGTGGTCGACCAGGCCCTCGAGACGTCACTCTCTGGTCGTGGTAATATGCAGAAAGCTGCAAATAAGACTAGACCTAGCAGGTCGGGTGTTGTGTCGAAGAACCCTGTTAGCGATCTGGACACGTTAATGTTAACGAATGTACTTGCATCCCTTTCCTATGGCGCTATCCAAAGCAGCATTTGAGACAAGATTCTCTGACGGTGGGGGATACTCATTGTAAAGTTCAGATGATGCGGTCCATCAATGTAGATGACAGTGACGATGACTACTACCCTAATATATTTGATGACTCTGTAGAGCATGTCCCAAAGGAACGTCGGGTTCCTACACCCTTTTGGTTTGTGGCTTACTATAGGGAGGGACGTGGTAACCTTATCCATGCTTCCCGGTATCTGGAGAAAGAAATAGGATTATTACCAATCGGCCACATAAAGAAATATGGTAAGGGCGTCTTAGTCAGAGCCAAAGATCTTACACAGGCCATGATGCTCCTCAATCTCCCCTGTCCTTCTGATAGCATGTTTGAATCTATTAAACCACATCGAACATTTAATTACAGCAAGGGGCGTATATATAATGAGGACCTGTATGAATTCTCAGAAGAGGACATTCTCGCTATGTGCCCAGACAGTGTCCAACGAGTAACGAAGATAAAGGGCAGTAAAAATATGATCATCATCACTTTCTATGGGTCGCGTATCCCAGATAACATTAACATTAACCCCACCTCATTTGAGGTGAAGCCTTTTGTTGAGCGTCCCCTGCAGTGTTTCTGTTGTTATGAGTTTCATCATGGGAGGAGGAACTGCAACAACCGTTCCCGGTGTGGTAATTGTTCTGCTCTTGACTCACATCTTACTTCTGAGTGTCGGTCAGAGAGTTACTGCTTTTACTGCAGAGATGCTCACCCCTTGCATTCTCGCCAATGTAAGATGTACCTCCTTGAGCAGGATATCCTCCACTTGACTAATACCCAATTCATTAGCATAGGTAGTGCCAGACGGCAACTCAACTTCAGACGACAGAAGGATGGTGGTGTGAAGACATACGCCTCCTCTCTTCGCCCTAAATTGGTTGCAGCACGCTCGCAACCGTCTCAAGAGGCAGCTGCTTTTTGCTCTAGTGAGAACGTTTCAAAGTTTACACTATATAATAGTTTCTCTGTCTTGGAATCTTTATCAGACACTCATTTTGGTAACCCTTCAACTGATGACAATTCTCAGACTTTAGCTAAAGGTGACCATGTGGTAGAGGGTCACGCTGCCACACGCTCTCCCAAAAGGAAACTTAAGTCACCTAAACTGCCACATAGATGCCTTCGTGGTTCCTCCGAGGCACTTGAATCTATAGATGTTCCTCCTTGTAAGGCAACCATCTCTGTGGACTCATCCATAGTTTCCTCTCAATTTCACCAGAAGCGTTCTCGTGGCTCTGATAAATCTCTTGATTCAACAGAAGTTCCTCCTCGCAAGCTTCCTTCGGGATCATCCTTGCAATACCAACGTCTCTGTAGACTCATCGATATTTTCCTCTCAATTTCCCCCCTCCCCCCCAACGGGAACCGCCTTGACGTGGTGAAGGGGCTTGCGTGTCTCTGAGACCTGGCGAGCTAGAGTAGAGGGGGCTCCGGCCCATGCTCTGCCCCAATTTTGGGGAGAGAGGGCTTCCCCTGCTAATAAGGTCGCCAGTGAGAGACCAGACATAATGGTTCCCATGCAATAGGCTGCCAGTAAGAGCCAACAGTGCTGCCCTCCAGAGGGACCGTCCTCTAGGGGCCGTCCTATGTTGGATGGTTGGGTTTCTGGGCTGGGAGATGTTGGGGAAGGGGGTCTCAGCACCGTCGTGGGCAAAGTTTCGAGCCATTAGGGCTGCTTCTTAAAACGAGTGGCCCCGTGTGGGAGTACCCCGCCAACGGCGACCAGCACTCGAACCCCTCATCTGCCCAGTAGGTAGTAGCTCTTGGCTCCAGGTGCCAATTTAACAAAATAATTGATATATGGATAACAAAAAGGCCCAATCTCTTCCTCGAGCGTTGGTCGACCAGGCCCTCGAGACGTCACTCTCTGGTCGTGGTGGTGTGCAGAAGGCAGCAAATAAGAGTAGACCCAGCAGGTTGGGTGTTGTGTCGACGAACCCTGTTAGCAGTTTGGACACGTTAATGTTAACGAATGTACTTGCATTTCTGTCCTAGGGTGCTATCCACTCCATTTTTAAGTGTTTTGGAGTGGTTCTTCATATCTAAATCACTTATGACAGTGACTGTAGGTCTAATCGGTGCTATATTACTTACAATACAAATGCTGCTGCCAAAGCAGCTTTTGAGGCAAAAGATTCTCTGATTCTGGGGGATACTCACTGCAAAGTTCAGATGATGCAGTCCATAAATGTAGTTGACAGTGACAATGACTACTGCCCTAACATCTTTGATGACTCTATAGAGCTTGTTCCTAAGGAGCGTTGAGTTCCTACACTCTTTTGGTTTGTGGCCTACTACAGGGAGGGACGTGTTAACCTTATCCATGCATCCCGGTATCTGTAGAAAGCAGTTGGATTACTACCAATGGGCCACATAAAAAGTATGGAAAGGGCGTTTTAATCAGAGCCAAAGATCTTACAAAGGCCATGATGCTCCACAATCTCCCCTGTCCTTCTGATAGCATGTTTGAATCTATCAAACCACATCGAACATTTAATTAAAGCAAGGGGCGTATATATAATGAGGACCTGTATGAATTCTCAGAAGAGGATATTCTCGCTATGTGCCCAGATAGTGTCCAACGAATATAAAATATGAAGGGCAGTAAAAATATGATTATCTTCACTTTCTACGGCTCGTATATCCCAGATCGCATTAATATTAACCCCACCTCTTTTGAAGTGAAGCCTTTTGTTGAGCGTCCCCTACAGTGTTTCTGTTGTTGTGAGTTTGGTCATGGGAGGAGGAACTGCAACAATCGTTCCCGGTGTGGTAATTGTTCTGCTCGTAAATCACATCTTACTTCTGAGTGTCAGTCAGAGAGTTACTGCTTTTACTGCAGAGATGCTCACCCCTTGCGTTCTCGCCAATGTAAGATGTACCAACTTGAGTAGGATATCCTCCACTTGGCTAATACCCAATTCATTAGCATAGGTAGTGCCAGATGGCAACTCAACTTCAGGCGACAGAAGGATGGTGGTGTGAAGACATACGCCTCCTCCTTTCGCCATAAATCGGTTGCAGCACCCTCTCAACCCTCTCAAGAGGCAGCTGCATTTTGCTCTAGTGAGAGCGTTTCAAAGGTTACTCTACATAATAGTTTCTCTGTCTTGGAAACTTTATCAGACACTCATTATGGTGACCCTTCAACTGATGACAATTCTCAGACATTAGCTAAAGGTGACCATGTGGTAGAGGTTCACACTGCCACACACTCTCCAAAAATGAAACTTAAGTCACCTAAACTGCCACATAGATGCCTTCGTGGTTCCTCCGAGACACTTGACTCTATAGATGTTCCTCCTTGTGAGGCAACCATCTCTGTGGACTCATCCATAGTTTCCTCTCAATTTCACCAGAAGCGTTCTCGTGGCGCTGATGAATCTCTTGATTCAACAGAAGTTCCTCCTCGCAAGCTTCCTTCGGGATCATCAGAGGGGCGTGAAGTTAATGTGGATGCCACGGATGTTGTAGCTTCAAAAGATTCAGTTTCTCTTCCACTTGAGCAGTGGAGTGATTCTACCACCTGTATTATGGATGTTGATGTATCTGCCTGTGTCAGTGATACCACTGCTGTACTGGACAATATCAATGAAATTGTTTCAAAGAATATCCCAGCTCATATACCTTCATCTTCTTCTAACATATCAGATGCTTCAGAGACTCGTCTACGGGTCCCAATTACTGCCCCACGTACTACTCTTCGGGTTCGCACTTCTTCTAGTGGCCCAGGATTAGACAGATCTTATTGTTTGAGTAAACCCTCAGGTCGAGGTGGTAGTGGGAAGTACCTCCGTGAGGGTTCCCAAGAATCAGTTCTAAAGTAACACTGTTCAAGGTCCTTCAGTGGAATTGCAGTGGCTTGCGTGCTTTTTTGGAGGAACTGCGCATTCTTCTCTTTAGCTTCTCTCCTGCATGTGTTTCTCTCCAATAGACAATGCTTGGGCACTACATTCCTGCCAGTCCTCTATCATACACTGCATTTTATTCCAATTCATTTGAAGGACAGTGTCACCATGGTGGCTCTGCCATCCTAGTTCGCCGAGATATTCCATGCACGGGCCTTTAGCTTGACACTCCGCTCCAGGCTGTTGCAGTTAAGGTATTTATGGAACGCCCGTACACTATGTGCAGCCTATATCTTCCTCCCAGTGTTACAGTTGAGAGGGTTGATCTCAACCATCTTGTACGGGACCTTCCCTCTTCCTTTATTTTATTAGGGGATTTTAATAGTCGTCATCCTCTGTGGGGTGACAGTTCAATCAACCCCAGGGGTGTTTTATTGGCATCTTGTATTGAGGATGAGGGATTAGGGGTTTTAAATATGGGAGATGTGACACATTTTAATAGCCCTACTGGGACTTTTACCGCTATTGACACTTCCCTCTGCTCACCCAGTGCTCTGTTGGATTTTACTTGGAGAGTGTTGTCTGATTTATATGGCAGTGTTCATTTCCCTATACCTTTAGAAGGTAACAAGTATGAACCACAGTCTCGTCTTCCTAGGTAGAAATTAGAGAAGTCTGACTGGCAGTTTTTTAGAGAGCTAACTTCTTCGGTCTCTTCTGTAGCCGATTTCGGTAGCTCTGACGAGGCTGTAACATATTTCACTGATATGCTCCACTCTGCTGCTCTCAACTCTATTCCTAGAACTTCTGGCTACTTTCCCAAACGTCCTGTCCCTTAGTGGTCACCAGTCTGCACCACTGCTGTGTGGAAGAAGAGCGTTGCTATCTCTCGCCTTCGTCGCAATCGTGGGGACACAACTCTTTTAGAGGACTTCCGACTGGCAAGGGCCCAGGCTAGACGTGTCTTAAAAGAGGCCCAACATGCATCTTGGAAGGCCTATGTGTCTTCAATTAATACTAAAACTCCTCTCACCCAAGTGTTCAGGAGAGTCCGTAAGAAAGCGGGGAAGTTTTCTCCTAGTACTCCACCTGTACTTAAGGTCAATGGAATTAAGATCATGGATGGTTTGACAGTGGCCAATACCATGGCGGAGGCTTTTGCAAGAGTCTCCAGCCGTGACTCTCGACCTCTGGCTGTCAGGCATGAGTTAAGAGCCAAGGAGCGTACTGTCAATGATTTCTAAGGGAACGACAATGAAAGTTATAACCATATATTCACCCTGAGATACCTGCATTCTGCTCTCTCTCTCTTGGGCGACACTTCTCCTGGGCCAGACAACATCCCATATGCAATGTTACGACACTTGGGTGAGGAGGCAATCTCATTTCTTTTAGCTTTATATAACAGAATCTGGCTGGAGGGTGTCTTCCCTTCTGGGTGGAGGTTTGCTACCATCCTTCCTTTCCTCAAGCCGGGCAAGGACTCTGTAGTTATCGACCAATTGCCTTGACCTCCTGTCTCTGTAAACTATTTGAAAAGATGGTGAATGTCAGACTGGTATACTTCTTGGAACTGGGTGATTTTCTGTCTCCGTCCCAGTCTGGCTTTCGTAAACACCGTTCCACTACAGATGCTCTGGTCAGGTTGGAATCTGCTGCATGTGAGGCCTTTGCACGACTTCAACACCTTCTCTGTGTATTCTTTTATTTAGAGAAAGCCTATGACACTACATGGCAACATGGCATCCTACAGCAACTCCATTTAAATGGCCTGTGAGGTCGCCTTCCACGCTTTCTTAAGGAGTTTCTCAGTGGTCGCAGTTTTTCTGTGAGGATTGGTACAACCCACTCAGCATCTGTTGCACAGGAGGAGGGCGTCCCCCAGGGAAGCGTCCTCAGTGTCACAATGTTTGCAGTAGCAATTAATGCCATTGCCTCATCCCTTCCAGACGGTATAGCTAACTCGATGTACGTTGACGACCTAGCTTGCCCTTGACAGGGTGTCACGTTGGACTGGTTCTCATGGGTTTCGATTTTCTCCTTCCAAGACAGTTGCTATGCACTTCTGCCTCATCCAAGGCGTCCACCCTGATCCAGACTTATTCATGTATGGTCATCGGATACGTTGTGTCGAGGAGACTCACTTTTTGGGTCTCCTTTTTGACAAACGTTTGACTTGGGTTCCCCACTTACATACACTTAAGGTCTCTTGCCTCATGGCTCTTAACCTGTTGAGAGTCCTGGGCCATACATCCTGGGGGGCAGATCGGGTGACCCTTCTCCGCCTATACCATGTTCTTATTAGGTCAAAACTCGACTATGGGTGTTAGGTGTACTCTTCTGCCACAGAGTTTTAGACCCTGTTCATCATGCTGGAGTACGTCTGGCGACCGGAGCCTTCAGGTCGTCCCCAATCCCCAGTCTCCTGGTGGACGCTAATGAGCCACCTCTTGATCTCCGTCGCCAGTCCTTGATGGTTCGTTGTTGGAATCGATTACATCGACTTCCTGACTCCCTACCCTGCTTGGCGGTGTCATCTGATATCATGTCTCAGTACTACCTTTTATATTCTCGTGCACCATGGCCCTTTGGCTTCTGGGTCAGAAAGGCTATGGAGGAGATGGGCATTGATGACTTCCAGATTTGTCCTGTGAGGGTCCCCAGGGTGGCTCCATGGCTTCTTCCAGAAGTTTTCCCCTGCACCTGCTTTACAAACAAGAAGGAATCTCTTCCTCCTCCAGTGGCTCGTTTCCTCTTTTTAGAACATGCCTTCACTCACAGGGAGTCCCTCCCTGTGTACACTGATGGGTCAAAGTCTGATGCTGAAGTTGGCTTTGGAGTTGTCTTTCCTGACTTTTGCCGTGGAGGCAGGCTCCCTTCTGTCATGTCCATTTTTACTGCTGAGCTCTCGGCCATTTTATATGCCTTCCAAGTGATTTTTACTCTCGCTCAGCCTTCGTTTACTATTTTTAGCGATTCCTGTAGTGCCTTGCAGGCCTTGTGTAATTTTAACTCTTCCCATCCCCTGGTGTTGGCCATTCTTGAGTGGCTTGTCCTCCTGGGTCGTCGTGGCCGCAAAGTCACTTTTTGTTGGGTCCCGGCCCATGTGGGTGTTGATGGGAATGAGTGGGCTGACGCCCTGGCTAAGGCTGCGGTCTCCAATTCCCGGCCTCCTGCCAGGCGTCATCCTGTTCCTGCAGTGGACCTCCGACCCTGCATAGATGCTACCGTTCGTTCCTGCTGGCAGGACAGATGGGACGCCGTCGGGGCTAACAAGCTCTGCGACATCCGCCAGCACCTTGGTTTGTGGAGCTACAGTGGCCTGTCCCGCCTGTGGGAGACGGCTCTTGTACGTCTCCGCATTGGCCACACATTATTGACTCATGGATTTTTAATGGAGAGGGCTTACCCTCCCTCCTGTGATGATTGTCTTGTCCCTTTGACAGTGCGGCATCTTATTGTTGAGTGTCCCAGCCTTGGTGACCTTCGTCATAGGCACCTCTCTGAGTACCAGGAGGGTGACGGTTCTTATAGTCTCTCCCAGGTGCTTGGGGAGGAGGCTTGTAGTGTGGGAGGGAACACCCTCTCCTATGTGGAGGAGGCTGGCCTTCTCCACAAAATATGATTTTATGATATTTATGGTTTTTAGATGATTTTATGTCGACGGGTTCTCTTATTAATAATGTGCTTTTTAGTTTGTGTGTCTTTTAATCGTGGTGCCTGTCCCATTCGGTTATTCATGTTTTATTAATTGTGTAGATGACAATTTTATGTTCCGCTGTATATGACCTTGGCTGTTGCGCCGCCAGATGCTTAGTTGCATCAAAATCAATCAATCAATCAATCAATTTTCCTTCAATAAGCAATTTGGCTGAGGTGTGGACATTTTTATATTAATGCTGTACAATCACAATCCAAAGTTAAGTTTCACCACTCCATTGGCTGGCACTAAGGCGTAGTCAGGGTAAAAGTTAAGCGGGACGATAGGATAAACTGGTGTATCGGGTTGGTAACGAGACAGGGTGAGGTTCACTTTCCACAAACATGAAGTCATGAAAGTAGCAATAGTTATTCTAAGTCCGGACACACAAACACACAAATATACTCACACAGTAGTGGGTCATGAGTCTAGCCACAAAAGCGAATAAACTAATACTCTGTTTGTAGTTAGTCTGAGTGCAGCAATACAGACAAATACGAAAACGCTGGCAGTAGTTATTCAGAGGTCCAGCCACAAAAACAAAACAAACAACACTGGCAGTACGTAATCAAAATCGAGCAAAAACGAAAAGAAAAAAAAACACTCTTCGATTCATCTACTCACAACTTATGGCTTCCCAAAAAACGTGTTGTTTTACTTACAGTGACGGTGGTGACGACAAAATGCACGCCCGTCAGGTCCCTTCTCTCGTACTTATATACAGTGGTCATTCTCAACCTCCCCTCCGTCGCTGCCTCCGCCTGTCGATACATGTCGTTCTCCTCTGCGTGTCGGCTGACCCATCTCCATTCCTTCTGTAGTGTGGCAACCTTCCCCTCTTTCTGTACAGGTATGTCCTTCTCCTCATGTAGGTTGACCACTCTCTCTTCCTTCTGCCATTCGCCGCACCGCGCCTCTGTCTGTGTATCGGTGCTTCCCCCTGCCTTCTGCCAACATCTACCGACGGTGTGAGGCGGTGGAGTTCTATGGGTCCAAGTGGCTACTGGGGAGGACCTGAGAGCCATTCCAGCACCGGGAGTCCATAATTCTTGCAGGACAAATGGATTGCCTCCCCATTTCTCCACCACCATCACCTGCACACACACACACACACACAGGAAAGAAGAGCAGACATATGAATACAAATATAGGTAGATTTTGATACCGGATGAAGATAAAGAATAAAGGGTGGCATGTACAGTCGGCAGCAGAAATTCGTCCCACTCTGCTGTAGTAATGAGAGTCTGGAGATCTGGTAATACTGTATGAGAGAGACTGAAGGAGGGAGGGAGAGAGAGAGGGGGGAAGGGAGGGAGAGAGAGAGGGGGGAAGGGAGGGAGAGAGTGAAGGGGGGAGGGGGTCGTTTTCTGAGTTAGTGTTAATAAAACAGAGTTAATATTCACACCTCGGTTAGGGTTATGAAAGCTTCGAATGACTCCCGGAACGTTATCTCGACGCTGATTTGCTTTCAAAGTTCCTCTTGAGTTTGAAAAACATGAGAGTCTACAACCAATAATAATCATAGGATGCACCCAAATAATGCATAATTATATAAGAATCACTATCAGTATTATTACCAATACACACTTTTATTACATAAAGTTCAATATATATTAGAAATTAATTTTTATTACATAAAGTTCAGTATATATTAGAAATGAATTCTTAAAGTATCCCTGTTCAAACGATCTTTACTAATTGCCATTTAAACCAAAACTGACAACTCTCTCCCTCCCTCCCCCGCTCTCTCTCTCTCTCCTTTACTCCTTCACTCTCTCCCTTCCTCCCTCACTCTCTCTCATACAGTATTACCAGATCTCCAGGCTCCCATCACTACAGCAGAGTGGGACGAATTTCTGCTGCCGACTGTACAAAACACTTAATTAAGTCGGTGTAACGCAGCGTTAGTTGAGGCTAGAATATATGGTAGGTGACCTGGAAAGGATATTTATTCCTCCAAATTAGGCGAGAAAACATAAAAGGATTATACTTACAAATTTCCATCATATTTTGGTTGGTGATTGGTTTTGCTTTATAACGTCATTTTACAGTGAGCCAGTGCATTTTCATAATGTGTGATTTCCCCCCTATGTTTGTCTGCCCCAGTTCAGATAAGTTAAGTTTGGTCAGGTAAAGTCAGACTAACACTGAAACATAAGTATTAAAAATGTTATATGTTTATTACTTGACTTGCTCCTCAATCCAACCTATGGAGGTAGGGGGGGATCAAACATGGTCAAATTGCACTGACACACTTATATGTCATCATATAACAATAGGGTATGGTGGATTAAATGTGATTTCCATTTCTATGGCTCTAAAACTTTCGTGGTATAGTTTGGTTGAATCAGTCGCTCTAAAATTTGCTGTCAAAATTGCTTAAGGGAAGTACCCCTCTGTGGAAAATTGGAGGATTACTTATTTCTACAAACTCTGCCAGGAAGCAGGATCCCTCCATATGAGGATCGAGGATATTTTTTTCCAGTAGAATTTTGGAGTATATAATCTGCAAATTTCGTATGTTAAAACAAATCAAATAACTAAAGCTAACCAATTAACTAACCTGCGAATCAATAGGAACTGTGATGTTATAATGTGGTTTGGTCAACATTTCATGGACTCCAGGGGTCGCTATCAGCCATACGTCACGTCTCACTTCTTCACTTGACTCAGCCTGTGTACAGAATGTACAGGTCAGTTCAGTAGTGTGTGTGTGTGTGTGTGTGTGTGTGTGTGTCCATAGATCATCATGAACTTGCCTAATCTTCTTTTTTCTACTTTATATCATCCTTTTACAGTTAGGTTATTCCAGCTACTGATATAGAGGGAAAACAGATACATTAAAATGCTTCAAAGCCACATATTCTAATAGGAAGTGTTTTGATTCTTATTTGAATTAAAGAAGTCAGTTAGGTTAGGTTTAAATCCCCCCTATGATGCAAGGGAAGGATGAGGGTTGGGGATCTTGCTCTCTAACATGACCCCAAAAAGTTCAAGTAGTCTAGGAACAGGACCCTTGCCTGTCAGGGGACGTTCAGGAATAGGCAGTGTCGGGTGTAAGTTTAACTTGACCGTCCATGAAATAGCTCCAGCAAAACTTTCGCCATGCACTTCTGTCGTGTTTAAAAAATCATCCCTAATGCCGACCTAATTTTCTATGGAAAGCTATTTTCTATGTAGAGGAGACAAAATTCAAGTATTATATTTGATGAAAAGCTGACTTGCGTTCCTCACTTGCGTTATATCAAAACAGCATGTCTCAAATATATGAGTTTTTCAAGGACTCTAATACACCCCTCATGGGGTTTGGACAGCCAGAGCCTCCTCCTCCTCCTGCATAGATCTCTAAGTTTTCAAAGCTAGATTACGGATGTGAGGTATGCTCTTCGGCAACATATGCCGCCAGACTTAAAGTATTGAGGTCAGTTTATCATGCGGATGTTCCCCTTTTGAATCTGTACGGACAGTTCCCTAATGGTCAAGAGTTGGTATCATCTACAACATCTAACGAACTCTGTCTCATGTGCATTGATCATGAAGGATTCCAATCCTGCTATTCATGACTTTCGTTCATTACTAACGCTATTTTGGTTTCAGGGTTCGGTCTGTCATGACAGGTCTGGCTGTACAGCCATGACTGATAGTGCTGGACCAGGGTCCAAGGAGTGTTTCAGAGCAACTAAACAGAGTTCGAGCAAGTGAATTTTCCAAACCATTCTCAACGTTGAGAAAGGTTTAGAAGACTCACTTTTTCGAACTCTGTTCAGTTGCTCTCCAACACTCCTTGGACCCTGGTCCAGCACTATCAGCCATTGCTGTACCTACACAGCCAATTTATCAACATAGAATCCCTAGCATTGGCCAGTGGTTGCTCCCTATGGTGAATTTTGGTAGGTTTCTCCCTGAATAAAAGAGCTCACTTCTACCTCAGGCAACACTTGCATGATTTTTTAAATATTTTGAAACATACAAAGGCTACGTCCCTGTTTACACGGATTAATCGAAGACTGACAATGACGTGGGCTTTAGAGTCGTCTTCCCTTCATTTAGCAGGGACAATAGCCTTCCTAACATTCCATTAGTTTTTGTGGCAGAATTGATGGCAATATTTCTGGTTCTTGAGATTATTTTTCTCTATGTAAATGCAGGTTTGTGATATTTAGCGACTATTTTAGTGCTCCTTTTGTACTAGTCTTTTAAAAAAAATTCCCTTCTATACATAGTTTTATAATTTTTTTAATATCTCGCTCTTCTGCGCCGTGTTAGAGAGATGCAATTTTGTTGGATTCCAGCAAAGGTTAATAAATAAATTTTTACTATAGTATGTTCTATGATTTTTTTTTATTAAAAAAAATTTCAATTAAAAAATACAATTGATATTTTATAAATATTTATTCGTTGGTAAATGACAAAAGATCTTGCGCTGCCAAGCTAAGTACAGTACAAAATATTAATATATCAATCAATCAACCATGACTCTTGTTGATGGACATTGTGGAGCTCAGTTTCACCGGGAACTGCAAACATTTAAAGACAAAGGACATATTGTTGGGGATGAGCGAAATCTTGAAGATGAAGACGTCCTGGCCCTTTGCCATTCCCATCATGACCTTTGCCTGCAGTACATGAGGGTATACAATAGTTTCTTCACCTTCAGCATTGTCCCATTGCAGAGCTACAGAGGAACATGATCATGGTGTGGTCCTTCAGGATCTGGTTATATAGTGGGAGCCCAAGTGGTTTAAGTCCGTTGAATAGCTGGTCGTTTTCTCCAGGTAAAGCACAGATTCCACAGACTTGTTGGTGACAGCTGATTACAGCTGCAGTAGCAGTAACATCCGGATGCTTCTTGGGTGCCAAAATAGTTTCATTTCTTTGTTGTAATGATACATTGAAGACCATTTTGTTAAATGTACAAAATTTTATTGTCGATGAATTATTAAAACATTCTAAATCAGCAAGCTACGGCACAGCTCAAGACTGAATATCCTACCTAGTACAGTCAACACTGCCAACGCCTGTGTATCTAGGGTTGAGAGTTCGATTATGTTAACTCATTTGTCTGAAGCACTTGTCTCTCTCTCTCTCTCTCTCTCTCTCTCTCTCTCTCTCTCTCTCTCTCTCTGCTTCAAACAAGTAAGTTAACATAATTGAACTCTCAACCCGAGAAAATCAGGCATTGGCAGTGCTGCCTGCACCAGGAAATTCAGTCCAGAGATGTACAGTTGACAAAATATGAATTGCAATACATCTAAATGGAACTTTAACCATATAAATATCCACAACTATTTGTAGTGACTATAAACATGTAATACAGAAGGAAATGTACATATCCTTCTGTATTACATATTTATGATCCCTGGAATGGTAACTGACGTCATAACTGTTCGACTTTGGTTGGGAACCCTAATAGTCAAAAGGGAAAGGATGCACGTGTTCAACTTGTAGTTCCATGAGGTAATGGAGAGATTTTTTGTAACAATAGACTCTTACAACGCAGCGGATTACCCTCTAGAGACGCAGACTCAGGCTAGACTAAAGCCCGCATCCCACACAACACGATGAGAGGAAAACGCCGCACGATTGAGCATCTCTTGCACTTTTTGCACAATAACCGACGAATCCCAAGGCTCACGACAGCCGCCAGTCAGTCACACGACAGCTGTGAGATGGGCACAAGATATTACTAAGATTACAACAACCATAGGACGACGATCTGATGATATACCGTGTTGCTATCAATCATTTTTCACAATTCCAGTACGACACTAGCACGATGACCACACGAAACACACGATAAAGATAAGATGTTACTCGAAGGTACATCGATAACAGTACGATGTTCAACGACAACAGACAACCACAGGACGACAACTGAATGAATTACACGAATGCCGCCTGACAAACACGAGCGCGACACGACTATTTTTTCTGAAATTCACACCTGTATATAAATTGTGGGCCCACACCTGGCCATCACAGTTCCACAGCAGCATCCACCGACGTCACAGCATCGCATCCCATGCATTATGGCCCTTCCCACACCCCCCCTGCAGGACATGCCTGGCCACATGGCCCTTCCCACTCCTCCCCAGCAGGACATCGATGAGTACTACATGGATGAACTTGAAATGAATAGCCTGCTGATCAACAACCCCAAGATTCAACTTTATTTTTATCCACCTGCTCAACATTGACCAACAACAGAAGAAGCGAGGAAGGCCCGTAGGTGGTTTGTCTGGTCGTGGATTGAGCAGAGGGACAGTATGGCCACTACCACCAACCTCTGCCACACCTCCTAGAACATGACCTTGATTCCCACAGATATCACCTGCGGGTCGACCACGCCATATCTCTCTCTCTCTCTCTCTCTCTCTCTCTCTCTCTCTCTCTCTCTCTCTCTACAGGTCTACAGGTGGACTGAGGACTTTAGTGGTGCAAGCCACAAAGACCTAACGGACCACCCTACACCTTGTGACTTCTGCAAGCTCCGAAAAGAGCACTTGCAGGAGATGAATGACTTGAAAAATTAAATTAAAATCTTGCAAGATATGGTAGAAACCCTGAGGGCAGGTCATGTTGGCCAGCGTAGCTGCACCGAGGAACCGTCAACCTCAGAGGAGTCTACTAATAATATAGTGGCCAGAGAAAGTAAAGAAAATAAAGCAAAGAAAAAGAAAAGAAAGACAAAGAAAGGAGCTAGGCTTACTGCTCCAAGCACAAGTGACCCTAGAGGGTCACAGAGTTCTCCAAATGGGAACTCGGCGGAAGGCTGCTAAATGTAGTCATAAACCTCCAAACCCAGAACCCATCACAACTTCCAACCGATATGCACTTCTCTGCTCTGAAGACAGGGAGGCCATATTGGTTGGTGACTCTCTAGTCAAGGGTCAGGATAGGCACTTTGGTGCAGTAAATGGCACCAAAAGATCTGTCAAGTGCCTTTCAGGAAGAAAAACTAAAGACATCATGAAAGAAGTAGAAAAACTAGCAGTCAGTGAAAGCACAACGGTAGTTGCACAGGTGTCGGGTAACGATCTGTTCCTTAGGAATGGAGAGACCGGCAACACTGAAGAGATCATCCTTGATGCCATGTACATGGCGGATGAACTCAAGAGATTTAATAGGACAGCAGTAATAGGAATTCTCCCCAGACTTGGTGCCGGTTCCCATGTTCTCTCTAAAGCCATTGGGGTAAATGAGAGGCTTGAGGACATGTGCACCCCTCTTGATGTGTTTTATGGGCGAGCAGACCTTTACTTGCCGGATGTGGTGCACCTTAACAAGCGAGGGAAGGAAGTCTTCGGGGACATGGTGATCCCGGTCGTCTACCGTGTAGTTAGATCTACCCATGTGGTCAGAGAGGGTCGTCAACCCAATGACAGTGATGCTCCTGAAGTGACACCCATAGAGGTGACACCACCTTTGGAGAAAAGGGTGGGAGCATCCTGTCAGAACGAGGGAGGTTCATCCACAGAGGGTACTCCGGTTCCTGAAGTGGCTGCACCACCATCTACGGTAGCTGATGCTGCCAACCTTAGCCTGGTCAGCGATGAGCCTTCGGGAAACGTGTCAGGCTAGGGAGTCAGTCAGTTCAGACAGACTCCCTCAGTGTAGTACTGATAAATGCTAGGTCAGTTAGAAACAAATTTAATGAGCTCAGAGCTCTGATAGCAACTGAAAAAGTAGATATAATAGCTATAACAGAGTCCTGGATCCATGCAAGTGGAAGGGACTATATAGGGAAATTCCATATCCCTACCTTTAGATTATTTCATAGAGACCGACCCGATCGGGAGGGAGGAGGAGTAGCCCTGTATATCCGAGACTCCCTAGATCCAGTGATTTGCAAAGTCGGGTCAGAACAAGAAGTGTTAGGTGTTGACATGACAGTGGGAAGTGGAGTGTATAGATTATTTGTTGTCAACCGTCCACGCACCTACCCATTGATGATGATTCTAAGTTATATAATGAACTTAGTGATCTAATAGGGGAGAAGATTACCATTATACTAGGTGACTTCAACTGCCATGTAAACTGGGTAGATAAAACGGGAGATGCAGTATCAAGAAGGCTCATTGACTTTGCTGATAAAGCTTTCTTGACTCAGTGGGTGACTGAGCCCACAAGGGGAACCAATATATTAGATCTTGTGTTCACCTCTGAAGATGATCTTGTCTCTAGCTTGACTGTAGATGAGCCATTGGGAGGAAGTGACCATAATATAATTAGGTTCTCACTGTAAGTACCAAGTCTAAACTTAAAATTCAGAAACAGAGCAAACCCGACCTCAGTAGAGCAGATTTCTGTAATCTGAGAAAGGGAGTTATTGTAATGCATTAGGAAATGGGCCAAGGGGTGAATGAGTCCTGGTGCTTATTTCGAGACTGCTTTATGGCACAACAATCAATGTTCGTGCCCTCTAAGCCAGTTGAATCCCCAATGTCCCAAACCAAATGGTTCACACGAGAAGTAGCAGCTACAATTAGGAAAAGGAAGGCAGCCTACCGCCAGGTCAAAAGAACTGGTAATTTAGAGATACAAGGTGAATATTACCACCTACGTAGGAAGGTGAAATCACTTGTAGACAGAGCCAAGCATAACGAGGAACTCCGGATTGCAGCCTTGTGTAAGGAGAATCCCAAGGAGTTTTTTGGTTATGTAAACAGCAGAAAACCAATTAGAAACAAGATAGGCCCATTGCATGATGGGAACGGTGTCTTGCAAAACTCTGATGAAGAGATGGCAGACATTCTAAATTCCCATTTCTCATCAGTGTTCACCCGAGAAGATGGGGGTAACATCCCTGAGCCAGGCACTACTCATGAGGGTGTTACCATAGAAAGAGTCCAATGCAGTGAAGCAGAAGTTAGAGACAGAATAGATAAATTAAGTGTCAATAAATCTTCCGGTCCTGATGAATTTCTTCCTAGGGTCTTGCAAGAGGTATGTGACCAGGTAACCCCTTACATGGCTGCTATCTTCAATATATCGCTTGAAACAGGAGAGGTCCAATCTGACTGGAAGGAAGCAAATGTGACTCCCATATTTAAAAAGGGAGATCGCCATCTTCCTGGAAACTACCGACCAATCAGCCTTACATCTGTAGTAGGAAAGGTATTGGAGGGTATAGTTGCAAATAGAATAGTAGATCATCTTGAATCATATAATTTATTGTATGATTCACAGCATGGTTTTAGGCGTCGGCGTTCATGTTTGACCAACTTGATTGAATTTTTCCACCGTATGCTTTCCGAGTATGACCAGTGCCAGGCAATAGACATCCTTTATCTGGACTTTCAGAAAGCCTTTGATAAAGTACCTCATCAGAGGTTGATGGCAAAAACCCGTGCACTGGGAATAAGGGGCATGCTTGCTAAATGGATTGAGAATTGGCTGAGTGACCGGCGCCAAAGAGTAGTAATCAATGGGGAAGCCTCAAGTTGGGCATCAGTCACAAGTGGGGTTACTCAAGGTTCAGTTCTAGGTCCACTACTCGTTATAATCTACATTAATGATATAGATGTGGGCATTGTCAGTCGAATTGCAAAATTTGCTGATGACTCCAAGTTAGGGTGTAATGCTTCATCATTTGAAAAGGTAGAACAACTACATAAAGACCTAGAGAAAGTCTGAACGATGGCAGATGCCATTCAATTTGGACAAGTGTAAAGTGATGCACATAGGTCCAGCCAATCAGAGAGCCAGTTACTCTTTGTTGGGAAGTGAAATTAGTAGTACAGACTTGGAGAAAGACTTAGGTGTACTGATCAGCAGTGACCTCAAATTCTCCAAGCAGTGCCTCGAAGTAGAGAAGAAAGGCCAGAGGCTTCTTGGTAACATAAAGAGGCAATTTAGATTTAGAAACAAAGAGATAGTCCTCACTCTATACAATTCTTTTGTTCGGCCACATCTGAAAAATGCTGTGCAGTTCTGGTCGCCGACTCTCAAGAAAGACATTGCGAGGCTTGAGAGAGTCCAGGCTAGGGCCATCAAGCTGATCCAATCAATTAAGCACATGGGCTACCAGAGAAGGCTGCAGGCACTAGGTCTCTTCTCATTAGAGACGAGACGCTTGAGAGGTCAACTAATTGAAGTTTTCAAAATCCTTCGTGGATATGAAAACATTGATTATCAGAGCCTGTTTAGCTTAAACACTAATGCAACTAGAAACCATGGATGGAAACTAGACTTGAAACGCTTCCGCCATAATACGTTAGGTAATTTCTTCACATATATAATCTGCAATGTCTGGAATCAGCTACCAGCAGAGGTAGTTGATAGTTCCTCGATAGAGCAGTTCAAGAAACAGTTAGACAAAGTTCTGCCAAGCCTGTTAGAGTTAAAGTGATTGTTTCCTCCTTTCCTGTACAAAAATTTCCTAGTCCTGCCTTTTTTCCTCCGGGTTAGGTACATTTCCATTTCCATACCCGCAATGCGAGGTGGGAGAGGTGGCTGGGGAGAGCCTTCTCTTTACTATACTTTTCTCTCACTATTAGTTAGCAACTGCTACTACACCTACGGTAACTCCTTAGTATGGGTCGTAAGACCTTTTGAGGTGCTACTTGTCCTTGTAACTCCTTGTAACTCACTCTCTCTCTCTCGGGCTTTCTTGGTACTGAGAAAGAACAATAAACCAAGTCTATCACCACTTAAATCACTGTAAATATATACAGTATATATGTATGTATGTATATATGTGTGTATCCAATAAAAGCAAAGATCTACACTTTAAGCCGACCACCACGTGATGTAGTCAGAAAATTAGAGGTTTGATAGTGAGTCCTTCCAACATTGCCACGAAACACCACTTACGTTAAAAGAACTTGTTTCGTGGCATAGTCAGGAGGAATCAGAAGCCTTCAATTCTCATACACGATCACATGCAGGGTTCTTATTATCGTCCAAGACTCGATTTGCAATTGTGATTTACCCCGGTATATCGTGTTATTGTTGTGGTAAGTTCGTTATGTTATCGTTCCATCATCGCTCGGCTTTCGGTCGGTTATCGTGCTATTATCTGGATTGTCGTACAGTTTTTGGGCAACCACAAATGCAACGAATCCAATGAATGGCATACGACAATCACAGAAACGTACACCGATAGCGATACGATAGGTTTTTAATGTTTTCTTCGACGATGATTGCGCGGTCGCCTCACATCGTGCTGTGTGGGATGCGGGCTTAAAGGAAAGATACTTTCAAATTAAAGCTAATATCAATCAAGCGGGACCAAACTTGCCTAGTTTTTCAACTGAAATACGGAAGCTAGCTCAACAGCAGGTAACGAATCTAAGACAATGGGTGTATTTGACATTGGAGGGGTCCTTTCTAAAGCGCTATATGGTACAGCCACGAGTGATGATGTGGAAAAATTGGATCGTTAGACCTGAAGTACTTAATCATATTATGGAACAACAGAACTGAGTAATTGAAGGTGCATATTCTTTGGCAGCGAAAGTTGAAAGTAAAGTAAATGGGGTTATTAATAAGAAAAATTGAGTCATTAATGAAATCAACAAGCTATCAACTCACCTAAGTTTCATTGTCTTTCTACAGGAATTTGATTAATATGTTGAAATTGTCGAAAATTATGTTAGTGAGCTGCGTCTTCATGTCGATCAAATTCTGCATAATTTAAGGAACGCCGCTTTAGGTAAGGCTGATGCCGAACTCTTGTCAGTCGCCGACCTGCAGAATGTGGTGGATGTTGCCCAAGCTCAGTATGCATTGACTCCATTATTCACTGGGGATTCTGTGCCTTATTATTATCCTTTACTAGAATCTTGTCTTACGACGAAAACCATCCTCATCCTCGTACCAACCAAATATTAGGTCCATTTCAACATTTGGTCGGTGAAGTCTTTTCCTATGAGGATAGAGACAGAGACGTTGATGTTGAATGTGCACTACGATTATATACTTGCATCTGAAGACCGTTCGCTGGTTGCTGCAGTGCCAAAGGAACAGTTAGAAGGTTGTTACACGGCCTATGAACATCGGAAGGTTTGCCCTGCGCATAACTTTATTTTCTCGAGTCCAGGTGTATCTCCATGTGAACTGGAACTAATTCAAGATGATGCTTCTCAAGCAGAAACGCACTGTGAATTTTTTCCACTGTGTGAGGGTTAATGATTGTAACATTGGGTTGAGGGTTTATGGGTTCAGAAAGTTATACTCAGGGATTCGAATCAATGTGTTGAGGGGGAAAGCACGGGAACGAGCAGTCAGTCGGTGACCGACCTCTGCAGCGTTCACTTGGAAAATAAAGCACCTCCACACGACGCTGTTTGTTGGAACCTTGACTGGTGGCAGCGGAAAACTTCATCATGCCCGACTCTACGCCTGAGCCGGCCGCATCACGTCCACAAGAAATCCCCCTAACCCTTACTTTTGGCGACGAAACCTCTCCAGCGGCATTCAGGGCGTTCAACACACACTATGCCCTCGTTAAGGATGCCAACATAATGCGGGGTGTGGCCGTGTGGACTAAGACAGACTACCGTGCTTTCATGCTGCGTCTGCAACTACATGGCCTGACGGCTGCGTATGTAGAGCAGGAGGCACAACTGGATGCGGAATGGGGGAAGGACGACACGAGAATACTAGAACGCCTGTCTTCGAGGTTCATCACGGCCGACGCTATTGAAATCAGGATTCTGCACTTTGAGGAAGCTACCCAGCTGTCGGGTGAGGGCCTGAGTATTTTCATGACACGTCTACAGCAACTGGCAGGGCAAGCATTCGCTAAGGAGCCGGGGGATATTGTGCGGAAACGAGTTATATGGCGTTTCTTGGATGGGATCCGGGACAAGGAAGTGAGGCTGCACATAATTAAAGAGAAGTGGATGGAGGATGACGAGGAAGCTAACGCGTATGCCACTGTACTGAAAATGACGGAGTCTGCCCTGTCAACAAAAAACGCAACCTTCGCAACGGGCCAGATGAGAGGGACGCCGGGAGGGGGAAACATGGCGCAGGTTGTGGCCGAGCAAGCGGACAACCATGAAACAGTGGTGTCGACACACGAGCCACCAAGGGCGGTAGCAGTAGCCCGCCGAACCGTCCCTCCTGCTCCCAACTCTAGAACGCCCCCTACCCAAGGCTACCGAGGGTCGACAATAGGACAGGGCGCCAGCAGTGCCGTGGAGTGTTACTACTGTTCCAGAGCACACCGTGGAGGTTGGCGTTCATGCTACAAAAGATTACGTGAGAACCCTGCATGGAGACCGGGGTCTTCCAGGCAGGATTTTCATTAGTGCCCGTTACACAGCCACGTGACGGGCGACTAGCTCGAGACCAGAGGCCTTTCAAAGCCCCCATCGGGAGGGTGGTGGCCATGGTGCATGCGACGACGAGAGGACACCACACCAGACATCAAGTAGTCCCACCAGAGCACGTGGATAATCTCATGTCACACATCCCTAACTACGTAGAAATTTGCCTGCAGCGAAAGGCTGTGCAAGCACTTGTGGACAGTGGCAGTGATTGTTCGTTGGTGAGTAAAAATGCCCTCAATGCGAGGCAGAGGCAGTGCATAGTGCCGTGTCATGCAACAGCACACAGCGTCTCCAACGAGTTACTGCCAGTCGTTGGCCAAGTGTTTCTGGGTGTGGAAATTGGGGGATTGTACAAAAAAAGCCACAGGTTCATAGTTATGTCTAGATTAGTTACTAATGTCATTCTGGGTATGGACTTTTGGGTCAGAATTGTGATGTTATCAGCAGCAGTGAATAAATGTGGGCGAGCTAAGGGTACAACAGAGGCTGCCATCATAAAATTGAAACACGCCGTCACTCTCTCACCCAGAACAGAGGCGATGGCAAACTGTATCGTGTCGGGACTCATTCCTTCTGTGTCGTACTTGGTAGAACCACTCCGCCCAGAGGGAGCAACTGTTGTGCCTGCTCGTTGCTGTGTTACGGGTACGGAGGACGGTTGTGTTTACGTACGCGTGGTGAACTCTGCCGATACACAAGAGACTCTGCACAAAAGATGGAACCCGGAATTAGAGTGTCGAGGGTTCAGCCTGGGTTGCTCGCGGCTTGCTGTGAAAGAGACCCCCTCGCCCAGGTGACGATTGGTAACGAGTTGACGAACCAGCAAAAGGAGAGCCTGTTAACAACCCTGCAGGAATTCCAAACTGTCTTCTACACCGGGGGTCCCCTACCCTTAGTGAGGGTGGGCGTGGAGCACACTGTACGGCTGGACCCTCAAGCGTCACCCCTTGCGTCGCGGCCATGTAGGTTATCTCCATTGGCTGAAGCCGAAGTACGGGGAGAGATAAAGAAACTACAGGAAATGAATGTTATCAGGAAGTCGTGTAGCCCTTGGGCGGCACCGATAGTTTGCGCCCGCCGCCAAGATGGCAGCCTGCGCCTTGCAATAGATTACAGAGGAGTGAACAAGGTATCCAGCCCTGCCACACTGCACCCTCTCCCCGTCATCGAGGACCTACTTGACAGGCTTGAAACTGCTCGTTATTTTTCCATACTGGATGCCAAGTCGGGATAACACCAGATGCCCATGGACGAAGAGGATAGTGCAGTGTCTGCTTTCGTTGTACCTTAGGGACATTACGAATGGGCGGGAAGAACCCCGTTCGGCCTAAAAGGGGCCGGTTATTCATTTCAGCGTATGATGTCCACTATTCTTGGGGAATGTGACTACATAGATGCCCTGTGTTACCTAGACAATGTCCTCATTTGGGGAGAGACGCGCTGCTGGATTGAAATTGGCTCCCAGGAAGTGCCGTTTTGGTGTCCGTAGAGTCGAATATCTTGGCGCAGTTGTGAGTGATGGGATGTTAAGCATGAGTGAACAACGAGTGAAGGACCTGAGAACAGTACCGACACCTACAACTGTGCGGGAACTCAGAAGAATGCTAGGTGGGTTCTCTTACGTGCAGCGTTGGCTGCCAGGCTTGGCAGACACGGCTAAACCACTCTATGATTCCCTGAATAAGAACCCTTATCAGAGGCTGAATGTGCCACGCATTCCAGACGCTCAAGTTGCAAGTGGCAAAAGCAACCTCGTTAAATCTACCCGATTATAAGAAGCGCTTCGTGTTGGTGACAGATTCCAGTAATGTGGGGACAGGGGCCATGCTGGCAAACAGGGCAGACAACAGCAATTTGCTTCCAATTGCATTCTTTCACCATACTCGCGGAGCAGCGTTACTCTGTGACAGAAAAGGAGTTGTTGGCCGTGATAGTAGCAATAAAGAGGTTTAGGATATACCTGTGTTCCTCTCAATTTGATCTGGTTACAGATCACCGTGCTCTCCGTTGGCTCAACTCTCTCGATATAAGTGAAGAACGCGGCAGGAGAGGAAGATGGATTAATTTTCTCCAGCAATTCGACATCAACTCGATACATAAGGCTGGACATAGTCCTGCCATGTCCTTGGCTGACTACCTATCTAGAGTAGTTGCAGACGAAGTAGAGGGAGAATTTGCAACGAGTGCTGTTACAGGTGCACCTCGGCTTGCACACACCTTTTGGGATACAGCGAAGTTGATGGAGGCACAGCAGGAAGATGAAGAAGTGAAATCCGTTATGGAGTCTTTGATGGGAATCGAGAACGAAACAGCTGCCACATAAACACTAAAGCCCTTCTATCAGCGCTTACGATTGTCTAATCAGGGAATCCTTTGTTATGTGACCAGGAAAGGAAGAAGGACGGGAGCCTTCCCTCACGGTACGAAAGAGAGTTTGGTACCGGTGATACCAGCCTCACTCCGGGCACAAGCTCTGTTGCTGGTGCACGACGCTCCTCTCAGCGGTCACATGGGACAGAAACGCACATGGGAGAGAGCACGAGGCAGTTTTTGGTGGCCCGAAAAGAAGAAGGATGTGGAGGCACACATTAGCAAGTGTGAGGCATGTGGCATCAACAAGAGAACGAAAACGCCAGGTAAAGCACCGCTACAAAGTACTGAGATACCTGATTATATGAATGGTACGGTACAAATTGACTTTATTGGACCTTTCCCCTCCTCGAGCAAACATCATTTCCTTTATATATTACAAATGCAAGACATTCTCACCCATTACATCATAATGGTGCCCACCCCGGATGCCACATCAGAGACAGAGTCCAGGATTCTGGTTGACAGGTGGGTATGTCTGTTTGGATTACCACGCACTCTTTCCTCCGACCGTGGTTCTCATTTTACTTCCGAGCTCTTCCAGGCGGCATGTCGAGAAGCATGCATCCAGCAGCAGCTTGGTTCGCCCTATCACCCCCGCAGCCAGGCGCAGGTGGAGAGGCAGAATCAGCTAGTAGACAACCTCAGGTGTATGTGCCAGAACAACGTCGACGAGTGGCCAGAGCTGGTGCCGCATCTACAGTTCAGCCACAACACGTCGAGGAACGCCACTGTGGGGCAGTCACCGCACGAATTGGTGTTCGGTTTGCCAGCCAGACGACCGGAGCAGGTAATGACACGTGAAATATCTACTGCTGACCCAGACTTCACTTTCCCAGACTTGAGTAATGCAGCGATAGCTCAGAAACTGGTGCGGGAGAAAACGCAGAAAATCCAGAGGGCACTGCATGTAGTAAGAGAGAGGGTGGCCCTGGCACAAGGTAGAAGAAATGAAAAATAACATAGCAGAGGGGAAGCTTTCCAGGTGGGAGAGAGTGTACGGCTCAACCTATCTACGGCGGAGCGACGCAGCAAAGGGGGCAAGAAAATATCTCCCTTCCTGTCCCGCAGGTACCGCGTCGTAAAGGTGCTGAGGGGTGGATGGTCGTACCAGGTGATCCCGGAGGACGAGCCGACGGCACGCGCGAAAGTTCGTCACTACGACGAACTGGAACGAGCACCAACAACCGCCTACTCCTGGGAAGCTCCAAACGAAGCGACCCAGCCTCACCCCAGTGACGCGAGTAACGACAGGCAGCCAGTTAGACGCTCGTCGCGATGCAGGCGGCCGCCAGGACAGCTGCAAGTTGATCCCCACCTCCCGACGTACGAGTATGAGCGAGAAGAGCACTGGGACGACACGGATGATGACAGCAGTGAAGATGTAGATAATGTTGATTTTGATTAATGATGATATTTAATATTGATGATTAATAAGGATGATGTTGATTTTGATTAATAATGATGTTGATTTTGATTAATGAAGATTTTGAGATGTGAAGTGTGAGGGTTAATGATTGTAACATTGGGTTGAGGGTTTATGGGTTCAGAAAGTTATACTCAGGGATTCGAATCAATGTGTTGAGGGGGAAAGCACGGGAACTAGCAGTCAGTCGGTGACCGACCTCTGCAGCGTTCACTTGGAAAATAAAGCACCTCCACACGACGCTGTTTGTTGGAACCTTGACTACCGAAAAGGGACACTGATATATTCGTAACATATTTTCAAGGGGTTGCTTATGATACTGTACATTCACTAGGCCATCCAAGGCGACTTTAATTTATCAAGATGGTCCCCCTGGGGCAAAGCATGTATCAGAGATTGGAACTATATTATGGAGGGCTTGTACTTCTTTAAGCGAGTCAATAACAGTACTGGCAACCAAGCATCATCTAGGATTGGTCCTCAATAAATCTGTTGAGTTACTTCAAGTGAATCCTCCTCTTTCCCCAAATTTTACAGTTGTTCTAATTAATGGAGAGAAAGATGGCAATGTGTATGTTGTGTTGTATGATAAAGTGTGTAAGTTCTTGTTTTGTGGTGTTGATACCATCGATGTTTACCTGAAGTATGTTTATGTTGTGGGTGCGGTGTGTGTTGGGTGCTGCTGTATTGGAGTGAGGAGGGGGAATCTTTGGTGGGGATGGAGATGGAGATGGTGGTGGCGGTGTAGGTGATGGTGTTGGGAGTAAGGATGGTGGGGGTGGGAGTTATTGTGTGGGTGATGAAAGTTTTGGTGTTGGTGGAGGTATGGGGAGTACAGGACAGGTCTATGTGTTTGTGCCCCCCCAACGGGAACCGCCTTGCGTGTACCTGAGACCTGGCGAGCTAGACTAGAGGGGACTCCGGCCCCTGCTCTGCCCCGATTTCGGGGAGAGAGGGCTTCCCATGCTAGTAAGGTCGCCAGTGAGAGACCAGACTAAATAGTTCCCATGCATTAGGCTGCCAGTAAGGGCCAACAGCGCTGCCCTCCGGAGGGACTGCCCTCTAGGGGCCATCCAATGTTGGATGGTTGGGTGTCTGGGCCGGGAGATGTTGGGGAAGGGGGACTCAGCACCGTCGTGGGCAAACTTTCGAGCCATTGGGGCTGCTTTTTTAAACGAGTGGCCCCGTGGGGGAAGAGGTACCCCGCCCACGGCGACCAGCGCTCGGTCCCCTCATCTGTCCGGTAGGTAGTAGCTCTTGGCTCCTGGGGCCAAAAACACTAAACAAATGATATATGGATACAGAAAAGCCCCAATCTCTTCCTCGAGCGGTGGTCGACCAGGCCCTCGAGACGTCACTCTCTGGTCGTGGTAAGATGCAGAAAGCTGCAAATAAGAGTAGACCTTGCAGGTCGGATCTTGTGTCGAAGAACCCTGTTAACGATTTGGACACGTTAATGTTAACGAATGTACTCGCATCCTTTACCTATGGCGCTATCCACTCCATTTTTAAGTGCTTTGGAGTAGTCCTCCGAATTCGAATCACATATGACAGTGATAGTAGGTCTAATCGGTGCTATATTACTTTCAATACAAATGCTGCTGCCAAAGCAGCATTTGAGTCAAAAGATTCTCTGACGGTGGGGGATACTCATTGTAAAGTTCAGATGATACGGTCCATCAATGTAGTTGACAGTGACAATGATTACTGCCCTAATATATTTGATGATTCTGCAGAGCATGTCCCAAAGGAACGTCGGGTTCCTACACCCTTTTGGTTTGTGGCTTACTACAGGGAGGGACGTGGTAACATTATCCATGCTTCCCGGTATCTTGAGAAAGAAATTGGATTATTACCAATGGGCCACATAAAGAAATATGGTAAGGGAGTTTTAATCAGAGCCAAAGATCTTACACAGGCCATGATGCTCCTCAATCTCCCCTGTCCTTCTGATAGCATGTTTGAATCTATTAAACCACATCGAACATTTAATTATAGCAAGGGGCGTATATATAATGAGGACCTGTATGAATTCTCTGAAGAGGACATTCTCGCTATGTGCCCAGACAGTGTCCAACGAGTAACGAAGATGAAAGGCAGTAAAAATATGATCATCCTCACTTTCTATGGCTCGCATATCCCAGATCGCATTAACATTAACCCCACCTCATTTGAGGTGAAGCCTTTTGTTGAGCGTCCCCTACAATGTCAATATTTCTGTTGTTATGAGTTTGGTCATGTGAAAAGGAACTGCAACAACCGTTCCCGGTGAGGTAATTGTTCTGCTCTTGACTCACATCTTACTTCTGAGTGTCGGTCAGAGAGTTACTGCTTTTACTGCAGAGATTCTCACCCCTTGCGTTCTCGCCAATGTAAGATGTACCTACTTGAGCAGGATATCCTCCACTTGGCTAATACTCAATTCATTAGCATAGGTAGTGCCAGACGGCAACTCAACTTCAGGCGACAGAAGGATGGTGGTGTGAAGACATACGCCTCCTCCCTTCGCCCTAAATTGGTTGCAGCACCCTCTCAAGAGGCAGCTGCTTCTTGCTCTAGTAAGAACGTTTCTAAGGTTACTCTACATAATAGTTTATCTGTCTTGGAAGCTTTATCAGACACTCATTCTGGTGACCCTTCAACTGATGACAATTCTCAGACTTTAGCTAAAGGTGTCCATGTGGTAGAGGTTCACGCTGCCACACGCTCTCCCAAAAGGAAACTTAAGTCACCTAAACTGCCACAGAGACGCCTTCGTGGTTCCTCTGAGGCACTTGACTCTATAGATGTTCCACCTTGTGAGGCAACCATCTCTGTGGACTCATCCATAGTTTCCTCTCAATTTCACCAGAAGCGTTCTCGTGGCTCTGATGAATCTCTTGATTCAACAGAAGTTCCTCCTCGCAAGCTTCCTTCGGGATCATCAGAGGGGCGTGAAGTTAATGTGGATGCCACGGATGTTGTGACTTCAAAAGATTCACTTTCTCTTTCGCTTGAGCAGCGGAGTGATTCTACCACCTGTATTATGGATGTTGATGTATCTGCCTGTGTCAGTGATACCACTGCTGTACAGGACAGAACCAATGTAATTGTTTCAAAGAATATCCCATCTCATATACCTTCATCTTCTTCTAACATATCAGATGCTCCAGGGACTCGTCTACGGGTCCCAATTACTGCCCCAAGTACTACTCCTCGGGTTCGCTCTTCTTCTAGTGGCCCAGGATTAGACAAATCTTATTGTTTAAATAAACCCTCAGGTCGAGGTGGTAGTGGGAAGTACCTCCGTGAGGCATCCCAAAAATCAGTACTAAAGTAACACCGTTCAAGGTCCTTCAGTGGAATTGCCAAGGCTTGCGTGCTTCTTGGGAGGAATTGCGCGTTCTTCTCTCTAGCTTCTCTCCTGCATGTGTTTCTCTCCAAGAGACAATGCTTGGGGACTACATTCCTGCCAGTCCTCCAGCATACTCAGCATTTTATTCCAATTCATTTGAAGGGCAGGGTCATCATGGTGGCTCTGCCATCCTAGTTCGCCGAGATATTCCATGCACGAGCCTGGAGCTTCACACTCCGCTCCAGGCTGTTGCAGTTAAGGTTTTTATGGACCGCCCGTACACTGTATGCAGTCTATACCTTCCTCCCAGTGTTACAGTTGAGAGGGGTGATCTCAACCATCTTGTACGGGACCTTCCATCTCCCTTTATTTTATTGGGTGATTTTAATGGTCGTCATCCTCTGTGGGGTGACAGTTCGGTCAACCCCAGAGGTGTTTTATTGGCTTCTTTTATTGAGGATGAGGGATTAGGGGTTTTAAATACGGGAGATGTGACACATTTTAATAGCCCTACTGCGACTTTTACCGCCATTGACATTTCCCTTTGCTCACCCAGTGCTCTGTTGGATTTTACTTGGAGAGTGTTGCCTGACTTATATGGCAGTGACCATTTCCCTATACTTTTAGAAGGTAACAGGTACGAACCACAGTCTCGTCTTCCTAGGTGGATATTAGAGAAGGCTGACTGGCAGTTTTTTAGAGAGCTAACTTCTTCCGTCTCTTCTGTAGCCGATTTCGGTAGCTCTGACGAGGCTGTAACATATTTCACTGATATGCTCCACTCTGCTGCTCTCAACTCTATCCCTAGAACTTCTGGCTACTTTCCCAAACGTCCTGTCCCTTGGTGGTCACCAGTCTGCACCACTGCTGTGCGGGAGAAGCGCACTGCTTTCTCTCGCTTTCGTCGCAATCGTGGGGACCCAACTCTTTTAGAGGACTTCCGACGGGCAAGGGCTCGGGCTAGACGAGTTTTAAAAGAGGCCCGACGTGCATCTTGGAAGGCCTATGTGTCTTCAATTAATATTAAAACTCAACTCACCCAAGTGTTCAGGAGAGTCCGTAAGATGGCGGGGAAGTTTTCTCCTAGTTCTCCACCTGTACTTAAGGTCAATGGAATTAAGATCATGGATGGTTTGACAGTGGCCAATACCATGGCGGAGGCTTTTGCAAAGGTCTCCAGCCGTGACTCTCGACCTCTGGCTGTCATGCATGAGTTAAGAGCCAAGGAGCGTACAGTCCTGGATTTCACAGACAACAAGAATGAAAGTTATAACCATATATTCACCCTGAGAGACCTGCATTCTGCTCTCTCTCTCTGCGGCGACACTTCTCCTGGGCCAGACAACCTCCCATATGCAATGTTACGACACTTGGGTGAGGAAGCGATCTCATTTCTTTTAGCTGTATGTAACAGAATCTGGCTGGAGGGTGTCTTCCCTTCTGGGTGGAGGGTTGCTACCATCCTTCCTTTTCTCAAGCCGGGCAAGGACTCTGGTGTTGCCCTCAATTATCGACCAATTGCCTTGACCTCCTGTCTCTGTAAACTATTTGAAAAGATGGTGAATGTCAGACTGGTATACTTCTTGGAACGGGGTAATTTTCTGTCTCCGTCCCAGTCTGGCTTTCGTAAATACCGTTCCACTACAGATGCTCTGGTCAGGTTGGAAGCTGCTGCATGTGAGGCTTTTGCACGACATCAACACCTTGTCTGTGTATTCTTTGATTTAGAGAAAGCCTATGACACTACATGGCAATATGGCATCCTGCAGCAACTCCATTTATATGGCCTGCGGGGTCGCCTTCCACGCTTTCTTAAGGAGTTTCTCAGTGGTCGCAGTTTTTCTGTGAGGGTTGGTACAACCCACTCAGCATCTGTTGCACAGGAGGAGGGCGTCCCCCAGGGAAGCGTCCTCAGTGTCACATTGTTTGCAGTAGTAATTAATGCCATTGCCTTATCCCTTCCAGACGGTATAGCTAACTCGATGTACGTTGACGACCTAGCAGTCTGGTTTGCTGCTTCCCGTATGTCAGTGGCGGAGCGGCGCATGCAGCTTGCCCTTGACAGGGTGTCACGTTGGACTGATTCTCATGGGTTTCGATTTTCTCCTTCCAAGACAGTTGCTATGCTCTTCTGCCGCATCCGAGGCATCCACCCGGATCCGGACTTATTCATGTATGGTCATCGGATACGATGTGTCGAGGAGACTCGCTTTTTGGGTCTCCTTTTTGACAAACGTTTAAATTGGGTTCCCCACTTACTTACACTTAAGGTCTCTTGCCTCAAGACTCTTAACCTGTTGAGGGTCCTGAGCCATACATCCTGGGGGGCTGATCGGGCCACCCTCCTCCGCCTATACCATGTTCTTATTAGGTCAAAACTCGACTATGGGTGTGAGGTGTACTCTTCTGCCACCGATGCCCGTCTCAGAGTTTTAGACCCTGTTCATAATGCTGGAGTACGTCTGGCGACCGGAGCCTTCAGGTCGTCCCCAATCCCCAGTCTCCTGGTGGACGCTAATGAGCCACCTCTTGATCTCCGTCGCCAGTCCTTGATGGTTCGTTGTTGGCATCGATTACATCGACTTCCTGACACCCTACATTGTTTGGCGGTGTCATCTGATATCATGTCTCAGTACTACCTTTTACATTCTCGTGCACCATGGCCCTTTGGCTTCCGGGTCAGAAAGGCTATGGAGGAGATGGGCATAGATGACTTTCAGATTTGTCCTGTGAGGGTCCCCAGGGTGGCTCCATGGCTTCTTCCAGAAGTTTTCCCCTGCACCTGCTTTACAGACAAGAAGGAATTTCTTCCTCCTCCAGTGGCTCGTTCCCTCTTTTTAGAACATGCCTTCACTCACAGGGAATCCCTCCCTGTGTACACTGATGGGTCAAAGTCTGATGCTGGAGTTGGCTTTGGAGTTGTCTTTCCTGACTTTTGCCGTGGAGGCAGGCTCCCTTACTGCTGAGCTCTCGGCCATTTTATATGCCCTCCAAGTGATTTTTACTCTCCCTCAGCCTTCGTTTACTATTTTTAGCGATTCCTGTAGTGCCTTGCAGGCCTTGTGCAATTTTAACTCTTCCCATCCCCTGGTGTTGGCCATTCTTGAGTGGCTTGTCCACCTGGGTCGTCGTGGCCGCAAAGTCACTTTTTGTTGGGTCCCGGCCCATGTGGGTGTTGATGGGAATGAGCGGGCTGACGCCCTGGCTAAGGCTGTTGTCTCCAATTCCCAGCCTCCTGCCAGGCATCATCCTGTTCCTGCAGTTCACCTTCGACCCTACATAGATGCTACCGTTCGTTCCTGCTGGCAGGACAGATGGGACGCCATCGGGGCTAACAAGCTCCGTGACATCCGCCAGCGCCTTGGATTGTGGAGCTACAGTGGCCTGTCCCGCCGGTGGGAGACGGCTCTTGTCCGTCTCCGCATTGGCCACACATTATTGACTCATGGATTTTTAATGTAGAGGGCTCACCCTCCCTACTGTGATGATTGTCTGGTCCCTTTGACAGTACGGCATCTTATTGTCGAGTGTCCCAGCCTTGGGGACCTTCGTCGTAGGCACCTGTCCGAGTACCGGAAGGGTGACGGTTCTTACAGTCTCTTCCAGGTGCACGGGGAGGAGGCTTGTTGTGTGGGAGGGAACACCCTCTCCTATGTGGAGGAGGCTGGCCTTATCCACAAATTGTGAATTTTATTGTATTTATGGCTATTAATTTTTAGGTAGTTAAAGTTTAATGTTTCTTTCGTTAATATTTTAATTCTTGTTTATATCTAATTTAAATAGGTTATTTCATTAATATATGATCTTTTGGAAGACATGGGTTTTATTCATGCTGCTTCTCCCTTTTGAGGTAGTGAAAATTATTTAATTTTTGTACATATTTTATTAATGATGTAGATGACCTTTATATGTTGGGCGGTATATGACCATTGTTGTTGCGCTGCCAGATGCCTAATGGCATCAATAAATCAATCAATCAATCAATCCTGCGCATATGTGCCTTCTTTCAAACTGGCAAAAAGAGTTGGAAATCCTTTTTGACTTAATTTGAAATCTCGATTGCCAGATTCTGAATCTGACATTTTTGTTTCTTGTATATGTAGTACGAGAGTTATAAGCAAAAAAACTGCGGAGACACTCCTGTCCTCAGTGGTTGGTTCTGACGTCACCTGATCCCACATTTCTGGTTCAATATATATGTTTTTGTATTTTCATTGAAGTCTCTATCTCGCCACTTTGGCTGTAAATGAATTCCAGTGACCTTAAATTACTTCAAAGTTCGATCTATTTGGTATTCAGACCTATTCTAAGTCATCAAGATTTATAAAATGAACACACAGAATGATCATTATATATATAATGAGCATTCTGTGTGTTCTTTATTATGTGGTCAATAATAATCATCCACATTCGGGTGACTTGTAAACGTTTGACACCTTCCCACTCTTTGTTTGCTGGTAAACTTTCCAACATATAGTTTAATGCCTATATTCTAATTTAATATTATCAGCTATTCACTATTCAAAACAATGACATCAAATGAGAGCATGATAACATTATACAGAAAATTCTTTTGGAGTTACCCATTTATGGATGATTATTTTATATATATATATATATATATATATATATATATATATATATATATATATATATATATATATATATATATATATATATATATATATATATATATATATATATATATATATATATATATATATATATATATATATATATATATATATATATATATATATATATTTTTTTTTTTTTTTTTTTTTTTTTTTTCTTAAGGCATTCATATGGTACACACACGCTCACCTTTTGCATGAGGTGTATGAGTTGTTTAAAATCGCAAATGAGAAGTATGAGGCCCTGGAGCGAGGAGTAGGCATGTAGGTGTGAGGGGGCAGGGAAGGTGGGGCAAGGGGCCACGTCCCAGGTCAGTTCCGGCTGTTTAGACAAAGATCTCGCCAGCTTTAATTCTGTAAAGAGCAACCACTACATGACATCATACGTCATTAGAGCACATGTTACCTCCAATCAATTCACCACTACAACGGATCAATACACCATAAAAAAAATCACCACAACAGGTCGCCACAGCACATTTCACTACCACAACCGGATAATACAGCTAAACATGCTACACCAATGCAAACTATATCACATTTTCAATATTAACTAGTTCTTGCAATTAAATAATTTTTATGATTTGTTCTTCGTGTGTTCATGACATTCCCCTGAGCTTTAGTTACAATTGCTGCAGAAATTTCTCCTGAATGTTGAATCTCTACTTTTTCTGTCTCTTGAGATTCACAGGTTGTCACTTAGTGAACACTGAACCTGAACAGTCTTTACACATTTCATACTATCCTTAAATTAACACGTTTTTTATTTTCAATATAATGAATTAAAACTGCTGCATGAACCCTTCCTGTATAAAAAGGTGTGTCACATTGTAACTCTACCTCTGGGACAACTTCAGTGGTTCCAGCGATTGTTTGTAGTCTGAATTTTCTTCCTGTAAAATTTCCAGGCTTCATTATTATCTCCACTACAATACAACGCGTAGCTCTATTGTCCCTCATACACACAACCTCTACACTGTTTACCCTTTCTGGCGCAGTAGTCAGTGATGAATGACAGAACTTTCCAGCAATAATAGGGGCGTGACTTACAGAGGTACAACAACATGTTTGCGTTTGGAAATCACTATTACTTCAATTCTGTTCATTATAGGTGGTCATAGTTGCTGCTTCCTCTTTCTGATCCTTCTTGGAAAAATATGGTTTCTAATATCTATCTCCCCTTTGGAAATTTTATTTTCTATCACATAACTGCAACTGCAGCTGCAACTCCAGTTAGGGGAGAGTGAGGCTAGGGAGAGAAGAGAGTTCCAGTTGTGGGAATCTGAGGTTAGGGAGAAAGTTATAAAACTTGAACGGTAAATTATTGAACATGGTGTACAGTTGCCTAAAAGTTCTTCTTTACCCCCTGTTTTGTGTCTGGCGTAGATGTGGCAGCATAACAATATTCGAATTGCATTTATGAATGATACAATCTCCCTGCTCAATCATCCTGTACAGTATCAGATGTGATCCGAACGTGTCCAGCGTTGCCACATGTACCCCACAGCCACTACAGGGGGTAAAGATGAACTTTATGGCAGTCTCACACCTCTCTGTTGAACATGCGAAACTGATCACTGACTATGAAGAGCAGCCTGTTGCTGAGTTCTTTGAAAGGTTTGAGAAGGTTGCAACAGGTAACAAGTGGCCTAAGGAAGATTGGTCAGCGTTTATGCAAACTGTGCTTACCGGTAAGGCTCTCAGAGCATTTGATTCATTTTCATTTACAGAGTCACAGCATTATGAAACACTTAAATAAGCTATACTCTGTTCTTGAAGCCGGAAGCTTATTGACAGAGATTCAGGGGATGTCATAAGCGACCTAATGAGACTCACAGTGAATTTTGTAGAGCTTTGACAGAGCAGTTTAACCCTTAATTAAACCGAGGGGTGATGAAAATTCTCGTCATCAGCAACAAGCTTGGAGGACTGCAGGTGACGAGAATTCTCGATAACGCCATTAGTAGAATTGCGCACCCAATAACATGGTTGTCCTGGATGGCAACACTGATTTTGGACTTGTAGGGAGTAGCCATAGTCCAGCCATCCAACTCCTGCCAGTGTTAAACTAGTGGTAAGGGAGGAAGGACATAGTTCCAGAGCTGTTTTTCCTGTAATTACTTTATATGTATGTAAAAACAACATGTACATTTTATTTAATATTGTATTGAAAAATGTGATTCTGACATGTTTATAACGAAATCAGAGTGTAAAAACGTACTTGAATATGTATATAGTGTAAAAGTGAATTTTAAGTTGCGGTCATTCTGAGCTGGCTACCCATCCTACAGATGTCCATTTGGTCTTCACAAGTATATGAGGAGACAGCTAAAGGTTTGTACTTCAATATCCTGTATAATTTATTTATGCAGCATGAGTGGTTTACAAGATAATAGCCGTCAAATGTGTTGTTTACTTTGTGACCGTGAGTGTAGGAGAAAGGGCCACAAGACAGAGCTGTGAATGTAGATAAGGCCCGCGGCTATATGGTTAATGCATGAATGAGTAGTGAACACTTTGTGGGAGAATATGATAGGCCCAAGTAGTTGGTGATTATTGAGAATTTTATGAGAAAAATTGAACCTGATTTACAATTACATTTAGCTGATAAGCGAAAGAAGACAACTTTGGAAGCTGCCATGTCTGCTGACGATTATTACTTAATCAAGAACCAGTTTAAGAACCGAAGTAAAGAGACCCCCAAAACCACTCCTAATGTTAGCCAAGCAGCCTAAGCCGTCCCATAGTAACTTCAGTTTCTCCAGCGGCTCACTGACAGACACACACCAAAAACACACACACACTCACACATCACCTCACATATTGCCTTAATGACCATTACATAGTCAATAGGCGTTAATTAAGTCCAAATAACACTCAACACTTGTCACCAACACTAGCTGCCCTCCTTGGCTGCTCTCTACGGACAAGGTAGCCAGCTCCTCCAAAAGAACATAACCACTAATCATTGTCCTGGGTTCTTTTACATGGTAGCAGATTTTCACTACTACTAGCTGTCAAATGATATTAAGGATATATATCCCTAAAGCGCCTCTCAAATCAATGCCGAACATTACTAAACCATTTGTCAAAATAGAAATTGATATTGTGGGCCCTCTAGAATGAGCGAGCGTTGGAGGTACATATATATTGACACTAGTAGATTTTGCTACTATAGTCTTGCTTGCATTAATATACGGTTGTGGTGTATCCCGCGCCTCTGTACGATGTTGCCACGTTCCCCTAACTTGCTACGTTAAACGGAAGCGATTTATGTACAAAGCATCACAAATACATCAAATTCATATATATGCATAAATATTGTCCAGTGTTCTTAAAAGAAATTGTAGTAACTTTTAATGCTATTTAGTGTAGTTTTAAGGTGGAAAAAAATATCACAGTTATAGATATAAGATAATGAGCTTGAAAAAAGAAGAAATATGCCATTATCCAGAGTAAAAGAAATAATAAATATAATTCTTGTGAGTGGCGGCAATACTGACACACCCAGACCCAGACAAAAGCATAGCTTGTACCTGTGTTGCCATAATTGTAGAATAAATTGCTCACATTTACTGGCTTTTACCGTAATTTCAAGGGTGAGGAATAATCACATTCATAATCTGTAAGCTAATATGTAGAAAAAAATAATAGGCATATGCCAATACCAAAGTAATAAACAATATTTTTCACTCACGAGCGCCAACACTTCCACACCCAGTTTGGTGGCCTCGATAGCATAGCTTCCTGGAGGTGACCTCGTTTCACTTTCTTTATGCCCGTTACACTGACAGCATGGCAAATCATTCAACCCATTCCTCACATCTACACAGCCAGGCTAAAGAAACTGTCTTTAATGTAAGGCAGCATTTTCAAGAGGAGAAGGATTGATTAATTGATTGATTTTTGATGCAACTAAGCATCTGGCTAAGGTCATATACCGCCCAACATAAAATTTTCATCTACATAATTAATAAAACATGAATACCCAAAAGGGATAGGCACCATGATTAAAAGACACACAAACTAAAAACCACATTATTAATAAAAGAACCCGTTAACATAAAAAAAAAAAAAAAAAATCTGAAAACCATAAATATCATAAAACCATATTTTGTGGAGAAGGGCAGCCTCATCCACATAGGAGAGGGTGTTCCCTCCCACACTACAAGCCTCCTCCCCAAGCACCTGGGAAAGACTGTAAGAACCGTCACCCACCCGGTACTCGGAGAGGTGCCTACAACGAAGGTCTCCAAGGCTGGGACACTCGACAATAAGATGCCGTACTGTCAAAGGGACAAGACAATCATCACAGTAGGGAGGGTGAGCCCTCTCCATTAAAAATCCATGAGTCAATAATGTGTAGCCAATGCGGAGACGGACAAGAGCAGTCTCCCACCGGCGTGACAGGCCACTATAGCTCGACAAGCCAAGGAGCTGGCGGATGTCACGGAGCTTGTTAGCACCGACAGCGTCCCATCTGTCCTGCCAGCAGGAACGAACGGTAGCATCTATGTAGGGTCGAAGGTCCACTGCAGGAAAAGGATGACGTCTGGCAGGAGGCCGAGAATTGGAGACCGTAGCCTTAGCCAGGGTGTCAGCCCGCTCATTCCCATCGACACCCACATGAGCTGGGACCCAACAAAAAGTGACTTTGTGGCCACAACGACCCAGGAGGACAAGCCACTCAAGATTGGCCAACACCAGGGGATGGGAAGAGTTAAAATTGCACAAGGCCTGCAAGGCACTACAGGAATCGCTAAAAATAGTAAACGAAGGCTGAGGGAGAGTAAAAATCACTTGGAGGGCATATAAAGAGGCCGAGAGCTCAGCAGTAAAAATTTACATGACAGAAGGGAGCCTGCCGCCATGGCAAAAGTCAGGAAAGCCAACTCCAAAGCCAAGTCTAGCATCAGACTTTGACCCATCAGTGTACACAGGGAGGGATTCCCTGTGAATGAAGGCATGTTCTAAAAAGAGGGAACGAGCCACTGGAGGAGGAAGAGATTCCTTCTTGTCTGTAAAGCAAGTGCAGGGGAAAACTTCTGGAAGAAGCCATGGAATCACCTTGGGGACCCTCACCGGACAAATCTGGAAGTCATCAATGCCCATCTCCTCCATAGTCTTTCTGACCCGGAAGCCAAAGGGCCATGGTGTACGAGAATGTAAAAGGTAGTACTGAGACATGATATCAGATGACACCGCCAAGCAGGGAAGGGAGTCAAAAAGTCGATGTAATCGATGCCAACAATGACCATTCAGGACTGGCGACGGAGATCGAGAGGTGGCTCATTAGAGTCACAAGGAGACTGTGGATTGGTAACGACCTGAAGGCTCCGGTCGCCAGACGTACTCCAGCATGATGAACAGGGTCTAAAACTCTGAGACAGGCATCGGTGGCAGAAGAGTACACCTCACACCCATAGTCGAGTTTTGACCTAATAAGAACATGGTATAGGTGGAGAAGGGTGACCCGATCAGCCCCCCAGGACGTATGGCCCAGGACCTCAACAGGTTAAGAGCCTTGAGGCAAGAGACCTTAAGTGTACATAAGTGGGAAACCCAAGTCAAACGTATGTCAAAAAGGAGACCCAAAAAGCGAGTCTCCTCGACACAACGTATCCGATGACCAGACTTGAATAAGTCCGGATCGGGGTGAACACATCAGATATGGCAGAAGTGCATAGCAACTGCCTTGGAAGGAGAAATTCGAAACCCCATGAGAACCAGTCCAATGTGACACCCTGTCAAGGGCAAGCTGCATGTGCCGCTCCACCACTGACATACGGGAAGCAGCAAACCAGACTGCCAGGTCGTCAACGTACATCGAGTTAGCTATACCCTCTGGAAGGGATGAGGCAATGGAATTAATTGCTACTACAAACAATGTGACACTGAGGACGCTTCCCTGTTGGCTTTGGAACACGTAGAAAGAGTGACGTCCTCCATCACAGATCCATACTGCCTCTACACTGATGGCTCATTGCAAGCTGATGGTGCAACAGGTTGTGCCGTTTTCTCACCTGACTTGGATTCACCTCCAGGGGTCTGGGTTGGCTGTCGTCTCTGTAACCACTCTAGCTCAACATTGTGTGAACTGTATGACATTGTGGATGCTGTTATTCTTGTTTTTCAACGTAGAGTGAATGCTGCCATCTCTTGTGACTCCAAACCTGCCTTCATTCCCTATAGAAGGTTCAGCCCACACACTTTACTGTTGTTCAGCAGATTTTGAAATCGTTTTTGGCCTCATTGCATCATTGTAACTTGAATGTTTTCTGTTTAAGTTTTCTGTTCCTAAGTGTGTCGGCATTGTTTTCACCCATTAACGTAGAGTACCTGATTTGCATATTACTTTAGATAATTATCAGCCGATACCTTTCAAAATTCTATAAAATTC